>CM032354.1:155621896-155652514 GCA_019023105.1 Diglossa brunneiventris | reverse complement strand
GGATGTGGGGACGGGCCCTGTGTGTTTGATGCCGGTGAGCTGGGCCCCCGACCCCTCTGTCACCCTGTCACCTCCCTATGGCCCCCTGTCACCCCTAAACCACCCCCATGGCCACCCCTGAACCCTGTCCCCTCCCTATGGCCCCCCTGTCACCCCTAAACCACCCCCATGGCCCCCCTGTCACCCCTAAACCACCCCAAGCCACCCCTGAACCCTGTCCCCTCCCTATGGCCCCTGTCACCCCTAAACCACCCCCATGGCCACCCCTGAACCCTGTCCCCTCCCTATGGCCCCCCTGTCACCCCTAAACCACCCCCATGGCCACCCCTGAACCCTGTCCCCTCCCTATGGCCCCCCTGTCACCCCTAAACCACCCCCAAGCACCCCTGAACCCTGACCCCCCTCATGGCTCCCCTTGTCACCACTGTCCCTCACTCATGGCCCCCTTGTCCCCTGTGTCACTCCATGACCCCTCTGACACCCCTCATGACTCCCACGGCCCCCCAGACCTCCCTGTCACCTCTAAACCCCCCTCCACAGCCCCCCTGACCCCGTGACCCACCCTCAGTGCTCCTCCTTTTCCTGTCACCTCTGTCCCCCCCCTCACTGTCCCCAAGCCCCCTCTGACCCCCATCTTCTTCCCCCCAGGCAGGAACATCCCTGGGGACCTCGCCCACCTTGCAGGGCTCCTCCTGGCCACTGTGGCCCTGGCAGTGGCCACTGAGATCCTCTAAGCCACCAGGCCACCAAGACCACCGTGGTCATTGTGGTCACCATGGTCACCAAAACCACTTTCACCCCCCAAGCCATGAGGCCACCAAGTTCACTGAGGTCTCCAAAGTCACCACCACTGTGACCACCAAGCCAGGACAAGGGAGGGAACAACAGAGGAGCCACGGGTGCCACCAGGACGTTGAGACAAGAGAAGGACAGGGGGACCCTGAACGTGCCATGGCTGTGGTTCTTCACTTTTTGGTCTTTTTTTGCGTGCCTTTCCAATAATTTTAATTTTTCTTCCCAATTATTAAACTGAATTTACCTCAATCCATGAGTTTTCCCTTCGCTTTAGCCTTCTGGAGGAGGACGAGGAAGGGCAGAGGAACCCTCGGGGCAGGGGGTGGGACTGAGTGGTCTTGAAGGTCCTTTCGCATCCCAAATTGTCCTGGAATTCCAGGATTTCCTGCAGGCAGGAGGAAGAGGGAGAGGAAGAGGAAAAGGAGGAGGAGGAGGTGGAGGAAGAGGGTTCTGAGGCTGGGACAAACCCCTGGAAGAGTTGAATTTTCTACCCCCACAACCCAGACAATGCCTCAACATTCTAGGGTGAAGGGTGGGATGAAGGATCCGCATTCTGGCGTGTCTTGGTTTGAGCAGACAGGTGTGTGCTGAGGAGGGCAGGAGCCTCCCCTGAAACGGAAAGTGCAAACCCCCTCCCTCTGAATTGTTATAATTTTGTAATTAAGGGGCTCTCGGGCAAAGATATGGGAGCAGGAATAACAGTTTTTTACTAGGGAAATTAAAAATACAAATGCAATAGTACAAACCACAACAACAAAAAAACAAACCCATTGAAAGAGTCAGAGCAGTCCCTGTCCCCCTGTGTGTCAGGGGGTGGCACAGCCCCATCCCATGGGGGCTCAGCCCTCCTGCAGTGCCAGCTGTGGTTCGGCTGCAGCAGGGATCCTGCACAAGGGGGGAGTTTTCCTCTGCAGCTCCAGGGCTGCTGGAGATGGGCCTGGGCTCCCTCTGGCAATGCAGGGCAGCAGAAAGCTGCTCCTCTGGGAATGCAGTGGGCAAAGGCTGCTGTGCTGTGCCAGGCTCAGATTGTACCCAGGTAGGAATGCTTGGCTCCTCCCCTGGGGGCAGCATCTCCCCATGGGATGCTGGAATTGGATCAGCCCTGCAGGGACACTCACTGGCCATGGACAGAAGATAATTAATAATTAATGGGCCATGAACAGCAGAGATCTCCTGCAGGGAGGATTGGCTGCGGAAGAGATAAAGAAAAAAGTGTGAAATAGGTAACAGAGAGCAGTGTAGGTGCGTCACTTGGTGAGAAATTTAGGGTTTGGGGTTTTTTTAGTGTGTTGTGGATGGAAGCAAGATGGAGGGCACAGGATGTCATCCTGGGTTTCTTCTTCATGCTTCTTCCTCCTCCTTCTCCATGGGTTTGGGTGGCATTTTGTAACTGGGCAGAAAAGTCTGCATTGGGGCTCTGGGATCAGTTTTTGGGGTAAAAGGGAAAATAATCTGTGTGTCAGTTTATTGTATTTGCTGGGACCCCCGTGGCAGGAAGGAATGAATGATGAATCTGACTCCATGTTCTCAGATAGCTAATTTATTATTTTATGATACTATATTATGATACTATAAAATATTAAAGAATGCTGTAATAAACCATGCTAAAGAATACAGAAAGGATACTTACAGAAAGCTGAAAAGATAATAATGAAAAACTCAACACTCATTACTCTTTCCAGAGTCTCAACACAGCTTGGCACTGATTGGCCGTTGAGTCAAAACACTCACACCAGAAATCCAAAGGAACAATCACCTGTGGTAAACAATCTCCAAACACATTCCACGTGTGAGCACAACACAAGAGAAGCAAATGAGATAAGAATTGTTTTCCTTTTTCTCTGAGGCTTCTCAGCTTCCCAGGAGGAGAATCCTGGGTGAAGGGATTTTTCAGAAAATGTGAATGTGACATCAGTTCTTAATTGGATAGTTTAGTCTTAAAAGACCTTAAAAAAAGATCTTGGAACAAGAGATTGTTGGTCATTCTGTGCCTTCTAATGAAAAGCTGCCCAACTCACAGTAGTGAGACTGTTTTACTGATAATAAAAAATAAACACCTGAGTCTGAACATGAATTACTGTCTCAAGCGCCTTCAATCCAGACCCAGAAAAACCGACAACTGGTACCGTGACAGTTTTCAAAATACATTATTATTATTATTATTATTATTATTATTATATTATTATTATTATTATTATTATTATTATTATTATTATTATTATTATTATTATTATTATTATTATTATTATATTATATTATAAAATATATAATATAATATATAATATATTAATAATGTAATAATACAATAATAATTTATTAATTTATTATTAATTAATTAATTAATTAATTAATTAATTAATTAATTAAATAATAAAATAATAATAATAATAATAATAATAATAATAATAATAATAATAATAATAATAATAATAATAATAAAAAATAAAGAAGGGACAATATTTCCAGTGTGGGGGTGCTCCTGGCCAACAGCTAAAGAACACACTGGTGTACACAGACAAGTGTATCTTGTATGTTAAAAATGTTACCTTTATATTGTTACACTGCTGAGATACATGTATGAAAAACGCCATTCACTTTTGTTAAAAATTTTCGGCGTTAATAGTAACGGAAAAAGTAATAACAATAGTAATAAAAATTAGGACAGTAAGAATTTGGACAATCAAAGGGCAATAAAAGACAATAAAAAGTAAAGAATTATGGATGTCAGGTGCTTTTACTCTCTGCCACAAAGCACGTTTTGCT
Source organism: Diglossa brunneiventris (assembly GCA_019023105.1). NCBI lineage: Eukaryota > Metazoa > Chordata > Aves > Passeriformes > Thraupidae > Diglossa > Diglossa brunneiventris. The sequence continues at coordinate 155,648,956 of CM032354.1, read as the reverse complement.
AACAAAGGATTAACCCTTAAAAGCAATAGCCTGTTGCATATTCATATATCTCATCCATGATTCAAGCATTCCTTTCAAACTAGGGTGTTTCTGCTTAATGTCTACTTCCCCCCTCATCTTGTAATTCAATCTTTTTGTTTCCTCGAAATCTGGGTTTTCCTGATAAGGAGGCAATAATTCTTCTCTGGAGAGCCTGGTGTCTTGTTGCTGTTATCTCTATACAAAGAATTTCTTGATTATCTTACCCTAGCTTGTTACAAAAAGTATCTTACATCACATAGTTTCTATTTTAATGTTATGCTATAGCCTGAAAACTATATACCACACTACTTAAAAGAGATTAATACAGCACCACTTAAAAGAGATTGATACAGCGTAACCCTCCAACATATCACATGTAGTATTTATTTTAATATTTGCAAAGAGCCAATCATATAATATGCATTTTTCACACATGTCTATTAATGATTCATGCATTATTCAAACAGTTTTGCTAACTTTCTGATGTTTTGGGAACTCCTTTGTGTGACTTCTTCACACTCCTGGCTAATCTGAATGACATTCTGGGTGTCAGGTCAATATATTTTATTTCTTCTTACGTCTCCATCCTGCTGTTTCACATCCTCTGATAAGATTTCAGTCTCTACTCCTTAATTTTAACATGGTATTCTCTAATTGTCCTCTGGTGCTCTGGTTTGTGTCACTGTTATCACTTGGACAGGTTGGTCAGTGGATGGCCTTACACTGTTTTTAGTTGCACAAAAGACCTTTTTTCTCACATCTTATGTTTTGCTAAGGTCTATAACACAGTACATTCATTACACTATTATTTCCATAAGCGATACATAGATATTTTATTCATTACACTACTATTTCTAGGAACAACACAGTGCATAGTTTAAGCTGATATAATATAATGTAATGTAATGTAATATAATATAATGTAATGTAATATAATATAATATAATTATAATATAATATAATATAATATAATATATATAATATAATATAATGTAATATAATATATATAATGTAATGTAATGTAATGTAAGTAATGTAATGTAATACAATGTAATGTAATGTAATGTAATGTATTGTATTATATTATATTTATATATATTATATTATATTATATTATATTATATTATATTATATTATATAATTATATTATATTATATTATATTATATATATTATATTATTGCATTGCATTGCATTGCAGTGCATTGCATTACATTATATTATATTATTATATTAACAAGCAGCTAAAAAGAGTTTTTAAATTTACACTATTTTAAAATACTTATAATCACTAACGATGTGCATAGGCTAATACATAAATGCCAATATTATCTGGTCATTTTTTACAGTGGGATTGTTTTGCTCAATGACCTGGTTACACGTGGTGGGCAATGCAGAGAGGTGAGGAAACCCATGGTGTACCTTGAGGGGACCTGATTTTGAGCGAGAACTGCCTGTAACGCTCTTCATACAAATAAATATTTATATCTGTATTTATAGATATGTTTATATTTATATTCATAGCTGCATTTATATTTATGTCTATATTCATATGCATATTTATTTTCATATATTTCTATTATAAATATATCATATTTATAATATATTTCTATATTTATATAGAAATATATAATATAATTATATAGATATAATTATATATAATATTGTAGATTATCTATAGTAATATAATATATCAATATAATATAATATAATATAATATAATATAATATAATATAATATAATATAATATAATATAATAAATATAAATTATAATTATATATATTATATTATATTATATTATATTATATTATATTATATTATATTATATATAATATAATATTATCTATATTAGATAAATTATAATATAATATACATATTAATTATATATAATATATATTTTTAATATATTTTATAATTAATTCTATTATAAATATATTATAAATATATATTATAAATATCTATATTATAAATATATATTATAAATATATATATTTCCATATAAATATAATATTTATATATTATATTTATGTTCACATAGTAATATATTGTATATTTGGGATATATATTTATATAAGTATAAAATATTTTTATATAAAATAGATGTAAATATTTATATTTATATGTAAATATATTTTTATAAATTTATGTATGTTTACATACAGGTATTTAGTTAAAGAAAGGTGTTAATTTGGGCGTCATGTGGATGATGTGGAATGAAGGTGTGGAGAATGTCCTGGGGATCGGAGTCAGGTGCCAGTTCAGCTTGGTGCAATCAAGCTGCGTATTCTACACCACCCACATGGTCCTGACCAACCTTCCATGGTGGGTCACTTGCAGGAGCTGCCCAGGCCACCCCTGATGCCTCAGGCTGCGAGCTGGATGTTAAATGAGATAAGGAAGGAGAGACAAACCCCAGAGGCAGCAGGGTTTAATTTTCTTCACAGCAATGACCCAGCTGTGATAACTGCCCCCAGGGAAGCTCCAGTCCCACCCAGCCTGGGGGACCATCTCTGCTAATGGGGCATCGTGGACTCAGAGGCACCAGCACAATGGGACGCTGTTCTAGATGCACATGATAATCTTGTCTTTTCTCAAATATTAAAATGGATTTTATGTGTGTGGTGTTAAAGTAACTTTGCAATAAAGATGTAGTTTTATTTCTGTTGTTAATTAAGCTAAGTTAAATAGTTGATACAAGCATGCTTGTGTTAAAATGCTGGCTTGGATGGGGTAATGTGAGAAATTCATATTGTATGATTGACTCTTCGCAAATATTAAAGTGAATGAAGTGAATACTACATGTGTTGTGTTGGAAAGTTATGCTGTATTAATCTCTTTCAAGTAGTGTGGTAAATATAGTTTTTAGGCTATAGCATACCATTAAAAAATAGAAACTATATGATGCAAGATACTTTTTGTAACTAGCTCAAGGAATGGATAAGACAATCAAGAAATTCTTTGTATAGAGATAACAGCAAAGAGACACCAAGATCTCAAGAAAAGAATTATTGCCTCCTTATCAGGAAGGTCCAGATTTCCACTAACCAACAAAACTGATTTACGAGAGATGAGAGGGAAACTGAAATTAAGCAGAAACACCCTGGTTTGAAAGGAGTGTTTGAATCATGTATGAGATTGATGAACATGCAATAGGCTATTGCTTTTAAGGGTGATCCTTTATTAGCAAGATGTGACTTCTGGCAGACTGCCACACACCCGGATGTCTGTAATTCTTTGCTTTTTGTTGTCTCCTATTGTCCTTATTTTTAATATCCCAATTTTTATTACTATTTTCATCACTATTAAACCTCTAAAATTTTAACAAAAGTGAATGGCACTTTTCACAGATAACATCGAATTAACACAGGATGAGCACACCTGCTACAGATGTGCCAACCATAAGCACTCACTGTCTGAAGGCGGTGTGGGTCACGGCCTGTGAAAAATGCCAATCCTCGTTTTTAACATTTAAAAGTTTAATAGTAATAAAATGGTTATAAAAATAGTAATATAATTAGAGTAATAAAAATTTGGACAATTAGGATTTAGGACAATATGAGACAATAAAAACAAAGAGTTAAGGATGGTCTAGGTACCTCTTTCTGGGCAAAATAAGCCCGAAAAAAGGACCCACGTTAACAGAGGATTAACCCTTAAAAGCAACAGCCTGTTGCATATTCATACACCTCATCCATGATGCATAAATTCCATTTAAACACAGGATTCTGTCTGGTCAGTGTCAACTTCTTCCTCTGAATCCTGATGGGATCTTCAGGGCTGAGCAAGGCGGGAAGAACTTGATAAGGGAGCAAAAAATTATCTTTCTCTGAAAGATTTAGTTGTCCTGTGGCTGCTATCTCGCTGCGAGTCCTCTCTTTAAAAAAGTATCTAACATAGAGTATTTTCTATTTTAACCTTATGTTAAAACCTAAAACTATATTTAACACACTACTAAGAAAATTAATACAACATAACTTTCTAACATAACATGTAATATTCATTTTAATATTTGCGAAAAGCCAATCATATAATGCGCATTTTTCACAGGGCCCAAAAGTGAAGGTGATTATAAAAAAGGACTAAAACCACAGCCAAGGAATACGCATGCTCTAAAAAGGTGGATCCAAGAAGGAGCCATGCTAAATGTTTATTGGAATATGTAAAGTAGTTTGGGAAAAGTTTATTGTGCATAAGTGTCTATGAATATGTGTGGAGGAATGGTTGCATGCTCGAGGTCACGTCGACATTTCCCAGGTGGTTGGAAAGTTTGGGAAATAACGAGCTCAGCTAACGAGCTTGATTGTAACAAGGGCCGTCGTGTCCTTGGGAAGAGATATGGGACTAAAAACAGCCTGAGAAACAGAAAGTTTAATTTTTGTGGAATGTGAGGATGGGGTGGACCTGACATGTACGAAATAACCAATAGATGGATTAAGTTACAGAATATGCATTAGCTTATTAATTACTATGTAAGTGTCTGATGCTCGAATCAATAAACGAAGCTCGCCGATCCTTCATATTGAGAGCCGAGTCTTCCCTTGCTGTAGACAACAAATATGCAACAGGCTGATGCAATGGAAAAGGTATTTAAGGTGTATCCCTGAAGGTGAAGGTGCGCTTTTGGCTCTTGCTTTGCTGTCTTTGTGTCCTGTGGTCCTTTATTAAACTTTTTAAGTTTTCACGGGGGAGTGAATGTGTTTTTCACAGCAGCTGCAAGGATGGAGACCACCAAGGGCTCCCAGAACACCCCACGACTCACAGGTTGACATCATTCCACTGTAAAACTCCCTGCCCCGAGGAGAGGAACCGAGCATTTCCACCTGAGCCTGTATAACCTTTGGGTTTGAGGATTTAGGACGCCACCAACCACCACCACCACCTTGACAGATCTGGAGGAGGAGCAGGACTTCAATGAGACAGCAACCATCACTTCAAAAGGGTTGCAACCATCTCTTGACAGGACTGTGACCATCTCCCGGACCAAAACAGGGCCAAGCTTTATTCTGTGGTTTCCAGTTCTCCCCCTCTATTGCCAGCCAGGGGTGTCACTATGGGACACAACATGACACAGAAACGCAGTTTTTTTAGGGGTAAAAGAGAATATTTAATTTCTGGTTTTAACATTTATAGATTTCCAAAGTGACAGTGGATTGGAGGGTGACAGTGCCACCTCTCCAATGGACAAACTAACAGTTTATCAAATTTCTCTTCTTCTATAAAAGAATACAAAACAGTAAGTTATTTTCATAAAGCGTGTGAGAAAGCTCATTACAAGAATGTAAAATCAGAAGGCTTAAAAAACCTTAAAAAAATCAAAACAACACAGGGGTTTATGTACAAAATCATCAACGGGAGGGGACTGCTGTGTAACACGTATTGAGCTATTTTATTTTCCAGCATCAATCTCATTACATGGTTATGACAATGGGAAGATGCCAGCAGCTCACATCCCTGGCAGCTCACAAAGAACTCAATGTTACAACTCACTTTAAAAGTTTTTTGACCAATCACACAAAGCAAAAGCATATTGAGAGTAGTTCTATCCAATCACTATAAGCACAGGTACCTTTGGTTAAACAATGCTTGCTTATTTTGAATACAACACCTGCTTGTAAGCATTAAAACACAATGCACAGAGCTCCATTATTAAGCTTAGAACTTCCTAATATCTCGCTAGATAAACTTTTCTGTAGCTTAGGGAGTTATTCTAGCCAAGGGTTAACACACAGACCATTGTTCTATTTGTCCTTACTTTCTATTTCTCATATAATTTTTCTGCTGACCTATCTCATGGCTATTGCTTAGCTCTAACCGCAGTTCTGCTGTCTCCGAGGCCTGCCTCTTGCAGCTTTCCCAAAACCCTCTGATTTTAAGGAGTCCCACACCACCCCCCACTACCAAAACCAATAAATCAGTTTTAAATGTCTGCTGTAAAGGTGACATTTCTGGAGTCAAAGCCAGCTGCAATTCTGTAGGTTCCGGTGGCCCTTCACTGACACCCATTTGGTCTGTGAGCCGTGAAACACACACCCCAGATGTGCAGGACCAGTCCTTGTGCAGTTCCCAACACCGGCTGACAGACTGAGGGTTCTGTGCTGCTTTAAAGGTGAACTGGGGAGAAATGGAACCCACAGGATAAAACTTGGCCCCCTTTTTGTCAGGGTGATGGTCACGCTTAGTGAGCAGCTGGGAGGGGGACTGGGGGGCACTGGGGGGACGTGGGACCGTGGGACCGTGGGATCGGGGTTCTGAGGGGTGAGAAATAAGAGAGAGAATAGAAAGTTTCAGTTCCCCTGAAACTTCCAGCAGACGGGATCTGCTAGGAAGCGTCTAGAGTTGTTTATTTCTCAGCATCAGCCTCATTACGTGATTTAACACATGTATAGATGTGAGCAGCTCGCTGTCCAGGCAGCAATCCCCCGAAACTTAATGTTACAGTATACCAAATACTCATCTTAGCCAATTACACAAAGCAAAAGCATATTGACAGTGATTCTTTCCAATCATAATAAGCACACGTAGCTTTTGGTTAAGACAATGCTTGCTTATTTTCTAATACAATGCTCGTTTATGAAAGAAAACGCACAGAGCCCTATTCATCAACTTAACCTTGCTAAAGAAACTTTTTGCAACTTAGGAAGTCATTCCGACAAGCACTAATAGATAGCTCTATTGTTCGATTCCCATATCTTCTCTACCGTTTACATATTTTTTCTGATGCTTCAGCACTGTTCACAGTTCCGCTGTATCTGAGGCCTGTCTCTCGCCATCTTCCTAAAACCCTCTAAATTTATGGATTCCCACAGTGCTGGATAGGGCTTAAAGATGAACTAGCAAAAGACCACAGAAGGATGTAAAAGTGTGGACACAGCAGGGCAAATGAGGCTGGAACCCGTGAAGGAACAGAAAAAGGGAACTCCAGTGAGGGGTTTTTGACAAGTTCTGGAGCACAGAAGGAGCAGTGTCTGCCCAAAATGAAAGTTTGAGGCAAGGTCATCTGAGATATTGGGGGCTGCTGAGGGAAAACAACACTGAGAAAACTCATATTCAGGACTCTCCAGCACCATAAAAGGATTTCAGGAAAGAGGTGGAACCATGCAACTTATTTCTAGGAGAAGTGACGTTTCAGTACTTGGTAAGGGACACATTTTAATGAATATTTATAATTAGGATGGATAAATACCCCATGGCAAAGTCCCCTGTGACCTGCAGGACCAGGAGAGATCCACTGTGAGTCCGAGCTGATAAAGAATTCCGGCTTTCTGATACCTGCAGTTCCATCAGGGAGTTCACTCCGGCTGATTTCGGTATCGGGGCTGGGGGACACCTGAGGACACTTGGGGGGGACACAGGACTGAGGGATTGGGATTGTGGTGCTGGGGGGACACTGGGGACGTCACAGGTCTGGGATTGGGGTAATGGGGGGCTCTGGGGGAAAATGAGGGGGGACACAGGAGATGGTGGGAGTGGGATTGGGGTGATGGGGGGTGAGAGACTCTGTAGGGGCAGGGGGTGACTCCTGGATTTGGGTTGAGGTCCTGGGGTGACACCACAGAAATTGGTGACTGGGAGTGGGATTGGGGTATGGGGACGGGCTGAGGGGGACACTGGGGGTCTCAGGGAGTGACCCCAGGGTTTGGGTCAGGATCCTGCTGGGGCTGAGGGGACTTGTAGTCATGGGAGTGGGATTGGGCTTCTGGGGGGCCAGGAGGACATGGTACTGTGGGATTGGGATTGGGGTCCCTGGGGGGATGGGGGACACTGGGGAGGCCAAAGTAACCCCAGGATTTGGGATCAGGGACTCCAGACATGCCCAGGGGTCTGCTGGCCAGGAGTGCCTCCCTTCCCCCTGGGCTGACCCCACTCCCCTGCCCAGTCCCTCACTGAGGAACCCTCCCTTTGTCTCCTCTGTGTCCCCTCTGTGTCCTCCAGTGTCCCACGCTGGTCCCTGTGGCCTCTCCTCGCCATGGCCCCCCTGGCACAGACCCTGGCACTGCTGGCAATGGCCGTGGCCACCATGGGCAGCAAGGTGGTGACCCTGGACATGGCCATGAACTCCTTCGATGACCAGTACCGGGGCTGTGGCCCTGCCATGACTGAGGCATTGCCAGCCCTGAACCGCTCCGAGTTGCTGCAGAACCCTCTCTTTGCCCAGGCCTGGACTAAGGCCGCAGTCGAGTGGCAAGGTCAGAAGTCTCATGTGTCCGATCTGTCATCTCCAGCCCAGGCCATCGCCCTCAGGGCCTACACGATGAAGGAGCTAGAGCTGTACAGAGAGTTCAATGATGCTGTGCGCGTGGCTGGGCGCTCCCGCCAGGAATACCAGAACAACTTCCACTTCAAAACGCTGCATTTCCTGCTGACCCAGGCCCTGGTGACACTGAGCGTCACTCAGGGACCGCAGTGTCACAACGTGTACCGGGGGGTGCGCACAATCCGGTTCAAGGCAAAGCCTGGTGACGTTGTCCGGTTTGGTCAATTCTCTTCAGCGTCAGAGAGTGAAAAATCTGCCGAGGAGTTTGGGAGTGGCACGGTGTTCCAGGTGTACACGTGCCACGGGGTGGGAATCCAGGAATTCTCCAAGTATCCTGAAGAGAAGGAGGTGCTGATCCCACCCTTTGAGACCTTCAAGGTCATCGAAGTCAGCCAGGAAGGAGAAAGGGCGAGGATCCAGCTCCGCTCCAACGGGACCTTCAGCAAATACAACTGCGAGTGGCTGCACGGTGACGCCACAGGTGACAGCCTGGGGCAACGGGGACACCCACTGTGGCCATGGGGACACCAACAGTGGACAGGGCACACCCATGACAGGGCACAGAGGGTGGGGACACTCACTCGGAGTTTGGGGACAGGGACAGTCCATGCTGGGGACACCAAGCCTGGGGACATCCATTGTGGGCACGGAGACAGGGCACAGAGATGGAGACCCCCACTTCTGGGGAGGGAAAAGGGAAAGGAACACCCATGCCAGGGGACAACAGGGATAGAGACATGGCCCCCCCACCCCGTTCCAACCCTGTCACTCCCCACCAAAGGCAGTGCTGTGGGCATGGGCCCCATGTGCTGGACGTGGGTGGGCTGGGACCCCTCATGGCACTTCCCAAACCTCTGCCACCACCCGTCACCCGCCATGGAACCTCCTGACTCCACCTGACCCCTGTCACCCCTAAGCCCACCATGACACCCCTGACCTCCCTGGTGCTTGTAGCCCCTCGAGCCCCCTCCAACACTTTGTCACCTCATGGCCCCCATCTCTGCTTTCACCCCTAACTCCCTGTTATGGTTGTCCCCAATCCTCTCACTCCCCCCATGATTCCCCTGACGTCCGTCTCTTTGTCCCCCAGGTGGGAGCATCCCTAGGGGCTTCCTTCCAACTTGGAAGACTCCTCCTGGCCACCACAGCCCTGGCAGTTGCCACTGGGATCCTCTGAGCCACAAGACCACCATGGCCTCCGAGGTCACTTTGGCATGGCCACCATGGCACCAAGGTCACTGTTGCCACTGTTGCCACCACAATCACCAAGACCACCAAGACCCCTAGAGAAACAAGGCCACCAAGGCTACCAAGGCCACCACTGCCACTATGGCCACCTTGGCAGCTATTGCCACCATGAGGTCACTGCAGCCATCACAGCCACTATGGGCACCATGGTCTGTATAACCACCAAGGCCACAGTGAACACCATGGTCACCAAGACTCCCTAAGCCACAAGGCTACCACAGCCACTCTGTGGCCACTGCGCTGGTCAGGGCCATTGTGCAAAGCAATCCTATTAAATAATTCTATCAAAAAAATTCCATTAAATAAATCTGACAAAGCCAGAAAAAAGTGACAATTCTTATGCAGGGCTCAGTGTCAGTCCTCACACACTTCTGGGAACAGCTCTTCCTCTCAACCTCAAAGAGGATCCCTGGCGAGCATCCTCTTCCCAAGAGAGGATCCTCAAACACATTTCTTTCTAAGCAGGAACAGGGGAGAGGAATCTCTGTCTGAGAGGGGACTGGACATTTCTAGGGTCAGTTGACAGATGGCCATGCCCAGTTCTGTCTTTTAGCCTCAGGTGTCAGTTCAGGGTTGACGATTTGGGCTGGTTTCAGCCCAATTCAGAACCCAAATCAGATCAGGACCCCTCTCAGTGCAGCCCCGATGGCCACAAATGGGGCATTGTCCCTTGACCACATTCCAGGCAGAGCACCCTGCCACATCCTGCATTTTAGAGGGACCATAAAGCCTGGAAATTGGGAGGTTCAAGCAGGCAATGGCAGGTTCTGTCCCTGGGGAGGGACAGTCCCCAGTGCCAGTCCAGGCTGGGGGGCATGTGCTGGAGTAGTTCTGGAGAAGGACCTGGGGGTGTTGGTGAGTGACCAGCAGAGCTGGCCATGCGGCCTGGGGTCAGAAGGTATCCAGGGGGTATCAGGAAGAGATGGGCCTGGAGGTCAGGGAGTGATCGTGCCTCTCTGCCCTGCCCAGGGAGGCACATCAGGAGTGCCGTGTCCAACTCTGCCCAGTGCCGTGTCCATTTCTTGGCTGCTCTGGACCCAATCCTATGCTCAGGGATGATGCTGCCTGAGCTGGGAGGTTGAGCCAGGTGCCCACTCTGGGTCCTTCCAGCCTGACCCATTCGGGGATTTGGGCATTCTGGCAGTTGCAGTTCAGGAATTGTCCACCGGAGGGCAGCAGCAAGCGCGGGGAAATCAGCAGCGCTGCGCATGCGCCGCTCCCGGCTGCAGTTCCGGGTGCCAACAGCAGGCGGCAGCACGAGCTGCTGGCGCTGCCGAGCGCCCGCCCCGCCCCATCCCGGCCCCGGGGGCTCTGCAATGGTTTGGGATGGAGCCACCTTAAAGCACGTCCGGTGCCAGCCCTGCCATGGGCAGGGGCATCTTCCCCTGGGCCAGGCTGCTCCAGACCCTGCCCAACTTGGCCTTGGACACGACCAGGGATGGGGCAGCAGCATCTTCTCTGGTCAACCTGTGCCAGGGCATCAGCACTGTCACAGGGAAGGATTTTATAGGAAAGGTGGGTTGTGAAAAATGACTAGGTGGATTGAGTTCTTTTTTGGGAGAAATGGTTGTCAATGTCTTCAGAATGGATCTTGATGGCTCCACAGACATGAAGTTTGTCTCTGAACCCTGGTGCTTTAACCAGAAAGGGTGAACTCCAGAACTTCTGGGTAATAAGAGAAATGGGTCCCCACAAACTCCATTCCATACCCCAGATAGCCTGAACTTCTGAACTTTGGGAGAAAATGACAGCTTCAAGGGGGATATGGGGTAGGTGGTTTGGGACAGCTGCACCTTCCTGGTACCTCAGCCTAAGGGGAAAGGGAGACGGCAACTTGCAGCCAGGAGTTTGGGATAAAAGGAGGCTGTGCTCTCCGAGTCATCGAGAGAGAAACTCCACAGGGGTATGGTTGTGGATACTCTGTCCCTTTATTCCAATCAAGTTTCAAGACTTCTTTGTGGACACTTGGCTTTTCATAGTGTGGCTTTTCCCCACATGCTGAAGGTGCTGGGTAGAGCTTAAAGTCTGACTGGCAAAAATGATAAAAGGATGTAAAAGTATTTATACAGGACAATAAACATGGCTCGAAGCAGTGGAGAAAGAGATAAAGGGAACTCCAGTGGGGTTTTTGACAAATTCTGAAACTCAGAAGGCGCGGCACCTGCCCAAAGCGAAAGTTTGAGGCAAGGTCATCTGAGATATTGGAGAACTCAGTGAAAATGACCCCCAGAAACGCAAGTTTTATGACCCTCCAGGACAATAAAAATTATTTCCTAAAAGAGGTAGAGCCATGCCAATTATTTATGGGAAATGTGCTGGTTTTGTATTAGGTAAGAAGCCCATTTGAATGAATATGTATAATTATGATGGATAGATTCTATGTGGCAAAGTTCCCTCTGTTGTGCAGGACCAGGAGAGCTCACGGCCCCCCATGGCCCCTCCTGTACCCCTGTAATCCCTGACTCCTCTCTGACCAGCCTCAACCCCCTCACCTCCATGAACCCCTCATCGCCTTCTTTTTCCTCCCAGGTGGGACCATCCCCAGGGCCCCCTCCCACCTCAGAGGTCTCCTCCTGGCCACTACAGCTCTGGTAGTGGCCACCAGGATTGTCTGAGCCCCGAGGCAACGAAGGTCACCTTGGTCTCCACAACCACCAAAGCCACCGTAACCCCCAGAGAAAAGAGGTGACCAAAGCTATCAAAGCCACTACTGCCATTTTCCCTGGGTGGAAAAAAGGGAAAAAAGAGGAAGAGAAGAGAGAAAGAAAATTCTACCTACTCCCCATCCCCCCAGCATTTCATTAACTGCTTTTTACTTCTTTGGGGATTCATTTAATTGCATTCTTGCCCAAATCCTGTGAATTCCCACATATTCAGGACTTAAACCAAACCAAATTCTATTTCCGCATCCCAATTAATTCAACCTAGAAAGGAATAAGAGGAATGTTTTTTAAAAATAGATTGTGTGAATCTGGTGGTGGATAGGGCCTGGGACTTGTAGGGAAGGAAGTGAGCAGAGAAACTATCAGTTTCAGAAAATGTTCCTCATTGACATGGGCTGCTGCCCAGACAAGGTCCTGTGAAATTCCTGAATTTCAAGAAGAAGAACAAAGACATAACAGGCTTATGAATAATAATTTCCCTGCCCAGAGTGAAGTTAAAGCTCATTTGAATGGTCATGTGTATGTGTGATAGAAGGGCAGGTGAGCAGCAAGGGTGACACGCAATGGCTGGATTGTGAAGTCTGCACCTTCCGAATACCTCTGCCAATGGGGAAGGGGAGTGGGAGATAGGGCCAAGAAATTCAGATAAAAAGGAGGCTGCATCATCCAGCAATTTGAGAGACCTCATGAGGGAATTCCCCATGGCATCTCCATCTTTTCATGAATAAAATTACAGGGCTCTTCTCTCTCCTTTGTGCAAGGAAACCTCTGGCAAGGTGAATTTTTCTGCTCAAATGTTTGATAGCAAAAATGTTGTTCCACTTGAATCCTAACTGGTATGCTTAGCTGCACCCAGAGTCTCACCCACAAAATGGCAGCTCTGCCTTTTATACCCCTGGTATTGCATCAGCCAAATACATATGCATAAGTAGTCATACATATTCAAACTTTTTCCTGCTGTATCCCTGACCCCTCCAAAAGTCTGCCAGTTGACTCTTCCTTGCTGTCCATTGTTGAAGACCTTCTTGCAGTCTGATTGGAGGTGAGGTGTTGCCATGCCACGCCTCCCCAGCAACAGGCTTTGCCCTGTACCAAACTGCCCCATGCAAGGGGCACAGGTACACGCCCTCCCTCCGTATATCCCTGACAACCCGGACAACCAGGGCCATCTGGTGGGAACAATACAGAGGAAGGAAAGGAGACTAGGAGAAGAACAAGTGTCCGAAAAACAAACCACAATAAAATAATCATAAAAAACAAAACTTCTCTTAACATAAAAAAAATATTTATCCCTTAATTGTGAGAGCCAATCATCATGTTACCCATCTATACCAAAGCTGTGGCTTCCCCACGCCTGGAAGAGTCCAAGGCCAGACTGGGCAGGGTCTGGAGCAGCCTGGCCCAGGGGAAGATGTCCCTGCCCATGGCAGGGCTGGCACCGGACGGGCTTTAAGGTGGCTCCATCCCAAACCATTGCAGAGCCCCCGGGGTCGGGATGGGGCGGGGCGGGCGCTCGGCAGCGCCAGCAGCTCGTGCTGCCGCCTGCTGTTGGCACCCGGAACTGCAGCTGGGGGCGGCGCATGCGCAGTGCTGCTGATTTCCTACGCTCGCTGCTGCCCTCCGGTGGACAATTCCTGAACTGCAACTGCCAGAATCCCCAAATCCCAGAACCGGTCAGGCTGGAAGGACCCAGAGTGGGCACCTGGCCCAACGTCCCAGCTCAGACAGTGCTGTCTATGGCGAGGGAAAACTCGGGCTCTCAATATGAGGGAACAGTGAGCTTCGTTTATTGGTTCGAGCATCAGACACTTACACAGTAATTAATAAGCTAATGCATATTCTGTAACTTAATCCATCTATTGGGTATTTCGTACATGTCAGGTCCACCCCGTGCTCACATTCCACAAAAAATAAACTTTCTTTTTCTCAGGCTGTTTTTAGTCCCATATCTCTTCCCAAGGACACGACGGCCTTGTTAAAAACAAGCTCGTTAGCTGAGCTCCTTATTTCCCAAACTTTCCAACCACCTGGGAAATGTCAACGTGACCTCGAGCATGCAACCATTCCTCCACAAGACAGTCTCCTCCCTGAGACCGGGATTCAAAACCAGAGCAGCCCAGAGCTGGACACAGCACTGGGCAGAACTGGACAGACTGCTATTGATGTGCCTCCCTGGGCAGGGCAGAGGGGCACGAACACTACCTGACGTCCTGGCTCTGCTCTTCCTGATGTTCCCTTGATCCATCCTGAGCCCAGGTAACATGGCCGGCTCCACTGGTAACCCACGAGCATGCCCAGGGTTCCTCCTCCACAGCTGCTCCAGGAGGAACCCCAGCCTGGACTGGGACTGGGGACTGTCCCTCCCCAGGGACAGGACCTGCCCTTGCCCTCTTGAACCTCCCAATTTCCAGGCTTTAAGGTGCCCCTGAAGTGCAGTATGTGGCAGGATGCTCTGCCTGGAATGTGGCCAAGGGACAATGCCCCATTTGTGGCCATCAGGGCTGCATTGGGAGGGGTCTTGTGCTGCTTTTGCTGCTGAGTGGGGCTGAAACCAGCCCAAATCACCAACTCCAAATTGACGACTGAGGGTAAAGCACCAGAGCAGGGCATGGCCATCCATCATGTGACCTTGGGAACATCCAGTTCCCTCTCAGACAGAGATTCCTCTCCCCTATTCCTGCTTGCAATGAAACGTGTGTGAGGTTCCTCCCTCGGGAAGGGGTTGCTTCCCAAGAATCCTTCTCAAGGTTGAGATAAAGAGACATTCCTGTGAATGTTGATGTGGGGAGTGACATCCAGCCCTGCTGAAGAATTGTCACTTTTATGCAATGGAATTTTTTGGATCAAATTATTTAATGGAATTTTTTGGATAGAATTTTTTAATAGTATTGCTTTGCACAATGGCTTTTGTGGACACAGCTGTCACAGTGGCTGTGGTAGCCTTGTGGCTCAGGGAATCTTTGATGATCATGGCGGCCATGGCTGCCACAGTGACCACAGTGACCATGGTGTCCTTGGTGACCTCGTGGCCCAGAGAACTCTGGTGGGCACTGCCAGGGCTGTGGTGGCCAAGAGGAATCCTCCGAGGTGTAAGGGGGCCCTGGGGACGCTGCCACCTGGGGGGAAAAAAGGGGCATGATGGGAAACCATGTAGTAGAGAGGGGGCTGGGAACAGCCATAATGGATGGTTAGGAGTGGCAGGAGAGATGGGGGCCATGAGGTGACAGGTGACAGGATGTCGTGGGTGGGGGGGCACGGGGGCTAGAGGGCTTGGTATATCAGCTGGGTCATGGTGGGCTTAGAGATGACATGGTCAGGGGGAGTCAGGGGGTACCATGGAGGGAGACAGGGTGTGACAGGGGTTCAGGGAGTGCCGTGGGGGGTCATTGCCCACCTACGTCCAGCACATGGGGCCCATCCCAACAGAACTGTTTTGGCGAGGAGGGACAGGCAGGGCCCAATCTCTGTCCTCCCCTGGCAGGGGTGTTCCTGTCCCTGTCCCCCTCCCAGAAGTGGAAATCCCCATCCCTGTGCCCTGTCATGGATGTTCTTGCCCTCGTGTCCACAATGGATGCCCCCAGATTTGATGTCACCAGCACTGGGTGTCCTTCCCCCACACACACAGTGGGTGTCCTTGTCCCCCATGCCCAGTGAGTATCAATGTTCCCTGTGCCATATCATGGGTGTCCCCATGCCCACAGGGGTATCCCCATCACCCCAGGCATTCCTCTTTGTTGTCACCTCACAGCCACACGCAGTTGTATTTGCTGAAGGTCCCGGTGGAGCGGAGACTGATCCTTGTCTTCTGCCCATTGTGGGTGACTTTGGTGACCTTGAAGGTCTCGAAGGGTGGGATCAGCACCTCACGGTTGCTCGGATCATAGGAAAAAGCCTGGATGTTCACACCGTGGCACGTGTGAACCTCAAATATGGTGTCTGTTCCATATTTCTGGGCGATGTCTTTGCTCAGCGACGTTGATGTGAAATGACCAAACCGGACCCTCTGGCCATGCCGTGTCTGGAAACGAACGTCACGCACGCCCCGGAACACGTGGTGACACTTCCCCTTCTGAGCGTGCCTCAGCCTCCCCAGGGCCTGGGTCAGCAGGAAATGCAGCATTTTGAAGTGGAAGTTGTTCCGGTATTCCTGCCTGGAGCGCCCACCCGTGCGCACAGCCGCGTTGAACTCCTTGTAGAAGTACTTCATTGAGTAGGCCATGACAGCGACGGCCTGGGCTGGGGACGCCAGAGGGGACACAGGAGAGCCCCGCTTGCGCCACTCAGCCTCGGCCTTCACCCAACCCCAGGCAAAGTGAGGAGTCTTCTGGTACTCGAAGCCGTACAGGGACGGCAGAGCCGCGATCATGGCAGGGGTACAACCCCGGTACTGGTCATCGAAGGAGTCCCGGGCCATGTCCAGGGGCACCACCTTGATGGCAATGGCCGTTGCCATGGTCATTGCCAGCAGTGCCAGGATGTGAGCCTGGAGGGCCATGGTGGGCAGAGGCCACCAGGAGCAGTGTGGGACACTGGGGGACAAAGAGGGACAGACTGAGGGGACAATTGGGGCACACAGGGGTACATAGGAAGGGTCCCTCTGTGAGGGCCTGAGGTGGGGTGGGGGGTAGACAGCTCAGGGGATGGGGGGTAGCTCTGGTTAGAAGAGCCTTGGAAACAGCCTGGAATGTTGATCTGAACACCTGGGGTCATTCCAGGACTCCACATTGTCCCTCAGACCCCCAGGACAACAATCCCACTCCCATGGTCTCATATCCTCAACCATTAGCAGCCACCCAGCCCCCCAGGACCATGACTCAAATTCTGGGGTCACTCCCTGTCCCACCAGCAGTGTGCCCCATGACCCCCATCCCACTCCCACAAAACCCCCCCTGGACCCCACCGCTGTGAGCTCACCAGTGTCATTCCTGTAACCACAAGTCCCACAACCGCACTCCCAGCCCCATGTCCCTTCCCCTTTGGTGTCACCCCAGCCCCTCTGCAGTTCCCCAGCCCACACTCTGGGAACAATCCCTGACGTCTCCAGTGTCGCCTCAGTGCCCCATCAGCCCCCTGTGCCAATCCCGGTTCTGTGTTTACCCTTCTGATGTCCTCCCAGTGCTCCCCTGGTCCTCAATCCTGCTCCCAATCCTCTGCAACTCTCATGTAGAGCCGGGCTGATTACAAACCCCAACTAAATCCCTAAAGCCACTCCTCAGCCCCCAGTGTCCTCCTCAGCCCTCTCCCAAACCCCAGTTCCACTCCCAGCCCCTTGACCCTGTTGGTGTCACCCCAGTACTCCAACCCAAACCTGGGGGTCACTCCTTGCCCCATAACGTCCCCCTGGAGCCCCCCATGGCCCCACCCTGCAATCCCAGTCCCATGTCCCCCACTCCATTGGGGACCCCATTGTCCCAGCCCTGATACCGAAATCGGCCGGAGTGAACTCCCTGGTGGAACTGGAGATATCTGAAAGCCGGAATTCTTGATCAGCTCAGACTCACAGCAGACCTGTCCTTGTCCTGCAGCTCACGGGGGACTTTGCCATGGGGTATTTATCCACCACAATTATAAATATTCATTAGAAGGGGCTTCTTAGCTAATACAGATGCATCACTTTCTCTGGAAATAATTTGCATGCTTCTGCCTCTTTCTGGAAGTCCTTTTATGGTACTGGAGGGTCACCCAGAGGGGTTTCTGGGTGTGGTTTTTACTGATTGCCCCAATATGCCAGATGACCTTTCCTGCAACTTCTGCTTTTTGCAGGCGCTGCTCCTTCTGCTGTCCAGTACTTGCAAAAGATCCTCACTGGAGCTCCTTTATCAGTTTCTCCATGGATTCCATCCATGCCCATCCTGGCTATCCACACTTCTACTGCCTTTCCTTGGTTTTGCCCATTCATTTAAAGGTCTATCCAGCACCATTAAGGGATCTGAAAACTTCTAATCTCTCTCTTCTTGCTCACCCCCACAACCCCAATTTCACAGTCCCATGTTCCCCCAGTTCCCCCAGTCCCCACCGCTCACTGAGTTGCTGCCACACCTCAGATACCACTTGGGGTCCCCTATCAGATGACATCCCTGCAGGCACCTTGAGCCTGGGGATGATCTCTTGGGGGAGTGCCTGGGTGACTTCCCTGGCCTTGCTGGTGTGGCAGGAGAAGTTCTGGAGCCCCCAAGAAGGGATCCACCAACACCAGGAGATGCCTGAGCCCATGTTGGTGTGGTAGCTCAGAAAATCCATTTGCCAGTAATCTCCGGGAGTGTTTCCACTTCCAGTGATGCCTGGAGGGGATGGTTTTGAATTCAAAGGGGTTTTTTGAATCCATATCAGGCATTGCTCTGTAACAGACCTGACAATTTTGTCCTATGGACACTGAGGATCTGAGGCCGCAGACCAGTCCCCATGACATCGATTCCCCAGAGCTTTGCTGGTGCTTTTCTCCTTTACAAATTGCAGCATCAGCTGGGGAGGGCCTGACCTGGTTATTGGGAGTTACCTCTCACACACTCACCAACCCACCCTCTTTATTGTGGGCTTTTAGATAAGCAGCCAATTTTCAATCTGCCCAACTCTATCCAGGCCTCACCTCTGGGGCTGAAATTCCTTTTCTCAGGAATTAACACCAGGATGCTTTGTTGTGGAACCTCTCGTGCAGCTTTAATGCAAGTCTATTTCCCACAGGAATTTGTCAATACCCAAGCTGGTGTGCCCTGGACTGTAGTACGGCCACTTCTTTGGGCAGCTGGGTGGAATCGAGGAGGGACAATAATTCTTGCTTATATTTAATTGGAGATCCCTGTGCTGTGAATTGACTTTTTCCCTTGCACATGCCTCCGTGGGCATGAGCAATGCTCAAAGTAGATGGCAGGTGAGTTCCTGCGTTTGCAGGGGATTGTGGGAGAGGGATTGGGGATCTGGGCTGTGAGCAAAAAAGAGTGAGAACGAAAATTTAAATCCCTTAATAGTTCTAGATACAGCTTAAAGATGAATGGGCAAAACCAAGAGAAGGAGTTAGAATTGAGGATAACCAGGATGAACGTGGATGGAATCCTTGGAGAAAGAGATAAAGGGGACTCCAGTGAAGATCTCTTGCAAATTGTGTACTGAAGGAGCAGCGCCGACAAAAAGCAGAAGTTGCAGGAAAGGTCATCTGGCATATTGGGGCAATCAGTGAAAACCACACCCAGAAACCCCTCTGGGTGACCCTCCAGTACCATAAAAGGACTTCCAGAAAGAGGCAGAACAATGCAAATTATTTCCAGAGAAAGTGATGCATCTGTATTAGCTAAGAAGCCCCTTCTAATGAATATTTATAATTGTGGTGGATAAATACCCCATGGCAAAGTCCCCCCTTAGCTGCAGGACCAGGAGAGATCTGCTGTGAGTCTGAACTGATCAAGAATTCCGGCTTTCTGATACCTCCAGTTCCACCAGGGAGTTCACTCCGGCTGATTTAGGTATCGGGGCTGGGGACACGGGGGGACACTCATGGGAGGGACATGGGACTGGGATTGTGGAGTGCGACCATGGGGGGCTCCAGGGGGACATTATGGGGGCAGGGGGTGACCTCTGGATTTGGGTTGGCGTCCTGGGGTGACATGACATGGGTAATGGGACTGGGTTTGGGACTTGGGTCTGGGAGAGGGAGCTGGGGGACACTGGGGCCGGTGAGGGAGTGGCTTCAGCCATTTGGGTGAAATCCCAGAGAGACCTGGGGTTACAAGAGGGTTGCAGAGGATTGGGAGCAGGATTGAGTTCCTGGGGAGCATGGGGGGGCCATGGAAGGGTAAACACAGGACGGGGATTGTTAAGAGGGGGCTGGTGGGGCGCTGAGGGGACACTGGGGAGGTCAGGGATTGTTCCCAGGGTTGGGGCTGGGGTATCCCTAGCGGGGGAAGACACAAGGGACTGGGAGTAGGGTTGTGGGGCTGGTGGGCACAGGGATGACAGTTGGGGGGACACAGAAGTGGGGTCCTGAGGGATGCTGCTGGGGGGACAGGGAGTGAGCCCAGAATTGGAATTAAGTTCCTGGGGTTCTAGGAGGACACCAAGGGTTGAGGACACGGGACCATGGGGTGGGAGTGGGGTTCTGAGGGGAGTCCAGGAATGACCTCTGGGCTCAGCATCCCAGGATGTTTCTAGAGGTCTTGTAGCCAAAGCTGCCCCCCACCCCACAGATGACTGCACTTCCCCTCCTCAGCCCATCACAGAGGAATCCTTCCCATGTAACCCCATGTGCCCTAATTGTCCCCTCAGTGTGTCCCTCTTTGTCCCCCAGTGTCCCACACTGCTGGTGGTGGCCCTTCCCTGCCATGGCCCTCCTGGCTCACACCCTGGCACTGCTGGCAGTGACTGTGGCCACCGTGGCCATCAAGGTGGTGCCCCTGGACATGGCCCGGGACTCCTTCGATGACCAGTACGAGGGCTGCAGCCCTGCCATGCACGCAATGTTGCCAGACCTCTACAGCTTCGAGCGCCAGATGAATCGTCTCTTTGCCTGGGGCTGGTATCATGCAGATGCTGAGTGGCGCAGGCGGGGCTCTCCTGTGTCCCCTCTGGCGTCCCATTGGCAGGCCATCGCTCTCATGGCCTACACGTCCCGGGAGGTGTACAAGGAGTTCAACGCGGCCGTGCGCACGGCTGGGCACTCCCGCCAGGAATACCGGAACAACTTCCACTTCAAAATGCTGCATTTCCTGCTGACCGATGCCTTGGTGACACTGAGGCACGCTCAGAACGGGCAGTGTCACCGCGTCTTCCGGGGCGTGCGTGACGTTCGTTTCCAGGCACGGCAAGGCCAGAGGGTCCGGTTTGGTCAATTCACATCAACGTCGCTGAGCAAAGGGATTGCTCTGGAATTTGGGGCAGACACAATTTTCGAGGTGCACACGTGCCATGGTGCGGACATCCGGCAGTTCTCCGTGTATCCAGAGGAGGAAGAGGTGCTGATCCCACCCTTCGAAATCTTCACAGTCACCCAAGTCATCTGGGATGGGAGGAGGACATGGATTTGGCTCCGCTCTGCCGGGACCTTCAGCAAATACAACTGCGAGGTCAGTGAGGTGACAGCACAGGGGACAACCTGGGGGGATGTGGACACCCACTGTGGGCATGGGGACTCCCATGATAAGGCAGAGGGGACAATGATTCTCACTGGGCATGGGGGACAGGGACACCTCTCCATGATACTCACTGGGCATGGGGGACAGGGACACCCACTGTGTGTGTGGGGAGAAGGACACCCAGTCCCGGTGACATCAAATTTGGGGGCAGCCATTGTGGGCACAAGGACAACAAAAACCACGACAGTGCACAGGGGTGGGGATTCCCACTTCTGGGAGGGTACAGGGACAGGAACACCCCTGCCAGGGGAGGACAGAGATTGGGCCCTGCCTGTACCAAACCTGTCCCGCTCCACCAGAACAGTTCTGTTGGAATGGGCCCCGTATGCTGGACGTAGGTGGGCAATGACCCCCATGGCACTCCCTGAGCCCCTGTCACACCCTGTCAACCCCCATGCCACCCCCTGACTACCCCTGACCCCTGTCACTCCTAAGCCCACCATGACCCCACTGACCTACCTAGCCCCTCTACCCCCCATGCCCCCCCCACCCATGACATCTTCTCACTTCATGGCCCCCATCTCTTCTGCCACCCCTAACCCCCCATTTTTGCCATTCCTGACCCCCTCACTCCTCATATGATCTCCCATTATACCCTTCTCTGTCCCCCAGGTGGGAGCATCCCCACGGCCATCACACACCTGGCATGGGCCACTGGGATCTTCTGAGCTCTAGGCCACCAAGATCACTGACGTCACTGTGGTCATTGTAGTGACCACTGCCACCACGATCATCAAGACTCCCTCAGCCACAAGGCTTCCACAGCCACTGGGACCACTGTGCACATCAAGGCAATTGTACAAAGCAAGTCTATTAAATAATTAAATGATAACAATTTCAGTAAATAATTCTGACAAAGCCAGCAAAAAGTGACAATTCCTAAGCAGGGCTCCATGTCACTCCCCACACCAACATTCATGGGCACATCTCATTCTCTCAGTCTCGAGGAGGATCCTTGGGGAGCATCCCCTTCCCAAGAGAGCAATCTCACTCACATTTCATTCCAAGCAAGAATATGGGAGAGGAATCTCTGTCTGAGAGGGGATTGGACATTTCCAGAGTCAGCTGATGGATGGCCAGGCCCAGTTCTGGTGGTCTACCCTCAGCTGTCAATTCCAGGTTGGTGATTTGGGCTGGTTTTAGCCCAATTCAGTGTAAAATCAGCACCAGACCTCTCTCACTGCTGTCCCAATGGCCCCAAATGGGGCATTGTCTCTTGGGCACATTTCAGGCAGAGCATCCTGCCACATCCTGCATTTCAGGGGGACCTTAAAGCCTGGAAGTTGGGAGGTTCGAAAGAGAAGGGCAGGTCCTGTCTCTGGGGAGGGACAGTGCTCAGTGTCTGTCCAGGCTGGGGGAACCTGCTGGAGCAGCTGTGGAGAAAGACCTGGGGTTGCTGGTGGGTGACCATAGGAGCTGGCTGAGTGTCCTGGGGCCAGGAGGGATCCAGGGGGCATCAGGAGGGGTGGGGCCAGGAGGTCAGGGAGTATTTGGGCTCCTCTGCCCTTCCCAGTGAGGCACATCGGGAGTGGTGTGTCCAGCTCTGTTCAGCGCTTTGTCGAGTTCTGCCCAGTGCCATGTCCCTTTCTGGGCTGCTCTGGACCTAATCCTCTGCTCAGGGATGATGCTGCCTGAGCTGGGAGGTTGGGCCAGGTGCCCACTCTGGGTCCTTCCAGCCTGACCCATTCTGGGATTTGGGCATTCTGGCAGTTGCGGTTCAGGAATTGTCCACCGGAGGGCAGCGGCGAGCGTGGGAAATCAGCGGCACTGCGCATGCGCGACCCCCAGCCGCCCCAGTCTGCCGTCCGGGTGCCAACAGCAGGCGGCAGCACGAGCTGCTGGCGCTGCCGACGCGCCCGCCCCGCCCATCCCGGCCCGGGGGCTCTGCAATGGTTTGGGATGGAGCCACCTTAAAGCCCGTCCGGTGCCAGCCCTGCCATGGGCAGGGACATCTTTCCCTGGACCAGGCTGCTCCAGGCCCTGCCCAACCTGGCCTTGAACTCTTCCAGGAGTGGGGCAGCCACAGCTTTGTTATAGATGGATAACATGATGATTGTCTCTCAAAATTAAGGGATGAATTTTGTGTTTATGTTAAGAAAAATTTTGTTGACTTATGGTAATGTGATTGTAGTTTTATTTTCAGACACCCTTTGGTCTCCCCACTGTCCCCTTCCCCCCTCTGTATTGTTCCCTCCAGACTGCCCTGGTTGTTGGGGTTGTTGGGGACATGTGGAGGCCAGACATGTACCTGTGCCTCTGGCATTGGGCAATTGGGAATGGGGAAAACCTGTTCCTGAGGAGGTGTGGCATGCCTCACCTCACCTCACCTCACTTCACCTCACCTCACTTCACCTCACCTCACCTCACTTCACCTCACCTCACTTCACCTCATCTCACCTCACCTCACCTCCAGTCAAGTTACAAGAATGTCTCCACCAACACATGGCAAAGAAGTGTTGAATGACAGACTTTGGAAGAGCCAGGTTTGTCTTACGCAACACTGGGGGTATAAAAGGCGAAGACGCCATTTTGTGAACAAGCCACTGGCAGTCGGCCATGATCCCAGTGCTGCCTATTTTCCTCATTCTGTCCCTTTATTGTGTCTGTTGGGGTTTAATAAACCTTTAAAATTTTTACGCGAGAGGTCGTTTCTCAGAGTCACCATGGTCTCCATGATCACCATGACCACCATGACCCTCAGAAAAATGTAGCCACCACTGCCATTTTCCCTGGAGGAAAAGAGAAAAAAGGGAGAAGGGTAGAGGAAGAAAAGAGGAAATGCAAAAATCTTCCCCACCCCCTCTCTCCCCACACATCCCCCTGACTGCCCTTTACTTCTTTAGAAATTCATTCATTTGCATTCTTGCCCAAATTCTGTGTTTTCCCACATATTCAGGACTTAATAACAGGCAAACTCTACTTCTGCACCACAATTAATTCAACTCTGAAAGGAATAAGAGGAAAGTGTCATTACAAACAGATTGTGTAAATCTGGTGGTGGATAGGGCCAGGGACTTGTAGATAAGGAAGTTACCAGAGAAACTATCAGTTTCAGAAAATGTTCTTCATTGTCACAGACTGCTGCTCAGACAAGGTCTTGCTGAATTCCTGAACTTCAGGAAGAACAAAGACTTAACAGGCTTATGAATTCTAATTTCCCCACACAGGGTGGAGTTAAAGCTCATTTTATTTATTGTGTAACTGACACATCTATGTGTCTGAGTTACAGAAGGGTGGGGTGCGTAGTAAGGGGGACATGCAGTGGCTGGATTGGGAAGTCTGCACCTTCCAAATACCTCAGCCAATGGGGAAAGGGAGTAGGAGATATGGCTGGGAAATTGGGATAAAAAGGAGGCTGCATTGTCCAGCAATTTGAGAGACACTCCATGGGGAAATTCCCCACGGACTCTTCTGTTGTTCATGAATTAAATTACAGGACTCTTCTGTCTCCTTTCTGCAAGGAAACCTCTGTCAAAGGTGAATTTTTCTGCTCAAATGTTTGATAGCAAAAATGTTGTTCCACTTGAATCTTAAGTGGTATGCTTAGCTGCACCCAAAGTCTCATCCACAAAATGGTGGCTCTGCCCTTTATACCCTTGGTGTTGCATCAGCCAAATACATATCCACAAGTAGTCATACATATACAAAAATTTTCCTTCTACATCCCTGGCCCCTCCCAAAGTCTGCCAGTTGACTCTTCCTCGCTGTCCATTGGTGGAGACCTTCCTACAGTCTGATTGGAGGTGAGGTGCCATGCATGCCTCGCCAGCAACGGGCTTTGCCCTATACCAACTGCCCCATGCAAGGGCCACAGGCACACGCCCTCCCTCCACGTGTCCCTGACAACCCTGAAAACCAATGCTGTAGGGAAGGAACAATATGGGTGGGGGAAAGGGGCCTATGGAGAGAACAGAGGGTGCCCAAACAAAAAACTTCATTAACACAACCATACATTAACAAAACTTCTCCTAACATAAACACAAAATTCATCCCTTAATTTTGAGAGACAATCATCATGTTACCCATCTATACCAAAGCTGTGGCTGCCCCACTCCTGGAAGGGTTCAAGGCCAGGCTGGGCAGGGCCTGGACCAGCCTGGCCCAGGGGAAGATGTCCCTGCCCATGGCAGGGCTGGCACCGGACGGGCTTTAAGGTGGCTCCATCCCAAACCATTGCAGAGCCCCCGGGGCCGGGATGGGGCGGGGCGGGCGCTCGGCAGCAACTGAATTCCCACACTCGCTGCTGCCCTCTGGTGGACAATTGCCGAACTGCAACTGCCAGAATGCCCAAATCCCAGAATGGGTCAGGCTGGAAGGACCCAGAGTGGGCACCTGGCCCAACCTCTCAGCTCAGGCGACATCATCGCTGAGCACAGGATTGGGTCCAGAGCCCAGAACTTGACACAGCAATGGGCAGACCTGGACACAGCACTGGACAGAACCAGACATGGCACTCCTGAAGTGCCTCACTGGGAAGGACACAGTCACTCCCTCACCTCCTGGCCCTGCTCTTCCTGATATCCACTAGATCCCTCCTGGTCCCAGGACACACGGCCAGCTCCATTGGTCTCCCACCAGCACCCCCAGGTACTTCTCCAGAGCTGATCCAGCACATCCTGCCTGCTGGGACTGCTGACTGAGGACTGTCCCTCTCGAGGGACAGGACCTGACCTTGCCCTCTTGACCCTTCTAGTTTCCAGCCTTTAAGGTCCCCCTGAACTGCAGAATGTGGCAGGTTTCCTTGCCTGGAACGTGGCCAAGGGACAATGCCCCATTTGTGGCCATCGGGGCTGCACTGAGAGGGATCTTGTGCTGATTTTTTGGCTGAATTGGGCTAAAACCAGCCCAAATCACCAACCTCAAATGGACAACTGAGGGTAAAGCACCAGAGCTGGGCCTGGCAGTTCATCACCTGACCTTGGGAATGTCCAGTCCCCTCTCAGGTAGAGGAGATTCCTCTCCCATATTCCTCCTTGGAATAAAATGTCTTTGAGGTTCATGCCCCTGGATGGGGATGCTCCCCAAGATAGAAAGTTGACTCTGGGGAGTGACCTTGAGCCCTGCTTAAGAATTTTGACATTTTGCTGGCTGTGACAGATTTATTTAATAGAATTCTTTTGATAGAATTATTTAATAGAATGGCTTTGCACAATGGCCTTGGTGGCCACCCTGGCCAGGTTGGCTGTGGTAGCCTTGTGGCTGAGGGAGTCTTGATGATCATGGTGGCCATGGTTCCCACAGTGACCACAGTGACCTCGGTGATCTTGGTGGCCTCGTGGTTCAGAGGATCCTGGTGGCCACTGCCAAGGCTGCGTTGGCCAGGAGGCATCCTCTGAAGTGAAAGGTGACCATGGGGATGCTCCCACCTGGGGGAAAAAGGACATCAGGGGAACATGTGAGAAATCAGAGGATCAGAAACAGCCATAGTGGGGTGTTGGGGGTGGCAGGTTATATGGGGGCCCTGAGGTGACAGGTGACAGGGTGTCAAGGAGGTCATGGGGTTGTTAGGGGCCAGGGTTGTCCAAGGATTATGGTGGGCTTAGGGGTGACAGGGGTCAGGGGTTGCCATGGGGTTGACAGGGGGTGACAGGGGTTCAGAGAGGGAGTACCAGGGAGGGTCCCGGCCCGCCTGCATTCAGCACACAGGGCCCGTCCCAACAGCACTGCCTTTGGTGTGGAGGGACAGGATCAGTACAGGGGGGTCCCTGCCTCTGTCCCTGTCCCTGTCTGCCCCTGGCAGTGGTGTCCCTGTCG
>CM032354.1:155546632-155621846 GCA_019023105.1 Diglossa brunneiventris | reverse complement strand
CACCAGCTTGGGACTGACAAATCCCTGTGGGCAAATAGATTTGCAATAAAGCTGCACAATAGGTTCCACAACAAAGCATCCTGGTGTTAATTCCTGAGAAAGGAATTTCACTGCCAGAGGTGAGGCCTGGATAGAGTTGGGCAGATTGAAAATTGGCTGCTTATCTAAAAGCCCACAATAAAGAGGGTGGGTGGCTGGGTGGGTGAGAGGTAACTCCCAATAACCAGGTCAGGCCCTCCCCAGCTGATGCTGCAATTTGTAAAGGAGAAAAGCACCAAGGATCTGAGGAATTCATGAGATGGGGACGACAAGTCTGTGGCCTCAGATCCTCAGTGTCTGTAGGACAAAATTGTCAGGTCCGTTACAGAGGAATACCCAATGTATTTTCAAAAGAGCCCTTTGAATTCAAAACCATCACCTCCAAGCATTACTGGAAGAGGAAACACTACCAAATGATAACTGACTGTGGGAAATGGAAAGATAGAAACTTCCTCACATTCAGGAGGGTTTGATCTGCAGCCTTGAAAGGAGCTTAAATTGATGTAAGAATAAAGTACACAGACAGTAAGTAGAAAAATCCTAAATTTATGTTCCTCAAGTTGTGAGTAAGAATATGCCTGAAGTATGTAAGAAACTGTTTTGGGTAAGATGGTGAAGGGTGTATAGTACAGAAATATGATTTAATAGAGTAAGTGAAGAGTTTAGGAGTTATAACAGAAGCAAAGGTGTGCATGTGAGTTAGAAGCCCATTAGGTAAAAACATCTGCAGTGCAGTGGAAGTGAGTAAAGATGATAGTTTAGAAAAGCAAAATAACAGTCCATTGGATTAGAAAGTTATATAGTGTCTTGCAACAAAGAACTTGTGACTACTTTGCGCTATTGCTGACTGCCTGCTCCTCTAAACTCCAATGGCCTCTGAGACTGATGTTTATCTGAGCAATAAATCCTTCTTAGCCCAATGGCAGTCCCATCTCTTCATTAAAAGTGGCAGCAATGATAACTGGCAAATGGAATTTCTGAGCTACCACGCCAACATGGGCTCAGGCATGTCCTGGTGTTGGGGGATCCCTTCTTGGGGGGTCCAGAAGTTCTCCTGTCACACCAACAAGGCTGGGGAAGTCACCCTGGGAGTGAAGTCACTCAGGTGACTTCCCAACCACTCCTCCAAGAGATCACCTGCAGGCTCAAGGTGCCTAGAGGGATGTCATCTGATAGGAGACACCGATTGGTACCTGAGGTGTGACAGCAATGCAGTGAGCAGCTGGGAGAGGAACTGGGGGGAACTTGGGGCATGTGGGACAGTGGCAGAGTGGGAGCAGGATTCGAGTGTTGAGCGGGGGCTATAGCCATGATGTTTTCTAAAAAATCCTTTCCTTAGGATCTTTTCTCCTGAGAAGCTGAGAGGCCTCAGGAACAAAATGTAACCAATGGTTATCTGCTGCTGTGGAATGCAACAGGTGCATCTGTGATTGGTCTCATGTGGTTGTTTCTAATTAATGGCCAATCACAGTCAGCTGGCTCGGACTCTCTGTCTGAGACATAAGCCTTTGCTATAATTCCTTCTTTTTCTATTCTTAGCTAGCCTTCTGATGAAATCCTTTCTTCTATTCTTTTAGTATAGTTTTAATATAATATACATCATAAAATAATAAATCAGCCTCCTGACACATGGAGTCAGATCCTCATCTCTTCCCTCATTCTAAGACCCCTGTGATCACCATCACAGGGGGTGAAAGAGGAGAAAGAAAAGGAGGTTTCAGTTCCTCTAAAGGCTCTGGGTAGAGTTTAAAGACTGACTGACTAAAGCAAGAAATGGATGTAAAAGTGTGGGTATGCAGGATAAAAGTGGAGGCGACTGAGAGCAACCACCCTCTTTATTGTGGGCTTTTAGATAAGCAGCCAATTTTCAATCTGCCCAACTCTATCCAGGCCTCACCTCTGGCAGTGAAATTCCTTTCTCAGGAATTAACACCAGGATGCTTTGTTGTGGAACCTATTGTGCAGCTTTATTGCAAATCTATTTGCCCACAGGGATTTGTCAGTCCCCAAGCTGGTGTGCCCTGGATTGTAGTACAGCCACTTCTTTGGGCAGCTGGGTGGAATCAAGGATGGACAATATTTGTTGTTTATATTTAATCGGAGATCCCTGTGCTGTTATACGACTTTTTTCTTCCCCTGTGCCTCCACGGGCATGAGCAATGCTCAAAGCAGATGGCAAATGAGTTCCAATGTTTGCTCTTTTTCTCACTGCCAATTCCAGAGCTCTTTGTAACACATTGAGCTCTGCCCCTTTTTCCACATCTTCATGCAGTTACAGTGAGCAGAGTATATACCACAAACTTTTGTCCCAAATTGGATTTCCTGGCCTCTTGGATGAGGAGAACAGTCTCTGCTACTGCCCACATTGACCTGGGCCAATTGTGGCTGATTGAGTTGTTTTGGAAAAGCACTGCACAGGTCACCTGAAGTGTCAGTTGGTAGAAATAAAATAGAAAGTTTCAGTTCCCCTGAAGGCACTGGATAGAGCTTAAAGACTGACTGGCAAAAGCATGAAAAGGCTAAAACTGGGTGGATATGCAGGATGAACATGGCTGGAGCCCATGGAGAAACAGATAAAGGAACTCCAGTGAGGGTGTTTTGGCAACACAGAATGAGCAGCGCCCACACAACCCAAAAGCTCCAGGTGAGGTCATCTGGGATATTGGGACACTCAGTGAAAATGGCCCCCAGGGACCCCATTTTCATGACTCTCCAGTACCAAGAAAGAACTTCCAGAGAAAGGTGGAGCCATGCAAATAATTTCTTGAGAAAGTGCTGTTTCTGTATGAGATAAGAAGCTGATTGTAATGAATATTTATAATTGTGGTGGATAAATACCCCATGGCAATGTCCCCCCTTAGCTGCAGGACCAGGAGAGATCTGCTGTGAGTCTGAGCCAATCAAGAATTCCGGCTTTCTGATACCTCCAGTTCCATCTGGGAGTTCACTCCGGCCGATTTTGGTATCAGGGGCTGGGGGACACTGGGGACACTTGAGGGAGGGACACGGGACTGGGGTTGCAGAGTGGGACCATGGGGGGCTCCAGCGGGAGGTTGTGGAGACAGGGAGTGAACTCCAGATTTGGGTTGGGGTCCTGGGGTGACACCAAAAGTGTCACAGGACTGGGAGCTTGACTGGGGTGTGGGAGAGGGCTGAGGGGGACGCTGGGGTGGGTGAGGGAGTGGCTTTGGGAATTTGGGTGAGGTTCCTGAGGGCCCTGGGGTCACAAGTGGTTTAAAATTTGTGGGAGCAGGAATGAGTTCCTGGGGAGCACTGGGGGGACATCAGAAGGGCAAACACAGGACTGGGATTTGGACTGGGGTCTGGTGGGGCACTGAGGGGATCCTGGGGATGTCAGGGATTGTCCCCAGGGTTTGGGCTGGGGAACTGGGGAACTAGGGTGGAAGGGAGATGGTACTGGGAGTGGCGCTGTGGGTCTAGTGGGCACAAGGGTGACACTGGTGGGGGAAACATCAGTGGGTTCCTGGGGAGGCATTGTTGGAGTGGGACTGGGATTATGGGGAACACTGCTGGGGGGACAGGGAGTTACCCCAGAATTTGGATCAAGTTCCTGGGGGTCATTAGGGGGACATCATTGGTAGGCGACATGGGACTGTGGGAAGGGGATTGTTGTCCTGGGGTTCTGAGGGACACTGGGGATTCCAGGAATAACCTCAGGATATGGGATCAGCATTCCAGGATGTGTCCACAGGTGTTCTGGCCTGAGCTGCCCCTCAGCCCTGCTCCAGGCTGACCCCAGTTCCCTCCCCAGTCCCTCACTAAGGAACCCTCCTCGTGTCTCCTTTGTGTCCCCTCTGTGTCTCCCAGTGTCCCATCCTGGTCCCTGTGGCCTCTCCATTCCATGGCCCTCCTGGCTCCCACCCTGGCACTGCTGGCAATGGCCGTGGCCACCGTGGCCATCAAGGTGGTGCCCCTGGACATGGCCCCGGGCTCCTTTGATGACCAGTACCAGGGCTGTGGCCCTGCCATGACCAAGGCGTTGCCGGCCCTCTACAAATTTGAGTTTCAGAAGAATCCTCTCTTTGCCAAGACCTGGGTGAAGGCCGACACTGAATGGCGCAGGCGGGGCTCCCCTGTGTCCCCTCTGGTGTCCCATTGGCAGGCCATCGCTCTCATGGCCTACTCAACAAATGACATTTACAAGGTCTTCAATGAAGCCGTGCGTGTGGCCGGGCGCTCCCGCCAGGAATACCGGAACAACTTCCACTTCAAAACGCTGCATTTCCTGCTGACCCAGGCCCTGGTGACACTGAGGCAAGCTCAGAAAGGGCAGTGTCGCCACGTGTTCCGGGGCATGCATGACATTCGTTACCAGGCACGGCGTGGCCAGAGGGTCCGGTTTGGTCAATTCACATCGACGTCGCTGCGTAAAGAGATTGCCCTGCGATTTGGGACAGACACGATATTCCAGGTGCAGACGTGCCATGGTGTGGACATCCAGCAGTTCTCCAAGTATCCAATGGAGGAAGAGGTGCTGATCCCACCATTCGAGACCTTTCAGGTCACCCAAGTCATCTGGGATGGGAAGAGGACATGGATCTGGCTCCGCTCTGCCGGGACCTTCAGCAACTACAACTGCGAGTGGCACTGAGGTGACCACAGGGGACACCCTGGGGAGATGCAGACACTCACTGTGGGCATGGGGACACCCGTGACAAGGCTCAGAGGACAATAACACTCACTGGGGATGGGGACAGGGGTACAGGGGCACCCACAGTGTGTGGACAAGGACACCCACAGCTGGGGACAAAGACAGGCATACCCAGTGCTGGGGACACCCACTGACAGTGTGGGGACAGGTACACCCAGTAGTGGGGACAGCCACTGTTGGCTGGGGACACGCGTGTCAGGACACAGAGTTTGAGGACACTCCCTGCCAGCTATGGGGGCACACACTGAGAGTTTGGGGTGAGGGACACCCCATGCTGGGGACACCAAGCCTGGGGACACCCATTGTGGGCATGGGGAAAGGAACACCCATGACAGGGCACTGGGATGGGGACCCCCTCAGCTGGGAGGGGGACAGGGTCAGGGACACCACTGCCAGGATAGGCCAAGGACAGAGACAGAGGCAGGGCTGTCCCCGTACTGACCCTGTCCCTCCCCACCAAAGGCAGTGCTGTGGGAATGGGCCCTGTGTGCTGTACGTGGGTGGGCTGGGACCTCCATAGCATTCTCTGAACCCCTGTCACCCCCTGTCACCCCCATGGGACTCCCTGACTCCCCCTAACCCCTGTCACCGCCAAGCCCACCATGACACCTCTTACACCCCTGGCCTCCATACCCCGCCACCCCCAACAGCTTGTCACCTGTCACCTCATGGCCCCCATCTATCTTGTCACCCCTAACACACCATTACGACTGTCCCTGACCTCCTTACTCCTTCCATGGTCCCCCTGACCCCTCTCTTTCTTCCCCAGGAGCATCCCCAGGGCCCTCTTCCACCTCAGAGAACTCCTCCTCGCCCCACATCCCTGGAAGTTGCCACCAGGATCCTCTGAGCCACAAGGTTGCCAAGGCCACAGGCTCACTGTGGTCACTGTGGTGACTGTGGCACCCCATGGCCACCATGGATGCCAAGGTTACTCTCATCGCTGAGGCCACCACAATCAGCAAGACCACCAAGATCCCCATGGAAATAAGCCCCCAAAGCTACCAAAGCCACCACAGCCACTCTGGCCCCCATAAGCACTATAACCACCGGGGCCACTGTGATCACCATGGTCACTATAACCACCAAGGCTACTGTGACCACCATGATCACCAAGACTCCCTGAGCCACAAGACTACCACAGCCACTGTGACCACTGTGGCCACCAA
Source organism: Diglossa brunneiventris (assembly GCA_019023105.1). Taxonomy (NCBI): domain Eukaryota; kingdom Metazoa; phylum Chordata; class Aves; order Passeriformes; family Thraupidae; genus Diglossa; species Diglossa brunneiventris. Next base: position 155,615,966 of record CM032354.1, on the reverse strand, counting down.
GGCCGTTGTGCAAAGCAATCCTATTAAATAATTCTATCGTAACAATTCCATTAAATAAATCTGTCAGTGCCAGCCAAAAGTGATTGTTCTTAATCAGGGCTTGATGTCATTCTCTACACCAACACTCATGAGAACATCTCTTTCTCTCAGCCTTGAGGAGGATCCTTGTAAAGCATCCCCTTCCCAAGGGAGGATCCTCACACACATTTCATTTCCAGCAGGAATAGTGGAGAGGAATCCCTGTCTGAGAGGCGACTGGATGTTCCCAGGGTCAGATGATGGACAGCCAGGCTCAGCTCTGGTGCTTCAGCCTCAGTTGTCAATTTGGGATTGGTGATTTGGGCTGATTTTAGCCTCATTCAGCACCAAAATCTCACCAGACCTCTCTCAATGCTGCCCTGATGGCCACAAATGGGGCATTGTACCTTGGCCACATTCCAGGCAGAGCATCCTGCCACATCCTGCAGTTCAGGGGAACCTTAAAGGCTGAAAATTGGGAGGGTCAAGAGGGTAAGGGCAGATCCTGTCCCTGGGGACAGACAGTCACCAGTGCAATTCCCGGCTGGTGGGACCTGCTGGAGCAGTTCTGGAGAAGGACCTGGGGGTGCTGGTAGGTGACCAGTGGAGCGGGCCATGTGGCCTGGTGCCCCGAGGGATCCAGGGGGCATCAGGAAGAGCAGGACCAGGAGGTCAGGGACTGATCGTGCACCTCTGCCCTGCCAAGGGATGCACATCAGGAGCGCCGTGTCCAACTCTGTTCAGTGCTGTGTAGAGTTCTGCCCAGTGCCATGTCCCTTTCTGTGCTGCTCTGGATCCAATCCTGTGCTCAGCGATGACGCTGCCTGAGCTGGGATGTTGGGCCAGGTGCCCACTCTGGGTCCTTCCAGCCTGACCCATTCTGGGATTTGGGCATTCTGGCAGTTGCAGTTTGGGAATGGTCCACCGGAGGGCAGCAGTGAGCGTGGGAAATCAGCGGCACTGCGCATGCACCGCTCCCAGCTGCAGCGACCTTAAAGCCCATCCAGTGCCAGCCCTGCCATGGACAGGGACATCTTCCCCTGGGCCAGGCTGCTCCAGGCCCTGCCCAGCCTGGCCTTGGACCCTTCCAGGAGTGGGGCAGCAACAGCTTTGGTATAGATGGGTAATGTGATGATTTGCTCTCACAATTAAGGGGTGAATATTGTGTTTGCATGTTAAGAAAAGTTTTGTTGATGTATGATTATTTTATTGTGGTTTCTGTTTTGGACACCCTCTGTTCTCTCCATAGCCTCCTTTCGTGCCTCTGTATTGTTGCCACCAAACGGACCTGGTTGTCAGGGTTGTCAGGGACATGTGGGGCATGTACCTCTGCCCCTGGCAATGGGCAGCTTGGAATAGGGAAAGCCTGTTGCTGGGGAGGTCTGGCATGCCTCACCTCACCTCCAGTCAAGTTGCAAGAAGGTCTCCACCAGCACATGGCGAAGAAGTGTTGAATGACAGATTTGGGAGAGCCAGGTTTGGCTGATGCAACACTGGGGGCATAAAAGGGGAAGACGCCATTTTGTGGACGAGCCACTGGCAGTCGGCCATGATCCCAGTGCTGCCTATTTTCCTTATTCAGTCCCTTTATTGTGTTTGTTTGGGTTTAATAAGCCTTTAAAAATTTAAAGTGAGAGGTCGTTTCTCACAGTCACCATGGTCTCCATGATCACCATGACCACCACGACCCCCAGAAAAATGTTGCCGCCACTGCCATTTTCCCTGGAGGAAAAGGGAAAAAAGGGAGTAGGGTAGAGGAAGACAAGAGGAAAACCATAAATCTTCCCCACCCCCTCTCTCCCTCAACATCTCCATGACTGCCCTTTACTTCTTTGGAAATTCATTCATTTGCATTCTTGCCCAAATTCTGTGAACTCCCACATATTCAGGATTCAAACCCAAGCAAACTCTATTTCTGCACAACTAATTCAACTCTGAAAGGAAGAAGAGAAATGTTTCTTTTACAAAGAGATTGTATGAATCTGGTGGTGGATATGGCCAGGGACTTGTAGATAAGGAAGTTACCAGAGAAACTATCAGTTTCAGAAAATGTTCCTCATTGACATGGACTGCTGCTCAGACAAGGTCCTGCCAAATTCCTGAATTTCAAGAAGAATTACAAAGACTTAACAGGTTTAGGAATATTAATTTCCCCACCCAGGGTGAAGTTAAATCTCATTTGAATGGTCACCTGTTAGTGTTACAGCAGGGCGGAGTGCGTAGCAAGGGGGACATTCAGAAGGTGGATTGTGAAGTCTGCACCATCTGAATACCTCTGCCAGTGGGGAAGGGGAGTGGGAGCTATGGTCAAGAAATTTAGATGAAAAGGAGGCTGCATTGTCCAGCAATTTGAGAGACCTCATGAGGGAATTCCTCATGGCCTCTTCCTTTTTTCATTAACAAAATACCAGGACTCTTCTCTCTCCTTTGTGCAAGTACACCTCTGACAAGGTGAATTTTTCTGCTCAAATGTTTGATAGCAAAAATGTTCCACTTGAATCCTAAGTGCTGTGCTTGGCTGCAGCCAGAGTCTCATCCACAAAATGGCAGCTCTGCCTTTTATACCCCTGGTATTGCATCAGCCAAATACATATCCATAAGTAGTCATACATATACAAAAATTTTCCTTCTATACCCCTGGCCCCTCCCAAAGTCTGCCAGTTTACACTTCCTTGCTGTCCATTGGTAGAGACATTCCCGCAGTCTGATTGGAGGTGAGGTGTTGCCATGCCATGCCTCCCAAGCAACAGGCTTGGCCCTATACCAAACTGCCCCATGCAAGGGGCACAGGTACACGCCCTCCGTCCACATGTCCCTGAAAGCCCTGACAACCAGGGCCATCCGGTGGCAACAATACAGAGGGGAGAGAGGGGACTATGGGGAGAACAAAGAGTGTCTGAAAAACAAACCATCATAACATAACCATAAATCAACAAAACTTCTCTGAACATAAACACAAAATTCGTCCCTTAATTGGGAGAGCCAGTCATCATGTTACTCATCTATACCAAAGCTGTGGCTTCCCCACGCCTGGAAGGGTTCAAGGCCAGGCTGGGCAGGCCCTGGAGCAGCCTGGCCCAGGGGAAGATGTCCCTGCCCATGGCAGGGCTGGCACCGGACGGGCTTTAAGGTGGCTCCATCCCAAACCATTGCAGAGCCCCCGGGGCCGGGATGGGGCGGGGCGGGCGCTCGGCAGCGCCAGCAGCTCGTGCTGCCGCCTGCTGTTGGCACCCGGAACTGCAGCTGGGGGCGGCGCATGCGCAGTGCCGCTGATTTCCCACGCTCGCTGCTGCCCTCCGGTGGACATTTCCCGAACCACAGGTCCAGGAGATAAGCAGGTAAAGAGGGAAAATCCCTGATTTGAAAGAAAAAAGAGTTTCCTGAGTGAAACATCAGGATTTTTTTCATAAATAAATGGGTGATGCAGCCTCTGTCCCCCTTTCTCCATTTTATTTTTCTTCCTTTTTCATTCTGTTTGTTTTTCTTTTTTCTTCCCAGTGCTTCTTCTGTTGCATTGCCTCAAATCAGGAACCTTGGAACAGGCCCCAAACTGATTATTCATCCTTTAAAAATTGCACTAAACAGCCCCCGCCACCCCCCTCAGACCTTCCTGCAGCTCCAGACCCTTCCACAGGTCCATCCCTTTGCTGGACATGCTCCAGCCCCTCCAGGTCGTTTCTGAGGGGCTGCAGGGAATGAGGAAAAAGGGAGGAACATTTCTCCAGCACCTCTTTGAAGAGCAAAGTTTGAAAAATAAAGCTTTAAGACGCCTCTCACAAAAACTCCAGGAACTGCTTTATTTTAGGAAATGAAGTGCCCTGCAGGAAAGGCGTTAAATGAGCTGGACATGACCCCTGGACATGTCCTGGAATCTGATCCCAAATCCTGGGGTCACTCCTGGATGCCCCACTGTCCCCCAGACCCGCCGACTCCCAATCCCATTCCCAGAGTCCTATATCCCCCTTCAAGACGTCTTGTCAGCCCCCCTCAGGACCCTGACTCAAATCCTGGGGTCACTTCCTGACCTCCCCCCCAGGAACCCCATTGTTCCCCAGACTCTCAATCCCACTCCTGTAGTTCTGTGTCCCCCCCCCCCCCCCGGTGTTTCCCAGTGCCTCCATTACCCCAATCCCTCTCCCAATCCCTTGTACCCCTCCCAGTGACCCCATGGCCCCCCGGGCCCTGCCCCAAAGTTTGGGCTCCCCAACGGGTCCCACTTGTCCCTGTCCCTACCCCCCTTACCCCAATCCCACTCTCAGTCCCATGACCTCCCCAGTGACCCCTGAACCCCGATCCAGTCCCATGTGCCCCCCAAGTGTCCCCCAGTACCCCACTGCCACTCCCATGGTCTTGTGTCTCCCATCGCAGGCCCCTGGACCACCCCAGGACCCCAGTCCCTGTCCTGTGACACCCCCAGTGCCCCCCCAGACCCCAGTCCCACAGTCCCATGTTCCCCCCAAAAGAGTCCCCAATCCCTGATACCGAAATTGGCCGGAGTGAACTCCCTGATGGAACTGGAGGTATCAGGAAGCCGGAACTTTTCCTCAGCTCGGACTCACAGCAGATCTCTCCTGGTCCTGCAGCTCAGGGGGGACTTTGCCATTGGGTATTTATCCATCATAATTATAAATATACATGAAATTGTGTCCTTTATCTAATACAGAAACCAGCACTTTTCCCGTAGATAATCTGCATGGCTCTGCCTCTTTTAGGAAATAATTTTTATTGTGCTGGAGAGTCCTAAAAAAGAATTTCCGCAGTGTGGTTTTCACTGAGTGCCCCAATATCCCAGATGACCTTGCCTCAAAATTTCACTTTGGGCAGGTGCTGCTCCTTCTGTGTTAGAGAACTTGCCAAAAACCCCTCACTGGAGTTCCCTTTATCTCTTTCTCCACAGGTTCCAGCAACCTTTGCCCTGCTGCGTCCACACTTCTACATCCTTTTATTGTTTTTGCCCATTCATCTTTAAGCTGTAGCCAGCGCCATTAAGGGATCTGAAACTTTCTATTCTCTCTCTTATTGCTCACCCCCCAGGACCCCAATCCCACCGTCCCATGTCCCCCCAGGTTCCCCCCAGTCCCACTCCCCACTGCTCTCTGAGTTGCAGTCACACCTCAGATACCAGCTGGGGTCCCCTATCCGATGACATCTGCGAGGATCAGCAATGGGACATCACGCCATGGTCAGTGTGATCAAGTGAAGTCAAATTTATTACAAGAACAAGCTGTATTTATTCTTTGTTCTACTGTTCATGCTCCTCAAGCTAATGCATGATTGGTTCAGCCTAGCTGTGCACGCGTCTCAAGCCTTCAGCTGATTGGTCAGTCTTCTTTCGTCATCGATCACACTGTGGTTTATTGCCTTGTGTTCATGCGCTCCACTGTGGTTTATTGCCTTGCCTTCATGCGCTCCGCTGTGGTTTTTTTGCTCCGTCTTCTTAGCGTGCCCCACATCCTGGACTGGTTTTTCTCCTGAGTAGGCCCTTCCTGTTTTTGAGCTATGGGGGACAATGTGAAATTCTACTCAGACCCCATAAAGGCTGGCTTGGGCACTGTGTCCATTTTCCTGCAAAAATCCCTCAACAGACATCCCTGTAGGCACCTTGAGCCTGGGGATGATCTCCTGGGGGAGTGCCTGGGTGACTGAGCTGAGCTGAGCTGCCCAGAGAAGTGGCCGTACTGCAGTCCAGGGCACCCCAGCTTGGGGATCAACAAATCCCTGTGAGAAATAGACTTGCAACAAAGCAGCACGAAAGGTTCCTTTGAATTCAAACCCATCACCTCCAGGCATCACTGAAAGAGGAAACACTCCCAGGGATTACTGGCAAATGGATTTTCTGAGCTATCATGCCAACATGGGCTCAGGTATCTCCTGGTGTTGGTGGATCCCTTTTTTTGGGGTCCAGAACTTCTCCTGCCACACCAACAAGGCCAGGGAAGTCACCCAGGCACTGCCCCAAGAGATCATCCCCAGGCTCAAGGTGCCTGCAGGGATGTCATCTGATAGGGGACCCCAGCTGGTATCTGAGGTGTGGCAGCAACTCAGTGAGCAGTGGGGAGTGGGACTGGGGGAAACCAGGACAACATGAGACAGTGGGATTGGGGTCATGGGGGCTGAGCAATTAGAGAGAGAATAGAAAGTTTGAGTTCCCCTGAATGGTGCTGGAAAGGGCTTTAAGAAGAACTAGCAAAAACCAATAAAATGATGCAAAAATGTGTACACAGAAGAGCAAGGATGGCTGGAACCTGTGGAGAAAGAGATAAAGGGCACTCCAGTGAGGGGTTTTTGGCAAATTCTGTAACACAGAAGGAGCAGCAGTGCCTGCCGATAGTCATCTGGCATACTGGGGCACGGTGTGAAAACCACAGTGAGAAAACTCGTTTCTTAGGACTCTACAGGACCATAAAAGGATTTCAAGACAGAGGTGCAGCCATGCAAACTATTTCTCGGAAAAGTGATGTTTCTGTCCTTGGTGAAGGACACAATGTAATGAATATTTATAATTGTGGTGGATAAATACCCTGTGGCAAAGTCCCCCGTGACCTGCAGGACCAGGAGAGATCCACTGTGAGTCCGAGCTGATAAAGAATTCTGGCTTTCTGATACCTGCAGTTCCATCAGGGAGTTCACTCCGGCTGATTTCGGTATCGGGGCTGGGGGGACACCTGAGGACACTTGGGGGGGGACACAGGACGGAGGGATTGGGATTGCGGTGCTGGGGGGACACTGGAGGAGTCACAGGTCTAGGACTGGGGTAATGGGGGGCTCTGGGGGAAAATGAGGGGGGACACAGGAGATGGTGGGAGTGGGATTGGGGTGATGGGGGGGCTGGGAGACTCTGTAGGGGCAGGGGGTGATGCCTGGATTTGGGTTGAGGTCCTGGGGTGACACCAAAGAAATTGGTGACTGGGAGTGGGAATGGGGTATGGGGACGGGCTGAGGGGGACACTGGGGGTCTCAGGGAGTGACCCCAGGATTTGGGTCACGATCCTGCTGGGGCTGAGGGGACTTGTAGTCATGGGAGTGGGATTGGGCTTCTGGGGGGCCAGGAGGACATGGTACTGTGGGATTGGGAGTGGGGTCCCTGGGGCTGGGGGACACTGGGGAGGCCAAAGTAACCCCAGGATTTGGGATCAGGGACTCCAGACATGCCCAGGGGTCTGCTGGCCAGGAGTGCCTCCCATGCCCCTGGGCTGATCCCACTCCCCTGCCCAGTCCCTCACTGAGGAACCCTCCCTTTGTCTCCTCTGTGTCCCCTCTGTGTCCTCCAGTGTCCCACGCTGGTCTCTGTGGCCTCTCCCCGCCATGGCCCCCCTGGCACAGACCCTGGCACTGCTGGCAATGGCCATGGCCACCACGGCTGTTGATGTGATCACCCTGGACATGGCCCCGAACTCCTTTGATGACCAGTACCGGGGCTGCGGCCCTGCCATGAAGGCGGCATTGCCGGCCCTCAACCGCTCCGAGTTTGAGCAGAACAAGGAGTTTGCCGAGCTCTGGGTAAAGGCTGCAGCCATGGTGCAGAGTCGGGGCCCCCCTGTGTCTCCTCTGTCCCCAGACCAGGCCACCGCCATCATGGCCCTCCCAATGACTGACGCCAGAATATTCAATGATGCCCTGCGCATGGTTGGGCGTTCCCGACAGGAATACCGGGACAATTTCCACTTCAAAACGCTGCATTTCCTGCTGACCGATGCCCTGGCCACGCTGAGGGATGCTCAGAAAGGGCAATGTTGGGTCGGGTTCCTGAAGGTGTGTGGCACCCGGTTTGAGGCACAGCGTGGCCACACCGTCCGGTTCGGTCTATTCGTGCCGGTGTCCCTGAGGAAACCAATTGGCGAGTGCCCCGGTGAGACAATGCTCGAGGTGCGCACGTGCCATGGAGTAGAAATACATCCAGAACCTGAAATGGTGCTGATCCCACCCTTTGAGACCTTCAAGGTCACCCAATACACCCAGCAAGGGGACAAGACACAGATCCAGCTCCAGTCCACCGGGACCTACAGCAAATACAACTGCGAGTGGCTGCAAGGTGACACTACAGGGGACAGCCGGGGGGAATGGGGACAGCCATGATAAGGCACAGGGGACAATGACACTCACTGGGGATGGGGGACAGGGACACCCACAGTGTGTGGGGGGACACGGATACCCTGGAGGAGACCAAGTCTGGAGGCACCCATTGTGGGCACAGGGACAGGAACACCCATGTCAGGGAACAGGGATGGGGACCCCCACTTCTGGGAGGGAACGCAGACAGGAACACTCATGGCAGGGGACAAGGGACAGGGACAGGGACAGGGATGGAGACAGGGGCGCCCCCAGGGTACCAACCCTGTCCCTCTCTGATAAAGGCAGTGCTGTGGGGATGGGTCCGGTGTACAGAACATGGGTGGGTAAGGACCCCCAGGCACTCCCTGAAACCCTGTAACCCCCTGTAACCCCCTGTAACCCCCTGTAACCCCCCATTGCAATCCTGGACTCCTCCTGACCCCTGGCACTCCTAAGACCACCAACACCCCCCTGACCTCCCTGGCCTCTGTTCCCCCCCATGCTCCCCCGACACCCTGTCATTTGCCACCTCATGGCCCCCATCTCTCCTGTAACCCCTAAGCCTCCATTATGGCCATCCCTGACCCCTTCACTCCCCTCATGGTCCCCCTGATGTCCATCTTTGTCCCTCAGGTGGGAGTGTCCCCAGTGCCCCCTTCCATGTTGGAGGACTCCTCCTGGCCACCACAGCCCTGACACTGGCCACCGGAATCCTCTGAGCCATGAGGCCACCGAGGTTACTGTGGTCACTGCGGCAACCATGGCCACCATGGCAACCAAGGTCGCTGATGTCACTGTTGCCACCATGAACACCAAAACCACCAGGACCCCCAGAGAAACAAGACCACCAAGGCTACCAAGGCCACCACTGCCACTATGGCCACCATGGCAGCTATTGCCACCATGCGGCCACTGGGGCCACCATTGTCACTGCGGCACTGTGGCCACCACAGCCACTCTGGCCACCATGGTCACTATAACCACCAAGGCCACTGTGGCCACCATGGTCACTATAACCACCAAGGCCACTGTGGCCACCTTGATCACCAAGATTTCTTGAGCCACAAAGTTACAGCAGACAATGTAGCCACTGTGGCCACCAGTATCATTGTGCAAAGCAATTCTAATAAAAAAATTTATCAAAACAATTGTATTAAATAATTCTGACAAAGTCAGCAAAGAGAGACAATTCCTAAACAGGCCTCGATGTCACTCCCCACATCAACAATCATGGGAATGTCTCTTTCTCTCAAACTCAAGGAGGATACTTTGGAGCAACCCCTTCCCGAGGGAGGAACCTCACACATAGTTCATTCCAAGCAGGAACAGGGGATAGGAATCTCTGTCTGAGAGGGGACTGGATGTTCCCCGGGTCAAATGATGGATGGTCATGCCCAGCTCTGGTGCTTCACCCCCAGTTGTCAGTTCAGGGTTGGTGATTTGGGCTGGTTTTAGCCCCACTCAGCACCAACATCGGAACCAGACCCCTCTCAGTGCAGCCCCAATGGCCACAAATGGGGCATTGTACCTTGGGCTCATTCCAGGCAGAGCATCCTGCCACATCCTGCACTTCAGAGGGACCATAAAGGCTGGAAATTGGGAGGTTCAAGAGGGCAATGGCAGGTCCTGTCCCTGGGGACAGAAAGTCCCCATTCTAGTCCAGGCTGAAGTTGACCTGCAGAAGAAGCTCTGGAGAAGGACCTGGGGGTGCTGGTGGGTGACCAGTGGAACTGGATTTGTGGCCTAGGGCCAGGAGGGATCCAGGGGGCATCAGGAGGTGTGGGACCAGCAGGTCAGGGAGTGTTTGTGCCCCTCTGTCCTGCCCACGGAGGAACATCCGGAGTGTCGTGTCCAGCTGTGCCCAGTACCATGTCCTGTTCTGTGCTGCTCTGAACCCAATCCTGTCCTCAGGGATGATGCTACCTGAGCTGGGAGGTTGGGCCAGGTGCCCACTCTGGGTCCTTCCAGCCTGACCCATTCTGGCATTTGGGCATTCTGGCAGTTGTGGTTCAGGAATTGTCCACAGGAGGGCAGCAGCGAGCGTGGGAAATCAGCGGCACTGCGCATGCGCCGCCCCCAGCTGCAGTTCCGGGTGCCAACAGCAGGCGGCAGCACGAGCTGCTGGCGCTGCCGAGCGCCCGCCCCGCCCCATCCCGGCCCCGGGGGCTCTGCAATGGTTTGGGATGGAGCCACATTAAAGCCCGTCCGGTGCCAGCCCTGCCATGGGCAGGGACATCTTCCTCTGGGCCAGGCTGCTCCAGGACACACCCAGCCTGGCCTTGAACCCTTCCAGGAGTGGGGCAGCCACAGCTTTGTTATAGATGGGTAACATGATGATTGGCTCTCAAAATTAAGGGATGAATTTTGTGTTTATGTTAGGAGAAGTTTTGTTGATTTATGGTTATGTTATGATGGTTTGTTTTTCAGACACTCTTTGTTCTCCCCATAGTCCCCTCTCTCCCCTCTGTATTGTGGCCACCGGATGGCCCTGGTTGTCAGGGCTGTCAGGGACATGTGGACGGAGGGCGTGTACCTGTGCCCCTTGCATGGGGCAGTTTGGTATAGGGCAAAGCCTGTTGCTGGGGAGGCGTGGCATGACAACACCTCACCTCCAATCAGATTGCAGAAAGGGCGCCACTAATGGACAGCAAGGAAGTGTAAACTGGCAGACTTTGGGAGGGGTCAGGGATATAGAAGGAAAATTTTTGAATATGTATGACTACTTATGGATATGTATTTGGCTGATGCAATACCAGGGGTATAAAAGGCAGAGCCACCATTTTGTGGATGAGACTCCCCCTGCAGCCAAGCACACCACTTAGGATTCAAGTGGAACAACATTTTTGCTATCGAACATTTGAGCAGAAAAATTCATGTTTGACAGAGGTTTACTTGCACAAAGGAGAGAGAAGTGCCCTGTAATTTTGTTCATGAAAAAATGGAGATGCCATGGGGAATTCCCTCATGAGGTCTCTGCTGGATGATGCAGCCTCCTTTTTATCTGAATTTCTTGGCCGTATCTCCCACTCCCCTTCCCCATTGGCAGAGGTATTTGGAAGGTGCAGACTTCACAGTCCAGCCACTGCGTGTCACCCTTGCTATACACTCCGCCCTTCTATCACACATACTCATGACCATTCAAATGAGCTTTAACTTCACCATGGGCAAGGAAATTAAAATTCATAGGCCTGTTAATTGTTTGTTTTTCTTCTCCAAGTTCAGGAATTTCACGGGACCTTGTCTGAGCAGCAGTCCGTGTCAATGAAGAACATTTTCTGAAACTGAGGGTTTCTCCAGTCACTTCCTTATCTACAAGTTCCTGGCCCTATCTACCGTCAGATTTACACAATCTGTTTGTGAGGAAACATTCCTCTTACTCCTTTCAGGGCAGAATTAATTGTGGCGTGGAAATAGAGTCTGCTTGAGTTTAAATCCTGAATATGTGGGAAAACACAGAATTTGGTCAAAAATGCAAATGATTGAATTTCTAAATGTATAGGGCAGTCAGGGAGACGTTGTGGGAGAGAGGGGGTGGGGAAGATTTTTGGTTTTCTCTTCTCTTCCTCTACTCTTCTCCCTTTTTTCCCTTTTCCTCCAGGGAAAATGGCAGTGGTGGCCACATTTTTCTGGGGGTTGTGGTAGTCATGGTGATCATGGAGACCATAGTAAGTTTGAGAAACAATTTCTCACTTCAAAATTTTAAAAGTTTATTAAACCCCAACAAACACAACAAAGGGACTGAATGAGGAAAATAGGCAGCACTGGGATCATGGCCGACTGCCAGTGGCTCGTTCACAAAATGACAGCTTCGCCTTTTATACCCCCAGTGCTGCATCAGCCAATCCTGGCCCTTCCAAAGTCTGTCATTCAGCACTTCTTTGCCGTGTGTTGGTGGAGACCTTCTTGTAACTTGGCTGGAGGTGAGGCGAGGTGAGGCGAGGTGAGGCATGCGTGCCTCCTCAGCAACAGGTTGTCCCCATTCCCGATTGCCCAATGCCAGAGGCGCAGGTACATGTCTGGCCTCCACACGGCCCTGACAACCCCGACAACCAGCTTGTCCAGTGGCATCAATACAGAGGGGGATAAGGGGACAGTGGGGAGACCAAAGGGTGTCCGAAAACCAAACTACAATCACATTACCATAAATTAACAAAACTTCTCTTAACATAAACACAATATTCATCCCTTAATTGTGAGATTCAATTATCACATTACCCATCTACACCGAAGCTGTGGCTGCCCCACTCCTGGAAGGGTTCAAGGCCAGGCTGGGTGTGTCCTGGAGCAGCCTGGCCCAGGGGAAGATGTCCCTGCCCATGGCAGGGCTGGCACCGGACGGGCTTTAAGGTCGCTCCATCCCAAACCATTGCAGAGCCCCCGGGGCCGGAATGGGGCGGGGCGGGCGCTCGGCAGCGCCAGCAGCTCGTGCTGCCGCCTGCTGTTGGCACCCGGAACTGCAGCTGGGGGCGGCGCATGCGCAGTGCCGCTGATTTCCCACGCTCGCTGCTGCCCTCGGGTGGACAATTCCTGAACTGCAACTGCCAGAATGCCCAAATCCCAGAATGGGTCAGGCTGGAAGGACCCAGAGTGGGCACCTGGCTCAACTTCCCAGCTCAGGCAGCGTCATCGCTGAGCACAGGATTGGGTCCAGAGCAGCCCAGAACAGGACACAGCACTGGGCAGAGCTGGACACGGCACTCCTGATGTGCCTCCCTGGGCAGGGCAGAGGGGCACGATCACTCCCTGACCTCTTGGCCCCACACTTTCCAACACCCCCTGGTTCCCTCCTGGCCCTAGGCCACACAGCCAGCTCCACTGGTCAATCACCAACACCCCCAGGTCCTTCTCCAGAACTGCTCCAGCACGTCCCCAACAGCCAGGACTGGCACTGGGGACTGTGTTCCCCCGGGGACAGGACCTGCCTTTTCCCTCTTGAACCTCCCAGTTTCCAGCCTTTAATGTCCCCTGAAGTGCAGGATGTGGCAAGATGCTCAGCCTGGAATGTGCCCAAGGGACAGTACCCTATTTTTGTCACCATTGGGGCAACATTGAGAGGGGTCTTGATCTGAGTTTGGTGCTGAATTTGGCTAAAACCAACCCAAATCACGAACCCCAAATTGACAACTGAGGATGAAGTGCCAGAGCTGGGCCTGGCCATCCATCAACTGACCCTGGGAGTGTCCAGCCCACTCTCAGACAGAGATTTCTCTCCCCTATTCCTGTTTGTTATGAAATGTGTGTGACATTCCTCCCCCGGGAACGGGATGCTCCCCAAGGATCCTCCTTGAGGTTGAGAGAAAGAGACATCCCCACAAGCGTTGTTTGGGGAGTGACATCGAGCTCTGCATAAGAACTGTCATTTTTTGCTGGCTGTGACAGACTTATTTAATGAAATTGTTTTGATAGAATTGTTTATTAAAATGTGTTTGCCCAATGGCTTTGGTATGCACAGTGGTCAGTGTGGCTGTGGTAGCCTTGTATCTCAGGGAGTCTTGGTGACCATGCTGGCCATGGCTTCCACAGTGACTACGGTGACCTCAGTGACCTTGGCAGCCTCATGGCTCAGAGGATTCTGGTGGCCACTGCCAGAGCTGTGGCAGCTAGGAGGAGTCCTCCAAGGTGGAAAGGGGTGCTGGGGACACTGCCACCTGAGGGACAAAGAGAGGGATCAGAGGGACCGTGAGGGGAGTGAGGGGTTTGGGGATGGCCATAATGGGAAGAGAGGGGTTACAGAAGTGATGGGGACCATGAGGTGATGCATTGCAGGATGTCGGTGGGGGCACGAGGGTCTATAGGGAGCCAGGGAGGTCAGGGGTTCATGGTGGGCTTAGGGGTGACAGTGGTGAGGGGGAGCCATGGGGGTTCCTGACCCACCCTCATCCAGTACACAGGGCCTGTCCTCACAGCACTGCCCATGGCGGGGAGGGACAGGGTCAGAACGGGGAGATCCCAGTCTCTGTCCCTGTTCCTGTTGTCCCCTGGCAGGGGTGTCCCTGTCCGTGTTCCCTCCCAGAAGTGCAGGCCCCCATCCCTGTGCCTTTTCATGGGCGTTCCTGTCCCCATGTCCACAACAGGCGTCCCCAAACTTGGTGTCTCCAGCATCGGGTATCCTTGTTCCCCTACAGAAAGTGGGTGTCCCTGTCCCAGTCCCCATCCCCAGTGAGTGTCATTGTCCTCTGTGCCCTGTCATGGGTGTCCCCATGGCCACAGTGGGTTTCCCATCCCCACAGGCCGTTCCTTGGTGCTCTCACCTCACTCCACACGCAGTTGTATTCGCTGAAGGTCCCGGTGGAGCGGAGCTGGATCTGTGTCTTGTTTCCTTCCTGGGTGATTTGGGTGACATTGAAGGTCTCAAAGGGTGAGATCAGCACCACCTCCTCTTCTGGATGTTCGGTGAAAAACTGGATTTCCACACCATGGCATGTGTGCAGCTCGAGCACCGTGTCATTGGAGCACTCACCAGTTGGTTTGCTCAGAAATGCTGACGTGAATTCACCGAAGCGAATGATGTCACCGTGCTGTGCCTCAAGCCAGACCCCACACACCCTCTGGAACACGTCGAGACACTTCCCTTTCTGAGCGTCCCGCAGCGTGGCCAGGGCGTCGGTCAGCAGGAAATGCAGCGTTTTGAAGTGGAAGCTGTCCAGGTATTCCTGGTAGTAGCGCCCGGCCACGCGCAGGGCATCATTGAACATGCTGGACAGGCCATCCATTGTGAAGGCCATGATGGCGGTGGCCTGGTCTGGGGACAGAGGGGACTCAGGGGGTCCCCGCCTCTGCCACTCGGCTGCTGCCTTTACCCAAACCTCGGCAAACTCCTTGTTCTGCTCAAACTCGGAGCCGTTGAGGGCCGGCAATGCCGCCTTCATGGCAGGGCCGCAGCCCCGGTACTGGTCATCAAAGGAGTTCGGGGCCATGTCCAGGGGGATCCCATTGACAGCCGTGGTGGCCATGGCCATTGCCAGCAGTGCCAGGGTCTGAGCCAGGGGGGCCATGGCAGGGAGAGGCCACAGGGACTGGTGTGGACACTGGAGGACACAGAAGGGACATGGGGGAGACACAGGGAGGGTTCATCAGTGAGGGACTGGGCAAGGGAGTGGGGTCAGCAGGGGAGTGGGATCAGGGGGAAGGGAGGTATTCCTGGCCAGCCGACCCCTGGGCACGTCTGGGTTCCCTGATCCCAAATCCTGGGATTACGTATGCCTCCCCAACATCTCCCAGCCCCCTGGGGACCCTAATCCCAATCCCACAGTATCATGGCCCCCCATAAACTGAATCCTACTCCCACGAATTCAAGTCCCCTCAGCCCCAGCAGAATCCCGAACCAAACCCTGGGGTCACTCCCTGAGACCCCCAGTGTCCTCCTCGGCCTGTCCAGGGACCCCACTCCCATTCCCATTCCCCAGTTTCTATGGTGTCACCCCAGGACATCAACCCAAATCCAGGCATCACTCTCTGCCCCCACAGTGTCTGCCAGCCCCCCGATGCCCCCAATCCACTCTCACCATCTCCTGTGTCCCCCCTCATTTTCCCCCAGAGCCCCCATTACCCCAATCCCAGACCTGTGACTCCCCCAGTGTCCCCCCAGCACCACAATCCCAATCCCTCAGTCCCGTGTCCCCCCCGAGAGTCCCCCCAGAGTCCCCCCAGCCCCAATACCTAAATCAGCTGGAGTGATCACTCTGATGGAACTGGAGGTAGCAGAAAGCCGGAATTCTTTCTCAGCTCAGACTCGCAGCAGATCTCTCCTGGTCCTGAACATCAGGGGGAACTTTGCCATGGGGTATTTATCCACCATAATTATAAATATTCATGAAAATGTCTCCCTTATCTAATACAGAAACTGTACTTTTCCCATAAATCATTTGCATTGATCCACCTCCTCCTACAAGTCCTTTTATTGTCCTGGAGAGTTGTAAAAATGGGGCTTTTGGGGGTCATTTTCACCAAATACTGTGATACCAAAGGGACTTTACCCAGAACAATTTCTTTGCACAGGTGCTGTTGTTTCCTATTACAGAACTTGCCAAAACCCCACTGGAGTTCCCTTTAGATGATTCTTCACAGGTTCTAGCCGTGATTTTCATCCTGTGTGCACACCTCTCCCTCCTTTTATCATTGCTGCCAGTTTGTGTTCAGGCTCTGTTCAGCACCTTCAGGGGAAGGGAAAATTTCCATTTTCTCTGTTATTTGTCACTTTGTGACAGAAATGCTCCAGTCCTGTCATCATCCATGGTACCATCAAGGATGTCCTGGTCTTTCCTGTCCTCAGGAGCCCAGAACAGGAAAGAGCACTGGGAAGAGCTGGACATGGCACTGGGCAGAACTGGACATGGCACTGGGCAGAGCTGGACATGGCAGTGGGCAGAGCTGGACATGGCAGTGGGCAGAGCTGGACATGGCACTGGGCAGAGATGGACACTGCACTGGGCTGAACTGGACATGGCACTGGGCAGAGCTGGACACGGCACTGGGCAGAGCTGGACATGGCACTGGGCTGAACTGGACATGGCACTGGGCAGAACTGGACATGGCACTGGGCAGAGGAAGACACAACCCTGAGCAGAGCTGGAAATGGCGCTGAACAGAGTTGGGCACAGCACTCCTGATGTGCCTCACTGGGCAGGGAGAGGGGCACAATCACTCCCTGACGTCCTGGCCTCGCTCCTCTGAGTGCCCCCCAGATCCCCCCTGGCCCCAGGCCACACGGCCAGCTCCACTGCTCACCCAGCAGCACCCCCAGGTCATTCCCCAGAGCTGCTCCAGCAGGTCCCCACCAGCCAGGCAGGGCACTGGTGCCAAATTGGGCTAAAACCAGCCCAAATCATCAACCCAGAACTGACAACTGAGGGTAAATCACCAGAGCTGGGCCTGGCCATCCATCACCTGACCCTGGCAATGCCCAGTCCCCCCTCAGACAGAAATTCCTCTCCCCTATTCATACTTGGGATGAAAGGTGTGTGAGGTTCCTCCCTCGGGAAGGGGATGCTCCCCAACAGTCCTCCTCAAAGGTGAGAGAAAGAGATGTTCCCACAAGTGTTGGTATGGGGTGTGACATTGAGTCCTGCTTAGGAATTGTCACATTTGGCGGGCTCTGTCAGAATTACTTCATGGAATCGTTTTGGTAGAATTATTGAATGGAGTTGTTTTGATAGAATCATGTCATAGATTTGATTTGACAGAATAATTTAATAGAATGTGAATTGATCAAACCGGACCCTCTGGCCACACCGTGCCTGGAACCAGACACCATGTACACCCCAGAACACGTGGTGACACTGCCCATTCTGAGCGCGCCTCAGTGTCACCAGTGCCTGGGTCAGCAGGAAATGCAGCGTTTTGAAGGGGAAGTTGTTCCAGAATTCCTGTCGGGCGCACCCGGCTGCACGCACGGCTGCATTGAAGTCCTTGTAAATGTCCTTGGTTGTGTAGGCCATGAGAGCAACTGCCTGGGCTGGGGACGCCAGAGGGGACACAGGGGAGCCCTGATTTGTCAATCATCCTTGGCCTTAGCCCAGGTCTGGGTGAAGAGAGGATTCACCTGGAACTCAAAGTGGCTGAGGGCCGGAAACGTCATGGTCATGGCAGGGCCACCGCCCTGGTACTGGTCATCGAAGGAGTCCTGGCCATGTCCAGGGGCACCACCTTGATTGCTGCAGTGGTCACAGTCATTGCCAGCAGTGCCAGGGTCTGAGCCAGGAGGGCCATGGCAGGGAAGTTACTGGGAGCAGTTTGGGACACTGGGGGACAAAGTGGGACACACTGAGGGGACACTGAGGACACACAGGGGTACATGGGAAGGGTTCCACTGTGAGGGGCTCAGCGTGGCCCCCGAGCTCCAACCATATGAACTTTAGAACAGTGGCCATTTATTCTCGTTTCCTAGGAGGCCTTGGACATTATCCTTTTGTTCTCCTATGCAGTGAGTCTCTTTGTCAGTGACATGATTGCCTTTGGGCAATTTTTTTTGATTGTGATCTGTACTCCATATATTTTATCCTGTATTTAGCAGATAACCAGTAATAGTATTAATAATATAATAGCCTTACAGGTGGGAACTGCTTTAACATCAAGGTACACGAACTCTTTGCATAAAGAACCGAGAAGGGGAAGATGTGGAAGACCAGACCGCTACAGAAGCTCAACTGGGCAGCATGGCAGACCTTGTGGCCTTGGTAGAGTGAAGACTGGGAGAGAAAAACTCAAGGCAAGAACAGAAGTGAAGATATCATGTCTGAACACTCTGACCATCATGTCTGGACAATTCTGACCTTCACACTGACTGCTCTGGCCAGAGAAGACATAACAGGGATGTTGGGGGTGAAAGAGATAACAAGGATATTACTAGAGAAAGAAAGATAATCAAGAAGATCGTGTTTCTAAGGAGACTGGAGCAAAGGGGTCCAAGTAGAAAATTTCGTACAAACATAGTGGGCTATAAATCCTGGTAAACTGGTGTAATAAATGGCTTTGCTTTGCTGGCATTGCAGACTCCGTGTCTCTCAATCCCCGCACACCAGCTGACCAGCCCCAATCCCAATCCTGTGTTTATCCTTCCAGTGTCCCCCTGGTGCTCCCCAGGATCACATTTCTGCTCCCAGACCTTTGTAGCCCTCTTGTGACCCCAGGCCTCTCAGGAACCTCACCCAAATTCCTTAAGCCACTCCCTCACCACCCACTCCCCACCACCTTGGCCCTCTCCCAGACCCCAGTCCCACTCCCACTCCTGTTACACATTTCATCTCAGCCCAGGACCCCAACCCAAATTCGGGAACCAGCCCCTGACCCTGCAATGTCAGCCTGGAGCCCTCCATGCCCCCACTCTGCAATCCCAGCCCCGTGTCCTTCCACAAGTGTCCCCTGGAGTCTCCCCAGCATCCAATATCAAAATTGGCGGAGTGAATTCCCTGATTGAACGGGAGGTATCCAAAGACGGAATTCTTTATCAGCTCAGACTCACAGTGGATCTCTACTGGTCCTGCACATCAGGGGGGGACTTTGCCACACTGTATCTATCCATCCTAATTATAAATATTCATCAAAATGCACTTCTTAGCTAATAAAAAACCAGGACATTTCCCGTAACTAATCTGCATGGCTCTGACTCTTTTAGGAAATAATTTTTATTGTCCTGGAGGGTCATAAAAATGGGGTATCAGGATGTGGGTTTCACTAAGTGCCCCAATATCTCAGATGACCTTGTCTCAAACTTTCGTTTTGGGCTGGCACTGCTCCTTCTGTGTAACAGATCTTGCCAAAACCCCCTCACTGGAGTTCCCTTTATCTCTTTCTCCACAGGTTCCAGCAACCTTTGCTCTTCTGTGCGCACACTTTTACATCCTTTTATGGTTTTTTTCTTGCTCTTTTTAAAGACCTATGCAGCACCTTCAGGAGAACTCAAACTCTCTATTCTCTCTCTTATTGCTCAGCGCCCACGACCCCAGTCCCACAGTCCCATGTCCCACTCCCCACTGCTCACTGAGTTGCTGCCACACCTCAGAAAACACTTGGGGTCCCCTATCAGATGACATCCCTGCAGGCACCTTGAGCCTGGGCATGATCTCTTGCGGGAGTACCTGAGTGACTTCCTTGGCCTTGTTTGTGTGGTAGAAGTTCTGGACCCAAAAAAGGGATCCACCAACACCAGGAGATGCCTGAGCCAATGTTGGCATGGTAGCTCAGAAAATCCACTTTGCCCCAGTCCCCTTAGGAACACAATCTTCTCGATTATTCTTCTTTCACTAGTGTCATGGTTTGACACTGGCACAATGCCAGTGCCCCCATGAAAAATACCTCTTCCCTGGTGTCTGCTGTGAGATGGGGCCAGGAATAAGCAAAGCAGCCTACTTAGGAATAGAGGGAAAAAGTTTATTAACTGAACTACAAAAACGGACACACACACACACACACACACACATGGAAAATGAAAACTTCACAAAAGCATTTCCTCCTCCCCCTACCAGATTCTCCCAATACAATACATCTCTCAAATTTCAACTCTCAGTCCATCATCACCCTGTAAATACTCAATTCCCAGTCCATCAAGAGGAGAGGAGTCCTTCTTGGGCCATGGTGACCTCTTCCTTTTCATGTCCAGTTCTCTCACCACATGAACATGGACCAGAGCTGCTTTGAGGGTTGTCCTTTTTAAGGGTGCTTTGTCTCCGTCCAAAAAGGCACAGTCTCACTTTTGGGACATCCTGTCCCCCCCATATTTCTCTACCCCCTGGGGCTGGGGGGTCTCCAACACTGAACCCTCTCAGTTCCGAGGCAACATCTCCCCCCTGGATGCAGCCTCTGTGTCACAAGGAAGCATGGTTCTGTCCATGGCTATACAAGAAGTCCAGCCAAAGGCCACTCCATCATCTCCTGCCATCTAGTGTTCTCTCACAACCCTGCATCACATCGCACTTGCCCATTTCCTGCTCCAGAAAAGGTCAATGCTCTGAGAGATTTTCATTGTCCAAACAGGGGTTAAAAAAACTCTTACAAGTGGCCAGACTTCTCCGTGCTCCCCCCCATCCTCCACAAGCCGGGCATGCCGCCAACTGCAAGGCCTTCAAGGCCACAGCCCCATGCACCGAGTGCCGGCTTCTCTCTGTCGTCTCCTGGGGGGGGCTACCCAAACCCTCTTGGGGCTTCTCTCTCTCTCTGTCTCTCCTGGGAGAGCTGCCCAATGCCTCCTGGTGCCCCACCACCCTTCCATCTTGAGGGGTCAGGCCTACCTCTGCCGGGCCACATGGCTCCCCCTCCCCCTGCCCAGCAGCAGCAGCTGGACGGGGGAGAGATCTGAACTCTTTCCCCGCCGGAACCTAAAGAGGAAGCTCCCAAGGGACAGCTCTGCTTTTAACCCCAGTGTTCTCAGAGGCGTAACCAATGCCCAAGTGGCCAAAATAGATGCCAATTTCCAAAATCTGAACCCCATTGGTCTGACCACTCCACTCCCAGAAAACCTACATTCCGGTCAACCCACATCAAAAAGTAATGTCCTTGTTATCTCCTTCACCAGCAATGCCCCTGTTATGTCTTCTCCAGTCAGAGTGGTCAGCATCAGAGGGTCAGAGTGACCAGACACCATGCTGTCACTTCTGTTCTTTATTGAATTTTTCTCTCTCATGATCTTCACGGTACCAGGGCCCCAAGGTCTGCAGAGCTCCCCAGTTGAGCTGCTGTAGTGGTCTGGTCTCCCACATCTCTCTCTTTTTTGGTTTTTTATGCAACACATAAATGTTAAAGCACTTCCCACCCTGTAAGACTATTATCTTATTTAGGCTATTACTGGTTTTCTGCTAAATACAGGATGAAATATATGGAGTACAGATCACAATCCAGAAAAACTTACCAAATATAACCCTGTCCCTGACCAAGAGACTCACTGCATAGGAGAACAAATGGAAAATGTCCAAGGCCTCCTAGGAGATGAGGATAAATGGCCAATGTTCTAAATTCCATCTTGTTGGAGCTCAGGGGCCATGCTGAGCCCCTCACAGTGGAACCCTTCCCATGTACCCCTGTGTGTCCTCAGTGTCCCCTCAGTGTGTCCCACTTTGTCCCCCAGTGTCCCAAACTGCTCCCAGTAACTTCCCTGCCATGGCCCTCCTGGCTCAGACCCTGGCACTGCTGGCAATGACTGTGACCACTGCAGCCATCAAGGTGGTGCCCCTGGACATGGCTCAGAACTCCTTCGATGACCAGTACCGGGTCTGTGGCCACACCATGACCACGACATTGCCGGCCCTCAGCCACTTTGAGTGCTGGCTCTGTACTGGCTAAGCAGCCCATTTTAATGAATATGTATATTTAGGCTGGATAGATTCTGTTGACAAAGTCCCCCCTGATGTGCAAGACCAAGAGAGATCTGCTGTGAGTCAGAGCTTACAAAGAATTCCAGCTTTCTGCTACCTCCAGTTCCATCAGGGACTTCACTCCAGCCAATTTCAATATCAGGGTCTGGGGGGACTCCGGGGGACACTTCTGGAGGGACATGGGACTGGGATTGCACACTCACAGACCATTATGCATATCCATATAGTTCCATAAACTAGCTTCCATATTCCAGGAACTATTTAACATGGCCCTTCCTTGGGTCTGCCTTTTTAGAGCATGCCTGTTTCTTGGCTGTGGTTTTGGCTCCTTCTCTTTATCACTTCCAGTCTGGGCCTTGGACCACACTTTCTTCAGGCAGCAGATGCTCATAGTTGGCATATAACAGCAGGGTCCTCGTGACATGTCCACTGGATGTTATCCCGACTAAACAGACCATTCACACGTACCTGTATCAGCTACCACTACTACCATGTCTAAGGTTTTGTTAGTAGCAGAAATAAAAGCAAAGACATTTTAACATATACATGTAGCATTCATCTTAATATTTGCAAAAAGCCAAGAGATTTGATTTGTCTTCCATTCTCTTTTCCCTTTTTTCTCATTTCCTCCAAGGAAAACGGCAGGGGTGGTCTTGACGCCATGGTGACCTCATTTTTCTGGGGGTCAGGGTCATCTTGGTGATAATGGAGACCATAGTGACTGTGAGAAACGACCTCACTTTAAATTTGCAAAGGTTTATTAGACCTCAGCAACGCAAGAAAGGGACTGAATAAGGAAAAAGGGACAGCACTGGGAGTATGGCGAACTGCCACAAAATGGCGGCTCTGCCTTTTATACCCTCAGTGTTGCATCAACCAAATACATATTCCTAAGGAGTCATATATATTCAAACATTTTCCTTATAAGTCTCTTGCTTCTCCCAAAGTCTGCCAGTTGACTCTCCTTTGCTGTCCATTGGTGGAGACCTTCCTGCAGTCTGATGTGAGGTGAGGTGTTGTCATGCCACGCCTCCCCAGCGACAGGCGATTCCCCTTTCCCAACCGTCCCATGCAAGGGGCACAGGTACATGCCCACCCTCCACATCTCCCTGAAACCCCAACAACCAGGATTGTCGGGGCAACAAGATGGAGGGGGACAAAGGGGATTATGAGGATAACAGAGCATGTCCAAACAAAAAACCACAAACACATAACCATATATTAACAAAACTTCTCTTAAAACGCACACGATATTCATCCCTTGATTGTGAGAGCCAATCATCCCATTACCTATCGACAACAAAGCTGTGGCTTCC
This sequence comes from Diglossa brunneiventris, assembly GCA_019023105.1. Taxonomy (NCBI): domain Eukaryota; kingdom Metazoa; phylum Chordata; class Aves; order Passeriformes; family Thraupidae; genus Diglossa; species Diglossa brunneiventris. Next base: position 155,592,775 of record CM032354.1, on the reverse strand, counting down.
CCACTCCTGGAAGGGTTCAAGACCAGGCTGGGTGGGCCCTGGAGCAGCCTGGCCCAGGGGAAGATGTCCCTGCCCATGGCAGGGCTGGCACCGGACGGGCTTTAAGGTGGCTCCATCCCAAACCATTGCAGAGCCCCCGGGGCCGGGATGGGGCGGGGCGGGCGCTCGGCAGCGCCAGCAGCTCGTGCTGCCGCCTGCTGTTGGCACCCGGAACTGCAGCTGGGGGCGGCGCATGCGCAGCGCCGCTGATTTCCCACGCTCGCTGCTGCCCTCCGGTGGACAATTCCTGAACCACAACTGCCAGAATGCCCAAATGCCAGAATGGGTCAGGCTGGAAGGACCCAGAGTGGGCACCTGGCCCAACTTCCCAGCTCAGGCAGCATCATCCCTGAGCACAGGATTGGGTCCAGAGCAGCCCAGAACAGGACACGGCACTGGGCAGAACTCAAACACAGCACTCCTGATGTGTCTCCCTGGGCAGGGCAGAGGGGCACGATCATTCCCTGACCTCCTAGCCCTGCTCTTCCCAATGCCCCCTGGATCCATCCTGGTCCCAGGCCACACAGCCAGCAGCACTGGTCACTCACCAGCACCTCAGATCCTTCTCCAGATCTGCTCCAGCACATCCCCCCAGCCTGGACTGGAGACTGGGCACTGTCCCTCGCCAGGGACAGGACCTGCCCTTTCCCTCTTGAACCTCCCAGTTTCCAGCCTTTAAGGTCCCCCTGAACTGCAGGCTGGGCAGGATGCTCTGCCTGGAATGAGCCCAAGGTACAATGCCCCATTTGTGGCCATTGGGGCTGCATTGGGAGGGGTCTGATGCTGATTTTGGTGCTGAATTGGACCAAAACCAGCCCAAATCACCAACCCAGAATTGACGACTGAGGGTAGACCACCAGAGCTGGGCCTGGCCGTCCATCAACTGACCCTGGGAATGTCCAGTCCCTTCTCAAGACAGAGATTCCTCTCCCCTATTCCTGCTTAGAATGAAATGTTTGTGAGGTTCCTCCTTCGGGAAGGGGATGCTCCCCAAGGACCCTCCTCGAGGCTGAGAGAAAGAGACGTTCCCACAAGTGTTGGTGTGGGGAGAGACATCGAGCCCTGCTTTGGAATTGTCACTTTTTGCTTTTTCAGAATTAATTAGTGGAATTGTTTTGGTAGAATTATTTAATAGAATTGCTTTGCACAATGATACTGGTGGCCACAGTGGCTACATTGGCTGCTGTAACTTTGTGGCTCAAGTAATCTTGGTGATCAAGGTGGCCACAGCAGCCTTGGTGGTTATAGTGACCAAGGTGGCCACAGTGGCCTTGGTGGTTATAGTGACCATGGTGGCCAGAATGGCTGTGGTGGCCCCAGTGGCCGCGTGGTGGCAATAGCTGCCATGGTGGCCATAGTGGCAGTGGTGGCCTTGGTAGCCTTGGTGGTCTTGTTTCTCTGGGGGTCCTGGTGGTTTTGGTGTTCATGGTGGCAACAGTGACATCAGCAACCTTGGTTGCCATGGTGGCCATGGTTGCCACAGTGACCACAGTGACCTCGGTGGCCTCATGGCTCAGAGGATTCCGGTGGCCAGTGTCAGGGCTGTGGTGGCCAGGAGGAGTCCTCCAACGTGGAAGGGGGCACTGGGGACACTCCCACCTGAGGGACAAAGATGGGCATCAGGGGGACAGTGAGGGGAGTGAAGGGGTCAGGGATGGCCATAATGGAGGCTTAGGGGTTACAGGAGAGATGGGGGCCATGAGGTGGCAAATGACAGGGTGTCGGGGGAGCATGGAGGGAAACAGAGGCCAGGGAGGTCAGGGGGTCTTGGTGGGCTTAGGAGTGCCAGGGGTCAGGAGGAGTCAGGGATTGCCATGGGGGGTTACAGGGGGTTACAGGGGGTTACAGGGGGTTACAGGGGGTTACAGGATTTCAGGGAGTGCCTGGGGGTCCTTACCCACCCATGTTCTGTACACCGGGCCCATCCCCACAGCACTGCCTTTATCAGAGAGGGACAGGGTTGGTACCCTGGGGGCGCCCCTGTCTCCATCCCTGTCCCTGTCCCTGTCCCTTGTCCCCTGCCATGAGTGTTCCTGTCTGCGTTCCCTCCCAGAAGTGGGGGTCCCCATCCCTGTTCCCTGACATGGGTGTTCCTGTCCCTGTGCCCACAATGGGTGCCCCCAGACTTTGTGCCCCCAGCCCAGGGTATCCTTGTCCCCCCACACACTGTGGGTGTCCCTGTTCCCCATCCCCAGTGAGTGTCATTGTCCCCCGTGCCTTATCATGGCTGTCCCCATTCCCCCCGGCTGTCCCCTGTAGTGTCACCTTGCAGCCACTCGCAGTTGTATTTGCTGTAGGTCCCGGTGGACTGGAGCTGGATCTGTGTCTTGTCCCCTTGCCGGGTGTATTGGGTGACCTTGAAGGTCTCAAAGGGTGGGATCAGCACCATTTCAGACCCCAGCTGTTTGCTGAGAAACTGCATTTCCACGCCATGGCACGTGCGCACCTCGAGCATTGTCTCACCGGGGCACTCACCAATTGGTTTGCCCAGTAACACCAGCGCAAATTGACCGAACCGGACGGTGTCGCCACGCTGTGCCTCAAACTGGGTGTCACACACCTTCCGGAACCCGTCCCAACACTTCCCTTTCTGAGCATCCCTCAGCGTGGCCAGGGCATCAGTCAGCAGGAAATGCAGCGTTTTGAAGTGGAAATTGTCCCGGTATTCCTGGCTGGAGCGCCCAACCATGCGCAGGGCATCATTGAACATGCCGGTGGTCTGGGCATCCATTGTGAAGGCCATAATGGCGGTGCCGTGTTCTGGGGACAGAGGGGACTCAGGCGGGCCCCGACTCTGCACCATGGCTGCAGCCTTTGCCCAGACCTCGGCAAAGTCCTTGTTCTGCTCAAACTCGGAGCGGTTGAGGGCCGGCAATGCCGCCTTCATGGCAGGGCCGCAGCCCCGGTACTGGTCATCAAAGGAGTTCGGGGCCATGTCCAGGGGGATCACATCGACAGCCATGGTGGCCATGGCCATTGCCAGCAGTGCCAGGGTCAGTGCCAGGGGGGCCATGGTGGGGAGAGGCCACAGGGACCAGCGTGGGACACTGGAGGACACAGAGGGGACACAGAGGAGACAAAGGGAGGGTTCCTCAGTGAGGGACTGGGCAGGGGAGTGGGATCAGCCCAGGGGGAAGGGAGGCACTCCTGGCCAGCAGACCCCTGGGCATGTCTGGAGTCCCTGATCCCAAATCCTGGGGTTACTTTGGCCTCCCCAGTGTCCCCCAGCCCCAGGGACCCCACTCCCAATCCCACAGTACCATGTCCTCCTGGCCCCACAGAAGCCCAATCCCACTCCCATGACTACAAGTCCCCTCAGCCCCAGCAAGATCCTGACCCAAATCCTGGGGGTCACTCCCTGAGACTCCCAGTGTCCCCCTCAGCCCGTCCCCATACCCCATTCCCACTCCCAGTCCCCAATTTCTTTGGTGTCACCCCAGGACCTCAACCCAAATCCAGGCATCACCCTCTGCCCATACAGAGTCTCCCAGCTCCCCCATCACCCCAATCCCACTCCCACCATCTCCTGTGTCCCCCCTCATTTTCCCCCAGAGCCCCCCATTACCCCAGTCCTAGACCTGTGACTCCTCCAGTGTCCCCCCAGCCCCACAATCCCAATCCCTCCGTCCTGTGTCCCCCCCAAGTGTCCTCAGGTGTCCCCCAGCCCCGATACCGAAATCAGCCGGAGTGAACTCCCTGATGGAACTGCAGGTATCAGAAAGCCGGAATTCTTTATCAGCTCAGACTCACAGCAGATCTCTCCTGGTCCTGCAGGTCACGGGGGACTTTGCCACAGGGTATTTATCCACCACAATTGCAAATATTTGTTATAATGTGTCCCTCACCAAGTACAGAAACTTCACTTTTCCGAGAAATAGTTTGCATGGCTCCACGTCTGTCTTGAAATCCTTTTATGGTCCTGTAGAGTCCTAAGAAACGAGGTTTCTCACTGTGGTTTTCACACTGTGCCCCAGTATGCCAGATGACTATCGCCAGGCACTGCTGCTCCTTCTGTGTTACAGAATTTGCCAAAAACCCCTCACTGGAGTGCCCTTTATCTCTTTCTCCACAGGTTCCAGCCACCTTTGCTCTTCTATGCACACACTTTTGCATCATTTTATTGGTTTTTTCTAGATCTTCTTAAAGCCCTTTCCAGCACCATTCAGGGGAACTCAAACTTTCTATTCTCTCTCTTATTGCTCATCCCCCACGACCCCAATCCCATTGTCTGATGTCGCCCCAGTTCCCCCCAGTCCCACTCCGCACTGCTCACTGAGTTGCTGCCACACCTCAGATACCACTTGGGGTCCCCTATCAGATGCCATCCCTGCAGGCACCTTGAGCCTGGGGATGATCTCTTGGGGGAGTGCCTGGGTGACTTCCCCGGCCTTGTTGGTGTGGCAGGAGAAGTTCTGGACCCCAAAAAAAGGGATCCACCAACACCAGGAGATACCTGAGCCCATGTTGGCATGATAGCTCAGAAAATCCATTTGCCAGTAATCCCCGGGAGTGATTCCACTTTCAGTGATGCCTGGAGGTGATGGGTTTGAATTCAAAGGAACCTCTCGTGCAGCTTTATTGCAAGTCTATTTCCCACAGGGATTTGTTGATCCCCAAGCTGGTGTGCCCTGGACTGTAGTACGGCCACTTCTCTGGGCAGCTCAGCTCAGCTCAGTCACCCAGGCACTCCCCCAGGAGATCATCCCCGGGCTCAAGGTGCCTACAGGGATGTCTGTTGAGGGATTTTTGCAGGAAAATGGACACTGTGCCCAAGCCAGCCTTTATGGGGTCTGAGTAGAATTTCACATTGTCCCCCATAGCTCAAAAACAGGAAGGGCCTACTCAGGAGAAAAACCAGTCCAGGATGTGGGGCACGCTAAGAAGACGGAGCAAAAAAACCACAGCGGAGCGCATGAACGCAAGACAATAAACCACAGTGGAGCGCATGAAGGCAAGACAATAAACCACAGTGGAGCGCATGAAGGCAAGGCAATAAACCACAGCGGAGCGCATGAACGCAAGACAATAAACCACAGTGGAGCGCATGAAGGCAAGGCAATAAACCACAGTGTGATCCATGACGAAAGAAGACTGACCAATCAGCTGAAGGCTTGAGACGCGTGCACTGCTAGGCTGAACCAATCATGCATTAGCTTGAGGAGCGTGAACAGTAGAACAAAGAATAAATACAGCTTGTTCTTGTAATAAATTTGACTTCTCTTGATCACACTGACCATGGTGTGATGTCCCATTGCTGATCCTCGCAGATGTCATCGGATAGGGGACCCCAGCTGGTATCTGAGGTGTGACTGCAACTCAGAGAGCAGTGGGGAGTGGGACTGGGGGGAACCTGGGGGGACATGGGACGGTGGGATTGGGGTCCTGGGGGGTGAGCAATAAGAGAGAGAATAGAAAGTTTCAGATCCCTTAATGGTGCTGGCTACAGCTTAAAGATGAATGGGCAAAAACCAAAAAAGGATGTAGAAGTGTGGACGCAGCAGGGCAAAGGTTGCTGGAACCTGTGGAGAAAGAGATAAAGGGAACTCCAGTGAGGGGTTTTTGGCAAGTTCTCTAACACAGAAGGAGCAGTGCCTGCCCAAAGTGAAATTTTGCGGCAAGGTCATTTCGGATATTGGGGCACTCAGTGAAAACCAAACTCTGACACCTCATTTTTATGACGCCCCAGGACAATAAAAATTATTTCCTAAAAGAGGCAGAGCCATGCAGATTATCTACGGGAAAAAGTGCTGGTTTCTGTATTAGATAAGGGACACAATTTCATGTATATTTATAATTATGATGTATAAATGCCCCATGGCAAAGTTCCCCCTGACCTGCAGGACCAGGAGAGATCTGCTGTGAGTCCGAGCTGAGGAAGAATTCCGGCTTCCTGATACCCCCAGTTCCATCAGGGAGTTCGCTCCGGCCGATTTCGGTATCAGGGGCTGGGGACCCTTGGGGGGAACATGGGACTGTGGGATTGGGGTCTGGGGGGGCACTGGGGGTGTCACAGGACAGGGACTGAAGTCCTGGGGTGGTCTGGGGGCCAGCAATGGGAGACACAGGACAATGGGAGTGGCAGTGGGGTACTGGGGGACACTTGGGGGGCACATGGGACTGGATCGGGATCCAGGGGTCACTGGGGAGGTCATGGGACTGAGAGTGGGATTGGAGAAAGGGGGAGAGGGGACAGGGACAAGTGGGACACATTGGGGACCCCAAACCTTGGGTCAGGGTCCCGGGGGACATGGGGTCACTGGGAGGGGTACAAGGGATTGGGAGAGGGATTGGGGTAATGGAGGCACTGGGAAACACCGGGAGGGGGGGGACACAGAATTACAGGCGTGGGATTGAGAGTCTGGGGAGCAATGGGGTTCCTGGGGGTGGAGGTCAGGAAGTGACCCCAGGATTTGAGTCAGGGTCCTGCAGGGGGGGCTGACAAGATGTCTTGAAGGGGGATATAGGACTGTGGGAGTGGGATTGGGAGTCGGCGGGTCTGGGGGACAGTGGGGCATCCAGGAGTGACCCCAGGATTTGGGATCAGATTCCAGGACATGTCCAGGGGTCATGTCCAGCTCCTTTGATGCCTCTCCTGCAGAGTGCCTCATTTCCTAAAATAAAGCAGTTCCTGGAGTTTTTGTGAGAGGCATCTTAAAGCTTTATTTTTCAAACTTTGCTCTTCAAAGAGGTTCTGGAGAAATGTTTCTCCCTTTTTCCTCATTCCCTGCAGCCCCTCAGAAACGACCTGGAGGGCCTGGAGCATGTCCAGGGAAGGGGTGGGGATGGGGAAGGGTCTGGAGCACCAGGAAGGGCTGAGGGAGCTGGTGGGGGCGGTTTAGTGCAATTTTAAAAGGATGAATGATCAGTTGGGAGCCAGTTCCAAAGTTCCTGATTTGAGGCAATGCAACAGAAGAAGCACTGGGAGGAAAAAAAGAAAAACAAACAGAATGAGAAAGGAAGAAAAATAAAATGGAGAAAAGGGGACAGAGGTAGCACCACCCATTTATTGATGAAAAAGCCCAGATGTTTCGCTCAGGAAACTCTTTTTTTCTTTCAAATCAGGGATTTTCCCTCTTTACCCGCTCATCTCCTGGAGCTGTTGTTCGGGAATTGTCCACCGGAGGGCAGCAGCGAGCGCGGGGAAATCAGCGGCACTGCGCATGCGCCGCCCCCAGCTGCAGTTCCGGGTGCCAACAGCAGGCGGCAGCACGAGCTGCTGGCGCTGCCGAGCGCCCGCCCCGCCCCATCCCGGCCCCGGGGGCTCTGCAATGGTTTGGGATGGAGCCACCTTAAAGCCCGTCCGGTGCCAGCCCTGCCATGGGCAGGGACATCTTACCCTGGGCCGGGCTGCTCCAGGGCCTGTCCAGCCTGGCCTTGAACTCTTCCAGGCGTGGGGCAGCCTGTGCCGGGGCATCACCACCGCTACCAGGGATGGATTCCTTCCCAATATCCCATTTGACTCTGCCCTGTGGCACTGCGGTGCCATTCTCCCTTGCCGTGTCCCTCCATGCCCTTGTCGAAAGTCTGTCCCCAGCTCTCCTGGAGCTCCTTTAGCCAGTGGAAGGGGCTTTGGTGTTTTCATGGCTCCATCTCCAGGCTGAACACCCCCGGCTGTCTCCACAGCAGAGGGGCTTCACCCCTCGAAGCATCTCCGTGGCCTCCTCTGGAGTCGCTTCAGCAGCTCCACATCTGCTCTGTGCTGCTGCCCAGAGCTGGCAGAGTGATCCGATTGGGAATTTCTCATGGTGGGAAGGGCTCAGTGCCTGCCCCGCTCCCACCCCAGAACCAACACCCCACAGGGAGCACCCGAAGGGCTCTTGGACTCTGGACTTGGCCTCTGGCAGCGTCACCGGCCCAGCAGCTGCTCCTGTCCCTGGCTGCAGCCCCAGTGCCTCCCCTGAGACTGTGGGCATGGGGCCAGCCAGGGCAGGAGGCAGCCCTGGGGCCAGTGGGACACAGCCAGGACAGGAGGCAGGCCCAGGGTTGCGGGACACAGGGACAGCCAGGGCAGGAGGCAGCCCCGGGGCCAGTGGGACACAGCCAGGACAGTCCCAGGGCTGTGGCACACGGGGACAGCCAGGACAGGCCCAGGGCTGTGGGACATGGGGATAGCCAGGACAGGCCCAGGGCAAGTGGGACATGGGGATAGCCAGGACAGCCCTGGGGCCAGTGGGACACAGGGCCAGTGGGGCATGGGGACAACCAGGGCAGCCCCAGGGACAGCAGGACACGGGGACAGCCAGAAGAGCCCCGGGGCCAGTGGGACATGGGGACAGACAGGGCAGCCCCGGGGCTGTGGGACATGGGGACAGCCAGGGCAGTCCCGGGACCAGTGGGAGACGGGGACAGCCCCAGGGCTATGAGACATGGGGACAGCCAGGACAGCCCTGGGGCCAGTGGGACACGGGGACAGCCAGGGTAGCCCTGGGGCTGTGGGACACGGGGACAGCCAGGGTAGCCCTGGGGCTGTGGGACATGGGGACAGCCAGGACAGGAGGCAGCCCCGGGGACAGCAGGACACGGGGACAGCCAGGACAGCCCTGGGCCAGTGGGACACGGGGACAGCCCCAGGGCTGTGGGACATGGGGACAGCCAGGACAGCCCCGGGGCTGTGGGACACGGGGACAGCCAGGACAGCCCCAGGGCTGTGGGACATGGGGACAGCCAGGACAGCCCCAGGGCTGTGGGACATGGGGACAGCCAGGACAGTCCCGGGGCTGTGGGGCACGGGGACAGCCAGGGTGGTCCCGGGGCTGTGGGACATGGGGACAGCCAGGACAGGAGGCAGCCCCGGGGCCATGGGACACCGGGCCAGCCCCGGGGATCCTGTGTGTGACACTCACGTGGCCTCGGGGGTGGGACAGGGACAGCACGACAGGTGCTGGGGAGGGGTTTCCAGAAATAAACAAACCGCAGGGTGCAATCCGGAGGGCAGCTGAGAGGAGAAGCTGCCAGGGCAGCTCCGCTCCGTCAGGGGCGGCCCGGAGCCAGCAAATCAGCCAGCCTCGGCTCCGGAATCAGGGACAGGGACAGAGAGGGACCTGGGAGAGGGACAGGGACAGGGAGGGACCTGGGAGAGGGACAGGGAGGGACCTGGGAGAGGGACAGGGACAGAGAGGGACAGGGGACAGAGAGGGAGCTGGGAGAGGGACAGGGGACAGAGAGGGACAGGAGACAGAGAGGGACAGGAGACAGAGAGGGACCTGGGAGAGGGACAGGGACAGGGAGGGACCTGGGAGAGGGACAGGGGACAGGGAGGGACCTGGGAGAGGGACAGGGACAGGGAGGGACCTGGGAGAGGGACAGGGACAGGGAGGGACAGGGGACAGAGAGGGACCTGGGAGAGGGACAGGGACAGAGAGGGAGCTGGGAGAGGGACAGGGACAGGGAGGGACCTGGGAGAGGGACAGGGACAGAGAGGGAGCTGGGAGAGGGACAGGGGACAGGGAGGCACAGGGACAGAGAGGGACAGGGGACAGAGAGGGAGCCCCAAGACAGGGACAGGGGACAGAGGGGGACAGGGGACAGAGAGGGAGCCGTGGGCAGCCCCAGGACAGGAACAGGGGACAGAGAGGGACAGGGGACAGAAAAGGAGCCCTGGAAGAGGGACAGGGGACAGAGAGGAACAGGGGACAAAGAAGGACCTGGAAGAGGGACAGGGGACAGAGAGGGACAGGGGACAGAAAAGGAGCCCTGGAAGAGGGACAGGGGACAGAGAGGGAGCCCCAAGAGAGGAACAGGGGACAAAGAAGGACCTGGAAGAGGGACAGGGGACAGAAAAGGAGCTCTGGGAGAGGGACAGGAGACAGAGAGGGACCTGGGCAGCCCCAGGAGAGGGACAGGGGACAGAGAGGAACAGGGGACAAAGAAGGACCTGGAAGAGGGACAGGGGACAGAAAAGGAGCCCTGAGAGAGGGACGGGGGACAGAGAGGGACCTGGGCAGCCCCAGGAGAGGGACGGGGGACAGAGAGGGACAGGAGACAGAGAGGGACCTGGGCAGCCCTGGGAGAGGAAAGGCTTGAGCAGGACCCCCAGGAACAGAGCAGTGGGATGTGGAGCCCCGGGAACAGACAGGTGGGAGATGGATCTGGGGCGCTGCACCCCACACACTGCTCTGTGATCTCAGAAACGCCACCAGTCCCCAACCAGCAGCACCTGTGCCAAGCTCCTCCCGCGCTTATCAGGAGCACAGGCTGCTCCCAGGAATTCCTGCTGCACGGATAACAAGCTCCTCCTTTAACAAACGGCCTTGGGAACTCATTTTTCTTTCCTGAACAACAACCCAAGTGGAACATTTTCTCTGTTGAACTTCCAGACAGAGCTCCTGGCCCGAATTGCAGCCAGGATGGAAAACGACCATGGCCAGAGTCCACCCTCTGTCCTGTGACCTACAAACACTTCCTGGGAGCCTTGGAGCTCTCCTGCCCCTGGGCTGTGCCTGGCATTCCCTGGGAGGGGTTCCCACCTTGCTGTGCTCGGAGCCTGGGCTGCTCCCCCAGCGCCTGGGGCTCAGCCCTGCAGAGGAGCAGAGGCACCGACCCTTCCCCAAGCCCTTCCCCGAGCCCTTCCCAAGCTCCCGGGGCATTTCCCTGTCCCTGTGCATCCCCTGTGCCCTCCTGTGCTCCAGGGGCATTTCCCACAGGTGTAACCCTGTCCATGTGCACCCCCCATGCCCTCCTGTGCTCCCGGGGCATTTCCCACAGGTGTAACCCTGTCCCTGTCCCTGTGCATCCCCTGTGACCTTCCCTGTGCTCCCAGGGCATTTCTCACAGGTGTAACCCTGTCCCTTCCCCGAGCCCTTCCCTGTGCTCCCAGGGCATTTCTCACAGGTGTAACCCTGTCCCTGTCCCTGTGCATCCCCTGTGCCCTTCCCGAGCTCCCAGGGCATTTCTCACAGGTGTAACCCTGTCCCTGTGCCTGTGCACCCTCTGTGCCCTTCCCTGTGCTCGCAGGGCATTTCTCACAGGTGTAACCCTGTCCCTGTGCATCCCCCGAGCCCTTCCCTGAGCCCTCCCCAAGCTCCCAGGGCATTTCCCACAGGTGTAACCCTGTCCCTGTCCATGTGCATCCCCTATGCTTTCCCTGAGCTCCCAGGGCATTTCTCACAGGTGTAACCCTGTCCCTGTGCACCCCCTGTGCCCTCCTGTGCTCCCAGGGCATTTCTCACAAGTGTAACCCTGTCCCTGTGCACCTCCTGTGCCCTCCTGTGCTCCCAGGGCATTTCTCACAGGTGTAACCCTGTCCATGTGCACCCCCCGTGCCCTTCCCGAGCTCCCAGGGCATTTCTCACAGGTGTAACCCTGTCCCTGTCCCTGTGCATCCCCCGAGCCCTTCCCTGAGCCCTCCCCAAGCTCCCAGGGCATTTCTCACAGGTGTAACCCTGTCCCTGTCCCTGTGCACCCCTGTGCCCTTCCCTGAGCTCCCAGGGCATTTCTCACAGGTGTAACCCTGTCCCTGTGCATCCCTGTGCCCTTCCCAATGCTCCCAGGGCATTTCTCACAGGTGTAACCCTGTCCTTGTCCCTGTGCACCCCCCGAGCCCTTCCCTGTGCTCCCGGGGCATTTCCCACAGGTGTAACCCTGTCCCTGTGCATCCCCCGTGCCCTTCCCAAGCTCCCGGGGCATTTCCCACAGGTGTAACCCTGTCCTTGTCCCTGTGCATCCCCTGTGCCCTTCCCCGAGCTCCCAGGGCATTTCTCACAGGTGTAACCCTGTCCCTGTGCATCCCCCGTGCCCTTCCCTGTGCTCCCAGGGCATTTCTCACAGGTGTAACCCTGTCCCTGTCCCTGTGCATCCCCTGTGCCCATCCCTGTGCTCCCAGGGCATTTCCCACAGGTGTAACCCTGTCCCTGTGCACCCCTATGCCTTTCCCTGAGCTCCCAGGGCATTTCTCACAGGTGTAACCCTGTCCCTGTCCCTGTCCCTGTGCATCCCCTGTGCCCATCCCTGTGCTCCCAGGGCATTTCCCACAGGTGTAACCCTGTCCCTGTGCACCCCTATGCCTTTCCCTGAGCTCCCAGGGCATTTCTCACAGGTGTAACCCTGTCCCTGTCCCTGTCCCTGTGCATCCCCTGTGCCCTCCTGTGCTCCCAGGGCATTTCTCACAGGTGTAACCCTGTCCCTGTGCATCCCCTGTGCCCTCCTGTGCTCCCGGGGCATTTCCCACAGGTGTAACCCTGTCCCTGTCCCTGTGCACCCCCCGTGCCCTTCCCTGTGCTCCCAGGGCATTTCTCACAGGTGTAACCCTGTCCCTGTGCATCCCCTGTGTCCTTCCCCGAGCTCCCAGGGCATTTCTCACAGGTGTAACCCAGTCCCTGTCCCTGTGCATCCCCTGTGTCCTTCCCCGAGCTCCCAGGGCATTTCTCACAGGTGTAACCCTGTCCCTGTGCACCCCTGTGCCCTTCCCTGTGCTCCCAGGGCATTTCTCACAGGTGTAACCCTGTCCCTGTGCATCCCCTGTGTCCTTCCCTGAGCTCCCAGGGCATTTCTCACAGGTGTAACCCTGTCCCTGTGCATCCCCCGTGCCCTCCTGTGCACGCAGCACCTGCCCCTGCCTGCTGCCAGCTCCTCAGCTCTCTGTTTGGGGTGTGACTTCTGGGATGTTCCCCTGGGATCCTTCACCCTTTAGATCGGGGCTGAGTCAGGCTGGGGTGATTTCAGCTTTAGGTTGACCAGTGTTAGATTTTTGTCTCTGTGCGCTTCAACCACTGAGCGAGCTTTGCCCCCAAACCTCGTCGTGCTTTTGCTTTTATTTCAAACCTCCTTTTGCTGGTGCCACCTTAAAACCCTTAAAAGCTGCTCTTAAAACTCTCAAACAGGAGAGGCCTGGGAGCAGCAAAGGAAGAGCTGGGAATGTTTCCCGAGGGAGAATGTGCAGACAGAAATGTTGGCCAGGGCTGGAGCTGCCAAGGAGCTGCCAGGATGGACTGGGCATCAAGGAATCATGCAGTGGTTTGGGTTGGATGGAAAAGCCTCTGAGCCCAGCGGGTCCAGCACTGCTCATGGCACTGCCAAGGCCACCCCCAACCATGTCCCCAAGTGCCATATACACACATCTGTTAAATCCCCCCAGGGATGGGGACTCCAGCCCTGCCTGGGGCAGCTGTGCCAGGGCTGCACAGCCCTTTGCAGGAAGGAATTTCCCCAATATCCACCCTAAACCTCCCCTCAACCTCAGGAAACAGGGCCCAACCTCACCTGGCGGCCTCCTGCGCTCCTGCTGGGGTCCCTCCCTGAGCCTTCTTGTCCCCTGGCTGTCCTCAGCCCTGGTGGCACCTGACCCCAGCTGGAACGTGGTGGGGACAGCAGGACACCCTGGGATGGAGGCAGAGCCGTGGGAGATGAACAAGACAATTTATTAACAGCAGGACCAGGATGGGGCCTCGGCCACGCAGGGAGGGCAGGGGGGGTCTGGGGGTGCCACAGGCAGGGCTGTGGCAGGGGGGTGGGGACAGGCAGGTGGCAATGGGCAGGGCTGGTGGCCTGGGGGGGGTCTGGGAGTGTCTCCACATGAGGACAGTGGCTCAGAGCAGGAGGGTCTGAGGGTGCCACAGGCTCGGGGGTCTGGGGACAGACAGGGACAGTGGCTCGAGGGGTTCTGGTGGTACACCCACGTGGGAACGGTGCCTCGGGGATGTCTGGAGGTGCACGGGGGGCCCGGGTGGGGACAGGCAGGGACAGCGGCTCGGCGGGTCTGCAGTGCTGCTGGCACTGCCCCTGCCTGTGCAGCCGGAGCGGTGACAGGGAGGGGACAGCGTGGTGGGGACACGACAGGACAGGGGGGGTTCCAAAGTGCTTCCAGTCCGCGTTCAACGCAAGGGGGTGGGGGGGGGAATCAATCGTATTCACAGCGGGGAGGAGCAGGGGGCGGGGGGGGCCGTGGCAGCCCCGCACCAGCGAGGCCCCGCGGGGCAGGAACCGCCGGGGAACGCGATGACAACGGCGACAAAACCGGCTACGGGGAGGGGATCCCGAGCGGGGCGGGGCCGCGGCGAGCGGCGGGGCTGGGCAAGCGGCGGCGGCGGCTACTCCTTGGCCCGGCCGATGATGGCGAGGATGTAGAGGAAGATGTTGATGATGTCGGTGTAGAGGTTGAGCGCGGCGAAGATGTATTCCTCAGGGCTCAGCGCCAGCTGCTTGTTGCCCAGGATCAGCTGCGTGTCCACCGCCAGGAACTGCGGGATGGGGCAGTGTCAGGGGCGGGAGGAACCAGTGGGTCCCATAAATCCCCCAATCCCAAACCAGCCAGGCACACCCTGACCCACACCCTGCATGTCCACAACCAGGAACTGTGGGACAGGGCAGTGTGAAGGGCAGGAGGAACCAGCAGGTCCCATAAATCCCCCAATCCCAATCCAGCCAGGCACACCCTGCCCCATCCACCCTGCGTGTCCACCGCCAGGAACTGCAGGACAGGGCAGTGTCAGGAGGAACCAGCAGGTCCCATAAATCCCCCAATCCCAAACCAGCCAGGCACACCCTGACCCACACCCTGCATGTCCACAGCCAGGAACTGCAGGACAGGGCAGTGTGAAGGGCAGGAGGAACCAGCAGGTCCCATAAATCCCCCAGTCCCAAACCAGCCAGGCACACCCTGCCCCATCCACCCTGCATGCCCACCACCAGGAACTGCAGGACAGGGCAGTGTCAGGAGGAACCAGCAGGTCCCATAAATCCCCCAGTCCCAAACCAGCCAAGCACCCTGAGCACACCCTGCATGTCCACAGCCAGGAACTGCGGGACGGGGCAGTGTCATGAGGAACCAGTGGGTCCCATAAATCCCCCAATCCCAAACCAGCCAGGCACACCCTGACCCACACCCTGCATGTCCACAACCAGGAACTGTGGGACAGGGCAGTGTGAAGGGCAGGAGGAACCAGCAGGTCCCATAAATCCCCCAATCCCAATCCAGCCAGGCACACCCTGCCCCATCCACCCTGCGTGTCCACCGCCAGGAACTGCAGGACAGGGCAGTGTCAGGAGGAACCAGCAGGTCCCATAAATCCCCCAATCCCAAACCAGCCAGGCACACCCTGACCCACACCCTGCATGTCCACAGCCAGGAACTGCAGGACAGGGCAGTGTGAAGGGCAGGAGGAACCAGCAGGTCCCATAAATCCCCCAGTCCCAAACCAGCCAGGCACACCCTGCCCCATCCACCCTGCATGCCCACCACCAGGAACTGCAGGACAGGGCAGTGTCAGGAGGAACCAGCAGGTCCCATAAATCCCCCAATCCCAAACCAGCCAAGCACCCTGAGCACACCCTGAGTGTCCACAGCCAGGAACTGCGGGACAGGGCAGTGTCAGGGGCAGGAAGAACCAGCGGGTCCCATAAATCCCCCAATCCCAAACCAGCCAAGCACCCTGAGCACACCCTGAGCATCCACCACCAGGAACTGCGGGACGGGGCAGTGTCAGGGGCAGGAGGAACCAGCGGGTCCCACATGTGTCCTCCACCCCAAACCAGCCAGGCACACCCTGACCCATCCACCCTGCCCCATCCACCCTGCGTGTCCACAGCCAGGAACTGCAGGACAGGGCAGTGTGAAGAGCAGGAGGAACCAGCAGGTCCCATAAATCCCCCAATCCCAAACCAGCCAAGCACCCTGAGCACACCCTGCGTGTCCACTGCCAGGAACTGCAGGACGGGGCAGTGTCAGGGGTGGGAGGAACCAGCAGGTCCCAAAAATCCCCCAATCCCAAACCAGCCAGGCACACCCTCACCCACACCCTGCATGTCCACAGCCAGGAACTGTGGGACAGGGCAGTGTCATGAGGAACCAGCAGGTCCCATAAATCCCCAATCCCAAACCAGCCAAGCACCCTGAGCACACCCTGCGTGTCCACAGCCAGGAACTGCGGGATGGGGCAGTGTCAGGGGCGGGAGGAACCAGCAGGTCCCATAAATCCCCCAATCCCAAACCAGCCAAGCACCCTGAGCACACCCTGCGTGCCCACCACCAGGAACTGCAGGATGGGGGACAAGAGGCACCAGGAGGTTCCACAGGTCCCCTCAATCCCAGACCAGCCAGGCACACCCTGCCCCATCCACCCTGCATGTCCACCGCCAGGAACTGCGGGACGGGGCAGTGTCAGGGGCAGGAGGAACCAGCAGGTCCCATAAATCCTCCAATCCCAATCCAGCCAGGCACACCCTGACCCACACCCTGCGTGTCCACAGCAGGAACTGCGGGACGGGGCAGTGTGAAGAGCAGGAGGAACCAGCAGGTCCCATAAATCCCCCAATCCCAAACCAGCCAGGCACACCCTGCCCCATCCACCCTGCATGCCCACCATCAGGAACTGCAGGATGGGGGACAAGAGGCACCAGGAGGTTCCACAGGTCCCCTCAATCCCAAACCAGCCAAGCACACCCTGCCCCATCCACCCTGCATGCCCACCACCAGGAACTGCAGGATGGGGCAGTGTGGGGGACTGAAGGAGGAACCAGCATTAGTCCCTCCCACCCCAAACCAGCCAGGCACCCTGAGCACACCCCGAGCACACCCTGCGTGTCCCCACGGAGCCGGAGCACCCAGGGGGTGCTGGTGGCACTGCCCCCCCGCAGCAGCTGGGAGTCCCAGCCCCCCGACTCACGCAGGTGAAGAGCAGGGCCCCCAGCGAGGCGTAGACGATGTCCACGATGCGGTTCCGGATGAAGATGCAGAGGATGGAGAAGAGCACGAGCACGACCAGGCAGATGATGAGCACGCCCCGGCACGAGGTGAAGTCGTACTTGGTCTGTGGGGAGGGGGATTGGGGGGGATCAGAGCCCGGGGGTGGAGCCCCCAGAGCCAGCAGGGAGGGCTCAGCACACTGCTCAGATCCCACAGACCCAGCAGGGAGCTGGGGAAGGCTGTACACCCCATCTGGGGTCCAAAGGCCCGTGAGAGGAGATCCCACAGCCCCCCAGGAGCCCAGCAGGGAGTCACCAGGGTGTTGTACCCCCAGTTTGGAGCCCCCCAGGCAGGAGCAGGGGCAGCCCTGGCGCTGACCTGCAGGGAGAAGATGACCACGGTGAAGCAGACGACGACGGTGATGCCGACAGCCATGATGACAGCCTCGGTGTCATAGAAGCTGGCGATCATCCCCACCATGTAGGACAGGCTGACAGTCAGGATGGACTGGCAAGGCAAGGGGGGAACCCATCAGGCCTGTCTGCCCAGCCTGGCACCCCCAAACACGCCATGTGCCCCCTGGCTCAGCATCCCCCAACCCTCTGTGTGCTCAGCATCCCCAAACCTGCCCCAAAACCTCTGTGGTGCAGCACCAAAATCTGCCCTCTCAGCCTGGCACCTCCAAACCCACCCTGTTCTCCCTAGCTCGGCACCCCCAAACCCACCCACTGTGGCACCCCTGAACCTTCCATGTGCCCCCAAGCCAGCACCCTTAAACCCTCTGTGTGCCCTGGCTCAGCACCCTCAAACCCACCCCACTGTGGCACCCCCAAACCCTCCATGTGCCCCTGGCTCAGCACCCTCAAACCTGCCCTGTCACCCCACCCAGCTCAGCACCTCCAAACCTCCCTCAGCAAGTGTCCCCACTTTGGCACCCCCAAACCTTCCCTGCGCCCCCTGGCTCAGCATCCCCCAACCCTCTGTGTGCCCCTGGCTCGGCACCCCCAAACCCACCCACTGTGGCACCCCCAAAGCCTCCACGTGCCCCCAGCCCAGCACCCTTAAACCCTTTGTGTGCCCCTGGCTCAGCACCCCCAAACCTGCCCCAAAACCTCTGTGGTGCAGCACCCCAAATCTGGCCCCTCAGCCTGGCACCTCCAAACCCTCTGTGAACTCCCTAGCTCAGCACCCCCAACCCACCTCACCAAGTGCCCCCACTGTGGCACCCCCAAACCTTCCCTGTGCCCCCTGGCTCAGCATCCCCCAACCCTCTGTGTGCCCCTGGCTAGGCACCCCCAAACCCACCCACTGTGGCACCCCTGAACCTTCCATGTGCCCCCAGCCCAGCACCCTTAAACCCTCTGTGTGCTCCCTAGATCAACACCCCCAAACCCACCCCACCACGGCACCCCCAAACCCTCCATGTGCCCCCAGCCCAGCACCCTTAAACCCTCTGTGTGCCCCGGCTCAGCACCCCCAAACCCACCCCACTGTGGCACCCCCAAACCCTCCATGTGCCCCCAGCCCAGCACCCTTAAACCCTCTGTGTGCTCCCTAGCTCAGCACCCCCAAACCCACCCCACAGTGGCACCCCCAAACCCTCCATGTGCCCCCAGCCCAGCACCCTTAAACCCTCTGTGTGCCCCTGGCTCAGCACCCCCAAACCCACCCCACCGTGGTACCCCCAAAGCTTCCATGTGCCCCCAACCCAGCACCCTTAAACCCTCTGTGTGCTCCTGACTCAGCACCCCCAAACCTGCCCTGTCACCCTACCCAGCTCCAAACCTGTCCCAAAACCTCTGTGGAGCAGCACCCCAAATCTGCCCCCTCAGCCTGGCACCTCCAAACCCTCTGTGTGCTCCCTGGCTCAGCACCCCCAAACCCACCCCACCAAGTGCCCCCACCATGGCACCCCCAAACCTTCCATGTGCCCCCTGGCTCAGCATCTCCCAACCGTTTGTGTGCCCCTGGCTCAGCACCCCAAACCTGTCCCAAAACCTCTGTGGAGCAGCACCCCAAATTTGCCCCCTCAGCCTGGCACCTCCAAAACTTCTGTGTGCCCCTGGCTCAGCACTCCTATACCCATCCTACCGTGGTACCCCCAAAGCTTCCATGTGCCCCCAGCCCAGCACCCTTAACCCCTCTGTGTGTTCCCTAGATCAACACCCCCAAACCTGCCCTGTCACCCCACCCAGCTCCAAACCTGTCCCAAAACCTCTGTGGAGCAGCACCCCAAACCTGCCCCCTCAGCCTGGCACCTCCAAATCTCCTCGGTACTCCCTGGCTCAGCACCCCCAAACCCTCCATGGACCCCCAGCCCAACACCCTTAAACCTTCTGTGTGCCCCTGGCTCAGCACCCCCAAACCTGTCCCAAAACCTCTGTGGAGCAGCACCCCAAATTTGCCCTCTCAGCCTGGCACCTCCAAAACTTCTGTGTGCCCCTGGCTCAGCACTCCTATACCCACCCCCACCATAGCACCCCAAACCCTCCATGTGCCCCCAACCCAGCACCCTTAAACCCTCTGTGTGCTCCCTAGATCAACACCCCCAAACCCACCCCACTGTGGCACCCCCAAACCCTCCATGTGCCCCCAGCCCAGCACCCTTAAACCCTCTCTGAGCCCCGGCTCAGCACCCCCAAACCCACCCACAGCATCACCCCCAAACCTCCCACATGCCCCCAGCACCTTTAACCCCTGACATGCCATGCCCCTGTATCAGCACCCCCAAACCCACCCCACAGTGGCACCCCCAAACCTCCATGTGCCCCCAGCCCAGCACCCTTTAACCCCTGCCACGCCGTGCCCCTGGCCCAGGACGCCCCAACTGCCCAGGCCCTGCCAGCTGCGCCCCCGGCCCACCAGGGACACGAGGTTCCAGGGGTGCTTGCGGCGGAAGTCGCCGCAGCAGCTGAGGACGATGAGGGAGATGAAGAACACGGCGTAGGACACGTAGTACGTCCACACGTTGCGCTGCACGAAGCCCCGCACGCCTTTGACGAAGGTGAAGACGGTCACGAAGGCGAAGGTGACGGTCAGCTGCAGCGTGAGCACCAGGAACACCTGGGGACGGGGGACGGGGTCACAGGGGAGCCCCCCAGCGCCCCGTGCCCTGCCCCGAGCCCCCCGTGTCCCACCTTGCGGATGAAGGCCTGCCGGATGCTCTTGTCGTCCCAGTGCGCCGACGGGAAGTCCTGGTTGTCATAGTAGGAGGGGGGCCCATCCTCGTGGTAGGTGCTGTGCAGGGGGGCTGTGGGGAGGGGGCACACTGCTTGGGGGGGGCCCAGGAGCCATGGGGAGTGCCCCCCAAAGCCAGGTGTCACAGCTGGCACAGCTCTGGGCACTGTCCCCCCTCCCAGGGTCACAGCCAGCGCTGTCCCCAGTGGGCACAGTCCCCCAGGACATGTGGGGCAGCAGCCAGGAACCATGGGGAGTGCCCCCCAAAGCCAGGTGTCACAGCTGGCACAGCTCTGGGCAGTGTCCCCACTCCCAGGGTCACAGCCAGTGCCATCCCCGGTGGGCATGGTCCCCCAGGACATGTGGGGCAGGAGCCATGGGGAGGGGAGCTCTGTGCCCCCCAAAGCCAGGTGTCACAGCTGGCACAGCTCTGGGCAGTGTCCCCCCACTCCCAGGCTCCATCCCCGGTGGGCACAGACCCCCAGCTCGTGTGGGGCAGGAGCCAGGACCCACAGGGAGTGGAGCTCTGTGCCCCCCAAAGCCAGGTGTCACAGCTGGCACGGCTCTGAGCAGTGTCCCCCCTCCCAGGGTCACAGCAAGTGCCATCCCCAGTGGGCACGGCCCCCCCAGAATCTGCAGGGCAGGATCCATGGGGAGGGGAGCTCTGTGCCCCCCAAAGCCAGGTGTCACAGCTGGCACAGCTCTGGGCAGTGTCCCCCCTCCCAGGGTCACAGCAAGTGCCATCCCCAGTGGGCACGGCCCCCCAGAATCTGCGGGGCAGGAGCCATGGGGAGGGGAGCTCTGTGCCCCCCAAAGCCAGGTGTCACTGCTGGCAGTGTCCCCCCTCCCAGGGTGACAGCTAGCACCATCCCTGGTGGGCATGGTCCCCAGGATCTGTGGGGCAGGAGCCATGGGGAGTGCCCCCCAAAGCCAGGTGTCACAGCTGGCACGGCTCTGGGCACTGTCCCCCCTCCTAGGGTCACAGCCACTGCCATCCCCGGTGGGCATGGTCCCCAGGATCTGTGGGGCAGGATCCAGGACCCACAGGGAGGGGAGCTCTGTGCCCCCCAAAGCCAGGTGTCACAGCTGGCACAGCTCTGGGCAGTGTCCCCCCTCCCAGGGTCACAGCCAGTGCCATCCCCGGTGGGCATGGTCCCCAGGATCTGTGGGGCAGGAGCCATGGGGAGTGGAACTCTGTGCCCCCCAAAGCCAGGTGTCACAGCTGGCACGGCTCTGGGCAGTGTCCCCCCCTCACAGGGTCCATCCCCGGTGGGCACAGACCCCCAGTTGCCCCCAGGATGTGTGGGACAGCAGCCAGGAGCCACAGGGGGTCCCTGCTGCCCCACTTGGGCCCCCTGAGCTGCCGGACCCCCCCACCCTCCCCTCCAAGGGAGCCCCCCCAGGCTGCCCTCGCTGCCCAAACCCAGGGGCTGCCCTGCCCCCTGGAGCCCCCAGCCTCAGACAGGAGCCCAGGTGTGTCACACAGCCCCATGTGGCAGCCAGGAGGGTCCCCCAGCCCATTTGGAGCCCCCCACCCCCCGTTTCCCGGTACTTACAGTCCTGGTCTCCGGGGACCATGGGCTGGGGCTGGGCATAGGGCGGCTGGCCATAGGGGCCCTGGGGGTAGGGCCCGGGCGGGGGGTACGGCCCGGGGGGGTACGGCCCGGCGGGGGGGTACGGCCCGGGCGGCGGGTACGGCCCCGGCCCCGGCGTGAAGCCCGGCTGCGGGTAGGGCGCGGGGCCAAACTGGGGCTGGGGGTACGGGGCCACGGGGTACGGGGGCTGGGGGTAGGCTGGGGGCGCCGCGGGCGGCTGCTGGCCCCCGAAGCCGTCGCTCGTCACCAGGAAACTCTTCTCGTGGGACATGGTGGCCCGCAGGCTGCGGCCGCCTTGGTGCTGCGGAGGGGGGGACAGGGGGTTAGAGATGGTGGCATTGTCCCCCCGCCACGGCTGTCACCCACCTCCTCGTCATCCCCCACAGCCATCATCCCCCTCGATTTAATCCCCCCCAGTACAGCCATCAGCCCCTCATGGCTGTCGCCCCACAGCCATCACCCTGTCCACACATGGCCATCACCCTGCCACAGCAGTCACCTCCTTCCTCATCACCCCCAAGGCCATCAACCCCCCACAGCCATCACCCTGCCACAGCTGTCACCCCCTTCCTCATCACCCCCAAGGCCATCAAACCCCCCAAGGCCATCAACCCCCCATGGCCATCACCCTGCCACAGCAGTCACCTCCTTCCTCATCACCCCCAAGGCCATCAACCCCCCACAGCCATCACCCTCCCACTGCTGTCACCCCCTTCCTCATCACCCCCAAGGCCATCAACCCCCCACAGCCATCACCCTTCCACAGCTGTCACCCCCTTCCTCATCACCCCCAAGGCCATCAAACCCCCCCAAGGCCATCAACCCCCCATGGCCATCACCCTGCCACAGCAGTCACCCCCTTCCTCATCACCCCCACGGGCATCAACACCCCCATGGCCATCATCTTTCCACAGCAGTCACCCCCTTCCTCATCACCCCCACGGGCATCAGCACCCCCATGGCCATCAAACCCCCCAAGGCCATCAACCCCCCATGGCCATCACCCTGCCACAGCTGTCACCCCCTTCCTCACCACCCCCATGGCCATCAGGCCCCCAAGGCCATCAAACCCCCCCAAGGCCATCACCCTCCCACTGCTGTCACCCCCTTCCTCATCACCCCATGGCCATCACCTCTCCATGGCCATCAAAGCCCCCCATGGCCATCACCCCCCACCCCGGGGGTCCCGACTGGGAGATGCTCGGGATGGGGGTCCCTCGCTCAGGGATGCCCCGGGATGGGGGTCCCTCACTCAGGAATGCCCAGGGTGGGGGTCCGTCACTCGGGGATGCCCCGGGATGGGGGTCCCTCACTCGGGGATGCCCCGGGATGGGGGTCCCTCACTCGGGGATGCCCCAGGATGGGGGTCCCTCACTTGGGAATGCCCTGGGATGGGGGTCCCTCACTCGGGGATGCCCCGGGATGGGGGTCCCTCACTCGGGGATGCCCCGGGATAGGGGTCCCTCACTCGGGGATGCCCAGGATGGGGGTCCCTCACTCAGCAATGCTCGGGATGGGGGTCCCTCCCTCGGGAACTCCCAGGATGGGGGTCCCTCACTCGAGAGATGCCCCGGGATGGGGGTCCCTCACTCGGGGGTGCCCCGGGATGGGGGTCCCACACTCGGGGGTGCCCTGGGATGGGGGTCCCACACTCGGGGATGCCCCGGGATGGGGGTCCGTCACTCGGGGATGCCCCGGGATGGGGGTCCCTCACTCGGGGATGCCCCGGGATGGGGGTCCCTCACTCATGGATGCCCCGGGATGGGGGTCCCTCACTCGGGGATGCCCTGGGATGGGGGTCCCTCACTCAGGAATGCCCTGGGATGGGGGTCCCTCACTCAGGAATGCTCGGGATGGGGGTCCCTCACTCGGGGATGCCCCGGGATGGGGGTCCCTCACTCGGGGATGCCCCGGGATGGGGGTCCCTCACTCGGGGATGCCCCGGGATGGGGGTCCCTCACTCATGGATGCCCCGGGATGGGGGTCCCTCACTCGGGGATGCCCTGGGATGGGGGTCCCTCACTCAGGAATGCCCCGGGATGGGGGTCCCTCACTCAGGAATGCCCTGGGATGGGGTCCCTCACTCGAGAGATGCCCCGGGATGGGGGTCCCTCACTCGGGGATGCCCCAGGATAGGGGTCCCTCACTCGGGGATGCCCAGGATGGGGGTCCGTCACTCGGGGATGCCCCGGGATGGGGGTCCCTCACTCGGGGATGCCCCGGGATGGGGGTCCCTCACTCGGGGATGCCCCGGGATGGGGGTCCCTCCCTCGGGGACACCGGGATAGGGGTCCCCGCCGTTGGGGGGTCCCATCCTGCTCCCCCCGCCCCCGTGCTCGCACAAGATGGCGGCGGCGAGGCCGTTGCCATGGCAACAGCCCCGGGGCTGGGATCGCCGTGCGGGACCGGGTGTGGGTCAGGGGCTCGGCCGCAGAGTGCGGGGCTGGGGTCGCCGTGCGGGGCCGGTCCCTGCCGCGATTACCGGCAGCGGTGCGGGGGAGCCCGGCGCTGCTTCACTGCCCCCTTGTTCCGTCACCGCGAGCGGCGGGGCCCCGCCAGGCCCGTGCCCAGGCCCGGCCTCGGCCGCGGCCCCACCGCATCGAGCCGGGCGGGCTCCACCGCAGCCCCGGGGCCGCCCCCGCTCCTGGAGCCCGGTTACAAAACCGGGCGGTGCGGGAGCGGCGGCTGCGCCCTAGGCGGGGATCGCGCACCCGGCGGTGCGGTACCGGCGCCGGTTCCCGTGCGGGCTCGCTGCCGGTGCCGCAGCCTGGCAGGCGGCGGTGCCCAAAGCGGTTCCGCCGCTGTTCCGGTGCCGCAGCGGCCCCGGCCCGGCCAACGGGCAGCGCCGGCCGGTGGCGCAACCACGGCGGCCTCGTGACGGCCCCGCGCCCCGGGCGGGCGGCGGGACGGGGGGGGCCCGGCCCTGCGGCGCCGCGGGGGCGGCACCGACACCGGGCGGGGGGCGCATTTCGGGCCTGGGCGGCTTCCCGGGGTGCGTGGGGCACGGGAGACACCCCGAACGGGGTCAGGGGCCGCGGGGTGCACCCCACATGGGGGCACGGGGGGCACCCCGAGCGGCGGCCATGGGGTGCGGGCGCTGTGGGATCGCAGGGTGCGGGGGGTGAACGCACCCCGGATTGCGGGGATGCGGGGGGGCCGCATCACGGGGTGCGGGGGTGCCCGCAGCACGGCGTGCGGGGGGCGCAGGGGTGCCCACAGCCCGGCGGGCGGCGTTGCGGGGGTGCAGGTGCTCCCGCATCACGGGTTGCGGGCGTGCCGCCGCCCCCCGCCGGTTCTCTCCGAGTCCCGTAAGCCGCTTTGCCCTGACGCTCGGTAAAGCCCCGGCGCGGCCTATTTACGGCAGCAGCGAGCCTAATCCCCGAGCGCTGCCGCGGGGGGAGCGGCCCGGAGACCCCCGCCGTGCCCGCGGCCGCGGGGTCCCGCACGGCCCCGCTACCCCCGCCCCGCTACCCCCCCCACCCCCAGCACCGAACCCGTGAGCTGCGGACTGCGGCAGCGGGAAGCGGCGGAGGGAACCGCGCTTGGGGGCAGCTTCGGCGCCTCCGCATCCTCCGCTCGCCGCCCGCACCCCTCACCCGAGCCCCGGACCCCCCGATCCCGCCGCGCCCCCCGCTCACCGGCCGGGCCGAGCTGCGCGGGGTCCGCTCGCTGCGCGCCGGGCGGGGCGGGGCCTGCACGGGGCGGGGCTTTGCGGGGGGCGGGGACTGGGCGGGGCCCGGCCCGCTAATGCTGCGTAGGCCGCAGGACGGAGAGGAGGGGCGGGGCCTCTTTGGGGGCGGGGCCACGGGGGCCGCGCAGCAGAGCGCCCCCTGGTGGCGGCAGCGCGCACTCGGCGCGGGCGGCCCCGGCCCCGCCGCGTCACGCGTGGGGACGGTCACGCGCCCGCGGTGACGCGCAGGGGACGGACACGCGTCCCCCTGTCACCCCCGGTGATGGCCCCTGCGCCTAGGTCATTCTTGTGTACCCCCTGTGGGGCTTTTTCCATGTCCCCTTATCATTTCTGGGATCAGTCCCGTGACCCCTGGTCACGCGTGAGGACGGTCACGCGCCCGCGGTGACGCGCAGGGACGGCCACGTGTCCCCCTGTCACCCCTGGGGATGGCCCGTGAGCCTAGGTCATTCTCCTGTACCTCTGTGGGGCTTATTCCGTGTCCCTTTGTTACGTCTGGGGTCAGTTCCGTGTCCCCTGGTCACTCGTGGGGCTCGTCACGGGTCCCTCGGTCAGGCACGAGGGACAGCCACGTGTCCCCCTGTCACTCCTGGGGATGGCCCATGTGCCTACGTCATTCTCCTGTACCTCTGAGGGGCTTATTCCGTGTCCCTTTGTTGCGTCTGGGGTCAGTTCCGTGTCCCCTGGTCACTCGTGGGGCTGGTCACGAGTCCCCCATCACACACAAGGGACAATCACTTGTCCCCCTGTCGCCTGCGTGGCTGGCCCCGTGTCCCTGTGTCATTCTTGGGGACGGACCCGTGTACCTCTGTCACCCGAGGCGCTTTTTCCGCGTCCCCTCGCCACATCTGGGGTCAGTTCCGTGTCGCTGGTCACTCGTGGGGCCGGTCCCGCACAAGGGACAGTCACTTGTCCCCCTGTAACCCGTGGTGCCGCTCCTGTGTCCCGCGGCGTGGCCGGTCCCGCGGTCCCAGGTCCCCCTCTGCGGGACGGCCCCGCGTGCCCGCGTCCCGCGTGGGGGCTGTCCCGTGTCCCCACCCCGGTCCCGCCCCCCGCCCTTCCCCTTCCCGTTTTGGTCCCGTTTCGGTTTCGCTTCTTGGCCAGGGCGGAGCCTCGCAGCGTCCGGTGCGTGGGGGGGCCCTGCCCCGCGGGGTGGGGGGGCCCTGCCGGGGGGTGTGAGACCCCCATGGGGCTGGGAAGGTCCGGGGCGATCGGGGGGTCCCGGTCCGGTGCGGGGTGGGGGGGCCCTACCGGGGGGTGTGGGACCCCCATGGGGCTGGGGAGAACCGGGGCGATCGGGGGCTCCCGCTCTGGGGTGGGGGGTCTGCCGGGGGGGTGTGGGACCCCCATGGGGCTGGGGAGGTCCAGGGAGAGCGGGGGGTTCCGGTCCGGAGCGTGTGGGGGCCCTGCGGGGGCTGCGGGACCCCCCCGGGGCTGGCGGGGTCCGGGGCGATCGGGGGGTCCCGGTCCGGTGCGGGGTGGGGGGGCCCTACCGGGGGGTGTGAGACCCCCATGGGGCTGGGAAGGTCCGGGGAGATCGGGGGGTCCCGCCCTGGGGTGGGGGGTCTGCCGGGGGGGTGTGGACCCCCATGGGGCTGGGGAGGTCCGGGGCGATCGGGGGGTCCCGCTCTGGGGTGGGGGTTTGCCGGGGGCTGTGGGACCCCCACCGGGCTGGGAGGGTCCGGGGCGATCGGGGGGTCCCGGTCCGGTGCGGGGTGGGGGGGCCCTGCCGGGGGCTGTGGGACCCCCATGGGGCTGGGGAGAACCGGGGCGATCGGGGGGTCCCGGTCCGGTGCGGGGTGGGGGGGTCTGCCGGGGGGTGAGACCCCCATGGGGCTGGGGGGGCCCGGGGCGATCGGGGGGTCCCGGTCCGGAGCGTGTGGGGGCCCTGCGGGGGCTGCGGGACCCCCCCGGGGCTGGCGGGGTCCGGAGCGGTCGGAGGGGTCCCGCCCTGGGGGGGGGGGGGTCCCTGCTTATGGCTCCAGGGGGGTCTCGCCCTGCGGACCCGGGCCCCCTTGGTACGGGGGGTGCGGGGGGTCACAAACGGGGGATTTGGGGAGGGGGGTTGGGGTCACGGGGGCGGGCTGGGGGTGAGGGGGAGTGAAGGAACCCCGCCCCAAACGCGTGCGTGCCCCAGGATGGCCGGGGGGGTGCTGGAGGTGCGGGGGGCGCCCCCCGACGCCCCCGAGGAGCTGCTGGTGCTGTACTTCGAGAGCCGGCGGCGCTCGGGCGGGGGGCCCGTGCGGAGCTGCCAGCGCCTCGGGGCCCTCCTCTTCCTCACCTTCGAGGACCCCCAGGGTGAGCGTGGGCAGGGGGGCGCGTCCCGGTTCCAGCTGCGGGCGCTGGGATGGGATTTGGGGGTCGCGGTTCCAGCTGGGGGCGCTGGGATGGGATTTTGGGGGTCTCGGTTCTAGCCGGGGGCGCTGGGATGGGATTTTGGGGGTCCCGGTTCCAGCTGGGGGCGCTGGGATGGGATTTTGGGGGTCTCGGTTCCAGCTGGGGGCGCTGGGATGGGATTTTGGGGGTCTCGGTTCTAGCCGGGGGCGCTGGGATGGGATTTGGGGGTCCCGGTTCCAGCTGGGGGCGCTGGGATGGGGTGTGTGGCTGTCCCAGTCCCACTGGGGTCACTGGGGTGGGATTTGGGGGTCACAGTCACAACAAGGAACACTGGGATGGGATTTGGGGGTCACAGCCCCACTGGGAGCACTGGGATGGGGTGTGGGGGATCCCAGCCCCACTGGGAGCACTGGGATGGGGTGTGGGGGATCCCATCTCACTGGGATGGGGTGTGGGGGTCACAGCCCCACTGGGAGCACTGGGATGGGGTGTGGGGGACCCAATCCCTATTAGGAGCACTGGGATGGGGTGTGGGGGTTCCCAGCCCCACTGGGAGCACTGGGATGGGGTGTGGGGGATCCCAGCCCCACTGGGAGCACTGGGATGGGGTGAGGGGTTCCCATCTTACTGGGATAGGGTGAGGGGTTCCCAGCCCCACTGGGAGCACTGGGATAGGGTGAGGGGTTCCCATCTCACTGGGAGCACTGGGATAGGGTGAGGGGCTTCCCATCTCACTGGGATGCGGTGTGGGGGATCCCAGCCCCACTGGGAGCACTGGGATAGGGTTCCCAGCCGCACTGGGATGGGGTGTGGGGGATCCCAGCCCCACTGGGAGCACTGGGGTGGGGTGTGGGGGATCCCATCTCACTGGGATAGGGTGAGGGGTTCCCATCTCACTGGTATAGGATGAGGGGATCCCAGCCCCACTGGGAGCACTGGGATGGGCTGTGGGGGTTCCCATCTCACTGGGATAGGGTCAGGGGGTTCCCAACCCCACTGGGAGCACTGGGATGGTGTGAGGGGTTCCCATCTCACTGGGATAGGGTGAGGGGTTCCCAGCCCCACTGGGAGCACTGGGATGGGGTGTGGGGGATCCCAGCCCCACTGGGAGCACTGGGATGGGGTGTGGGGGATCCCAGCCCCACTGGGAGCACTGGTGGGCAGTGCTGTGCCCCCGGCGGGTGAGGGGGTGCTGGGTGAGCCCCCACTGACCCTGGCTGCCCTCCCCAGATGCACAGAACGTGTTGGCCCACGGCAGCCACAGGCTCGGGGGGGCCGAGCTGGGGGTGCGCCCGGCCCCCCCCTGGGACCCCTCCCACCTGCTGCTGCGGGGTCTGGAGCCCGGGACCCCCTCCGAGCACGTGGGGACCCTGCTGGGGGTGTCCCCTGGCGCTGTCACCCTGTGCCAGGGCTCGGTGCCCGGCTGGAGTCTGCTGCGGCTGCAGGAGCCCCTGAGCCCCCCAGGTGGGGCTGGGGACATTGGGGGGCGCCAGGGTGGGAGGGGGTGTCAGGGGCGGGGTTTTGGGGGGCAGAGGAGATGGGATGGAGCTGCCAGGGGCATGGGGGGAACAGGGGCGGGGGTGACTGCTGAGGGGTGGGTAGGGGGAAATGGTGCCAGGGGTGGGAGTATTGGGGGGGGGCAGGGGGCTGATGGGCTGGGGGTGTCTGGGAGGGACACCGGGGTGGGATGGGGTTGTTGGGGGTGTTGGGGTGGTGTTGGGGAGGGTAAAGGTGACGGGATGGAGCTTCCAGGGGGTTGGGGGCCATGAGGTGGGGACACAGGGGCTGGCTGACAGGGTCCGGCTGCTGAGGGGTGGGGGGACAGTGGTGCCAGGGGTGGGAGCATTGGGGGGTCTGGGGGGGACACCAGGGTGGGATGGGGATGTAAGGGGTGGTGGGGGGGGTTGTGGAGGGCAGAGGTGATGGGATGGAGCTGCCAGGGGTTGGGGGGCAATGAGGTGGGGATACAGAGCCTGAGGTGACTGCTGAGGGGTGGGTGGGGGGACAATGGTGCCAGGGGTGGGAGTATTGGGGGGGCAGGGGGCTGATGGTCTAGGGGGGACACCAGGGGTTGAGGCAGTGACATGGCCATGGTGGGCGCAGTGGCACAGCCATGGTTGAGGCAGTGACACGGCCACAGGGGTGGTGGCACAGCCATGGTGGGGGTGGTGGCACAGCCATGGGGACGCGGTGGCACAGCCATGGTTGGGGCACTGACACGGCCATGGGGGTGGTGGCACAGCCATGGTTGGGGCAGTGACACGGCCATGGGGGTGGTGGCACAGCCATGGTGGGGGCAGTGACACGGCCACAGGGGTGGTGGCACAGCCATGGTTGGGGCAGTGACACAGCCATGGTGGGGAAAGTGGCACAGCCATGGTTGAGGCAGTGACACGGCCACAGGGGTGGTGGCACAGCCATGGGGGTGGTGGCACAGCCAAGGTTGGGGCAGTGGCACAGCCATGGTGGGGAAGGTGGCACAGCCATGGTTGGGGCAGTGGCACAGCCATGGTTAGGGCACTGACACGGCCATGGGCGCGGTGGCACAGCCACGGTGGGGAAGGTGGCACAGCCATGGTTGGGGCAGTGGCACAGCCATGGTTAGGGCACTGACACGGTCACAGGGGTGGTGGCACAGCCATGGGGGCACAGCCATGGGGGCACAGTGGCACAGCCATGGTGGGGAAGGTGGCACAGCCATGGTTGGGGAACTGACACGGGCATGGGCGCGGTGGCACAGCCACGGTGGGGAAGGTGGCACAGCCATGGTTGGGGCAGTGACATGGCCATGACGGGGGCGGTGGCACAGCCATGGTGGGGAAGGTGGCACAGCCAAAAGGACGCAGTGCCAGCTTTGCCCATGCCACAGAGCTGGCGTCGGCGGAGCAGCGGGCACGGCGGCGGGGGCTGGCACTGCGGCAGGTGCCACGGAGCCCGGCAGTGCTGGTGAGGGCAGCAGGGTCAGCGCTGGGCCGGGACCTGCTCGAGCTCTACTTTGAGAACCGGCGCAGCGGCGGCGGCCGCGTCAGCGACGTGCGGGTGCTGCCAGGGGGGCGCGGGGCCATCGTCACCTTCCAGGAGCTGGCAGGTGAGGGCATGGTGCCAGGGAGCCAGGGACAGGGTGATCATGGGTAGATGGGAATGGGGTGCCAAGGAGGGCATGCTGCCCTTGGTGCGGGAATGGGTGCCAAGGTGGGCACGGTGCCATTAGCATGGGAACAGGGTGATCATGGGTGCATGGGAATGGGATGCCAAGGTGGGCACGGTGCCATTAGCATGGGAACAGGGTGATCATGGGGGCACGGGAATGGGGTACCAAGGTGGGCACAGTGCCCTCGGTGTGGAACAGGGTGGTGAGGTGGGCACAGTGCCATTTGCACAGGAACAGGGTGATCATGGGGGCGTGGGAATGGGGTGCCAAGGTGGGCACGGTGCATTTTCACAGGAACAGGGTGATCATGGGGGCACGGGAATGGGGTGCCAAGGTGGGCACGGTGCCATTTGCATGGGAACAGGGTGATCATGGGGGCACGGGAATGGGGTGCCAAGGTGGGCACGGTGCCCTCAGTGCAGGAACAGTGATGAGGTGGGCACAGTGCCATTTGCACAGGAACAGGGTGATCATGGGTGCATGGGAATGGGGTGGTGAGGTGGGCACAGTGCCCTCAGTGTGGAATAGGGTGCCAAGGTGGGCACGGTGCCATTTGCACGGGAACAGGGTGATCATGGGGGCGTGGGAATGGGGTACCAAGGTGGGCACAGTGCCCTCGGTGTGGAACGGGGTGGTGAGGTGGGCACGGTGCCATTTGCACGGGAACAGGGTGATCATGGGGGCGTGGGAATGGGGTACCAAGGTGGGCACAGTGCCCTCGGTGTGGAACGGGGTGGTGAGGTGGGCACAGTGCCATTTGCACAGGAACAGGGTGATCATGGGGGCACGGGAAGGGGGTGCCAAGGTAGGCACAGTGCCCTTGATGTGAAATGAGGTGCCAAGGTGGGCACGGTGCCACTTGCACAGGAACAGGATGATCATGGGGGCATGGGAATGGGATGGTGAGGTGGGCACAGTGCCGTAGGTGTGGAATGGGGTGGTGAGGTGGGCACGGTGCCATTTGCACAGGCACAGGGTGATCATGGGTGCATGGGAATGGGGTGCCGAGGTGGGCACGGTGCCCTCAGTGCAGGAACAGTGATGAGGTGGGCACAGTGCCATTTGCACAGGAACAGGGTGATCACAGATGGATGGGAAGGGGTTTCCAAGGTGGGCACGGTGCCCTCAGTGTGGAAGGGGGTGCCAAGGTTGGCACAGTGCCATTTGCACAGGAACAGGGTGATCATGGGGGCACAGGAATGGGGTGCCAAGGTGGGCACGGTGCCCTCAGTGCAGGAACAGTGATGAGGTGGGCACGGTGCCATTTGCACAGGAACAGGGTGATGATGGGGGCACAGGAATGGATGGTGAGGTGGGCACAGTACCCTCGGTGTGAAATGGGGTGCCAAGGTGGTCACAGTGCCGTTTGCACAGGAACAGGGTGATCATGAGGGCGTGGGAATGGGATGGTGAGGTGGGCACGGTGCCCTAGGTGTGGAATGGGGTGGTGAGGTGGGCATGGTGCCATTTGCACAGGAACAGGGTGACCATGGGAGCGTGGGAATGGGATGGTGAGGTGGGCACGGTGCCCTAGGTGTGGAACAGGGTGGTGAGGTGGGCACAGTGCCATTTGCACAGGAACAGGGTGATCATGGGTGCGCATGGGAATGGGGTGCCAAGATGGGCACAATGCCCTCAGTGCAGGAACAGTGATGAGGTGGGCATGGTGCCATTTGCACAGGAACAGGGTGATCACAGGTGGATGGGAAGGGGTTTCCAAGGTGGGCACGGTGCCCTCAGTGTGGAAGGGGGGTGCCAAGGTGGGCACGGTGCCATTTGCACAGGAACAGGGTGACCATGGGAGCACACGGAGCCACCCTGTGCCACCAGCTGCCCGTCCCTTTGTCCCCACAGCCGCAGAGCGGGTGCTGCAGAGGCCACACCGGCTGCAGGACGTGGTGCTGGAGCTCACCCCCCACTTCCCCTTCCTGGAGCTGCTGGAGGAGAACACGGACGTGCCCCTGGACGCTGTCCCCGCTCCGGACAGGGCCTCTCCTCCTGACACGGAGCCCCTGCTGGTCGGGGAGCCCTTGCTGGACACAGATTGCCCGCCGGACTCAGTGCCAACCTCAGACCCCACCGTGGCACACGCAAACCCCCCAGCGGACACAGCGCCAGCACCAACATCACACCCAGGGCTGGGGCAGCCCCCGGCCGCCTTCCCCAGCAGGGACAAGGACACAGAGGGGCTCAGGGCCGTGCCCAGCCAGGCCCCGCTCCCCCGGCCCGTGTCGGTGGTGGTGCCAGAGCCGGTGTCGGCGGTGCCGGTGCAGGACGAGGCGCTGGTGCCAGCGGAGCCGGGAGCCGTGCGCTACCTGCAGCAGCACTACCAGGACGTGCTCAGCAGCGTCCCCGAAGTGTCCCTGCTGCCACTGGAGGGGGGGGACATCTCTGGCTTCCGGGTGAGCTGCGGGCAGGGGTAGAGGTGACAGAGTTCGTAGAATGACTGGGTTGGAAGGGACCTTAAAGATCATCGAGTGCACAGGTGTGGGCTGGTACAGGCAGGTGTGGGCAGGTGTGGACAGGTGTGGGCAGGTGCAGACAGGTGTGGGCAGGTGCAGGCAGCAATGCAGGGCGGTGCAAGTAGGTGCAGACAGGTGTGGGCTGGTACAGGCAGGTGTGGGCAGGTGTGGACAGGTACAGGTAGGTGTGGGCAGCGGTGTAGGGAGGTGTGGACAGGTACAGACAGGTGCAGGCAGGTGTGGGCAGGTGCAGACAGGTGTGGGCTGGTACAGGCAGGTGTGGGCAGGTGCAGGCAGCAATGCAGGGCGGTGCGAGTAGGTGCAGACAGGTGTGGGCTGGTACAGGCAGGTGCAGACAGGTGTGGGTAGGTACAGGTAGGTATGGGCAAGTGCAGGGAGGTGTGGACAGGTACAGACAGGTGCAGGCAGGTGCAGACAGGTGTGCACAGGTGCAGGCAGCAATGCAGGGAGGTGCGAGTAGGTGTAGGCAGGTACAGGGAGGTGTGGGCAGGTGCAGGCAGGGGTGTAGGCAGGGGTGCTTGCACTGCTGCCTACAGTGCAGGCAGCAGTGCAGGCAGGTGTGGGTAGGTACAGACAGCAGTGCAGGGAGGTGTGGGCAGGTACAGACAGGTGCAGGGAGGTGTGGGCAGATGCAGGCAGCAGTGCAGGCAGGTATGGGCAGGTATAGACAGGTGCAGGCAGGTATAGACAGGTGCAGGCAGGTGTGGGCAGGTACAGCAGTGCAGGGAGGTGTGGGCAGATGCAGGCAGCAGTGCAGGCAGGTGTGGGCAGATGCAGGCAGCAGTGCAGGGAGGTGTGGGCAGGTACAGACAGGTGCAGGCAGGTGTGGGCAGATGCAGGCAGCAGTGCAGGCAGGTGTGGGCAGGTACAGGCAGGTGCAGGGAGGTGTGGCAGGTACAGGCAGGGATGTGGGCAGGGGTCTCTGCTGCACTCCCACCTCCCCATGCTCACAGCACACCCTGTTGCCAGGGGCTGCCAGCCCCGTGGTGCTGCCCACGCTGCCTGCAGGTGAGTGGGGAGCTGGGCAGGCGCCGGTGCCGAGGTGCTGACCCTTTGCCCGTCTGCTGACAGGTGAGCGGGGAGCCGGGCCGGTGCCAGGCCGTGGCGGATTTCCTGCAGAGCCTGCTGGACTCTGTGGCCTCGCACCCCACCACCCTGCGCTTCCCCGGCGTTGCCCGCTTCCTGCGGGACCTGGCTGGGCAGAGCCTCCTGCAGAAGCTGGAGAGCCGCTTCCAGTGCATCATCCAGCTGGACGGTGAACCCTGGAGCCCTCCAGACCCCCAGGTGCAGCCTCGTGGGGAGGGAGGGCTCTGGCAGGCGGGTGCCGTTGTGCTGGTCCCTGCTGTGCTGGAGCAGCATTGGTGATGCCACCCTTGATGCCCACAGCTGGAGCTGGAGGAGCTGCTGCCCCCAAGCAGGGAGCCCCGGCCACACTCCTGGCACCAGGACCTGCCTGAGGGCCACAGTGCCGCTGCTGATGGCGATGGTGATGGTGGTGACCACGGCTTCCATTCCAGCGCAGGTGAGGGGCGAGGGCGCCGCTTTGGTGCCCGCTCTGGGGGTGCCGCGGTGGGATGAGGGGGCCACGGGTGCTGGTCCTTCCCCAGGACGTGGTGGGGGGTCCTCACGGCTGACACCCCGCTGCTCCCGCAGAGGAGATCAAGGAGGTGCTGGCAGCGCTGCGCCCGAGCGACGCCGACGGCCGCGGCAGCCCCGACCCGTGGCCTGACACGGTCCCTGGTGACGAGTGGGACCCCGACACCGCGTTCATCTGTGCGGCCGGTGGCGATGGTGCCAAGGAGCTGCTGTCGGACACCGGCATGGAGGAGGAGGAGGAGGTGCAGATGGCTGTGGCCATCCAGTACTCCATGGACCACGCGAGGCACGAGCAGGAGGAGCTGGCGCGCGCCACCGCTCTGTCCCTGCGCTCCTACAGCCGTGAGCAGGAGCAGGAGCAGGCCCGGGAGGATGCCAGGCTGCTGGCCGCGCTGGAGGCCTCGCTGGAGGAGGCGCTGCTGGCGGCGGACGCGGCACGGGTCACGGTGTTCTGCTCCTCCGAGCAGGACGCCTCGGCGCCGGCGCGGGAGCTGGAGCGGGCGCTGGTGGGGCGGCTGCGGGTGCAGGACGTGGCGAGCGAGCGGCTGCGGGCACTGCCAGCCGCCGGCCGCTGTGCCCTGGCCCTGCTGCGGTGCCGGCACGCCGTGCAGCTCAGCCTGCGCGGTGACACCGCCACGCTGTGCGGCTTCGCCGACTACACGGCCCCGGCCGCCCGAGACCTCACCTCGCTGCTCCTCCGCCTGCCAGCGCCGGGGCACGGTGCCACTGCTGCCACCGCTGACCCCGCTGCCACCGCTGCCACCGCTGACCCCGCTGCCACCGCTGCCACCGCGCACTGGGTGCGCTGGGACCCCTCCGGCACCGCTGTCCCCTACGCCCCCGAGGCAGCGGCGCTGCTGGAACAGGCCTGGTCGCGCCAGGAGCGCCGGCTGGATCTGGTGCTGGATGGGCGGCCCTTCACCGTGGATTTGGAGCGCATGGAGGAGTTCGACATCGGCAGCGCCCGCGCCGTGCCCGTGTGCCGAAGCCAGCCCCCGCTGGACAGCACCTTCTTCCCGCTCGGTGCGTGTGGGTGCCGTGGGGCCGGCCGTGCCCTTCGCTGTGCCCACGCTCACCGGGGCTTTGTCCTTCAGGGCCAGAGGTGGCTGGGCTGGAGGAGGAGGTGCGGCTGATGGCGCTGGCTGAGGACTCGGAGGAGTTCGCCGACACGGTGCGCCATTTCTGCGGCACTCTGGAGGAGCTGCACGGGCAGATCAGCATCGTGCAGGTGGGGCTGGGCATGGGGGACCCCCAGGGTGTCCCCGTGGCACAGCAGTGACACGGCGGTGCCCGGCAGGTGCAGAAGCTGATCCACCCAGTGCTGTACAAGCAGTACCAGCTGAAGAAGGGCAGTGTGAAGCGCGCCTGTGCCGCCGGCACCGCCGTGGAGCGCGTCCTCTTCCACGGCACCACCAAGGCCTCCAGCTGCGAGATCTGCCTGCACGGCTTCAACCGCAGCTTCTGCGGGAAGAACGGTGAGCGCCGGGCACGTGGGGGGTGACCAGGGGTGCCCTTGGTGTGGGAACGGGGTGCCGGGGGAGGCATGGTGCCATCAGCGTGGGAACGGGGCACCAAGGGGGGCATGGTGTCATCAGCAAGGGAACAGGGCACCAAGGGGGGCATGGTGTCGTTGGCATGGGTACAGGGCACCAAGGGGGGGCACGGTGCCAGCAGCGTGTGAACAGGGCACCAAGGGGGGCATGGTGCCAGCAGCATGGGAACAGGGCACCAAGGGGGGGCACGGTGCCATCAGCGTGGGAACAGGGCACCAAGGGGGAGCACAGTGCCATCAGCATGGGAACAGGGCACCAAGGGGGGCACGGTGCCATGAGCAAGGGAACAGGGCACCAAGGGGGGCATGGTGTCATTGGCATGGGTACAGGGCACCAAGGGGGGGCACGGTGCCATCAGCGTGGGAACAGGGCACCAAGGGGGGGCATGGTGCCAGCAGCATGGGAACAGGGCACCAAGGGGGGCACGGTGTCATTGGCATGGGAGCAGGGTGTCCATGTGGGCATGGTGCTGACAACATGGGAACAGGGCACTGGGTGCCATTGGCATGGGAATGGGATGCCAAGGTGGGCATGGTGCCCTCAGTGTGGAATAGGGTGGTGAGGTGGGCACGGTGCCATTTGCACAGGAACAGGGTGATCACGGGTGGATGGGAATGGGGTGCCAAGGAGGGCACGGTGCCCTCACTGTAGGAATGGGGTGGTGAGGTGGGCACAGTGCCATTTGCATGGGAATCATGGAAGTGATCAGTGCCATTTGTGTGATCATGGGAAGGGGGTGGTGGCCAAGGTGGTGGTGCCAAGGTGGGCACGGTGCCATTTGCACAGGAACGGGGTAATCATGGGGACATGGGAATGGGGTGCCAAGGAGGGCACGGTGCCCTTGGTGTGGAAATGGGGTGCCAAGGTGGGCATGGTGCCCTTGGTGTGGGAATGGTGTGGTGAGGTGGGAACAGTGCCATTTGCACAGGAACAGGGTGATCATGGGTACATGGTAATGGGGTGCCAATGTGGGCTCAGTGCCATTGGTGTGAAAGTGGGTGGTGAGGTGGGCACAGTGCCATTTGCACAGGAACAGGGTGATCATGGGTACATGGTAATGGGGTGCCAATGTGGGCACAGTGCCATTGGTGTGAAAGTGGGTGGTGAGGTGGGCACGGTGCCATTTGCACAGGAACAGGGTGATCATGGGTACATGGTAATGGGGTGCCAATGTGGGCACAGTGCCATTGGTGTGAAAGTGGGTGGTGAGGTGGGCACAGTGACATTTGCACAGGAACAGGGTGATCACAGATGGATGGGAAGGTGTTTCCAAGGTGGGCACGGTGCCCTCGGTGTGGAATTGGG
Source organism: Diglossa brunneiventris (assembly GCA_019023105.1). NCBI lineage: Eukaryota > Metazoa > Chordata > Aves > Passeriformes > Thraupidae > Diglossa > Diglossa brunneiventris. The sequence continues at coordinate 155,555,230 of CM032354.1, read as the reverse complement.
TGCCAGTGTGGCCCTGGGGCGCCGATGCGGTCCCGGCGCCGCTGGCACACCCCCTGTGCCCCGGCTGATGCCCATCCTGCAGCCACGCTCTACGGCCGCGGCGTTTACTTTGCGGCGCGCGCGGCGATCTCGGCGCGGGACCGGTACTCGCCCCCCAGCGCCAACGGCACCAAGTTCATCTTCGTGGCCAAGGTGCTGACCGGGGAGTTCGCGGCCGGGCGGCCGGGGCTGCGGGCACCCCCTCCGCGCGAGGGCTCCGGGGCGCCCCGGCGCTACCACAGCGTGGTGGATGACCCGCGGCGGCCCGACATCTTCGTCATCTTCAACGACACCCAGGCCTACCCCCAGTACCTCATCACCTGCCGCAGCCGCCACGGGGGCCCCCTCTGAGCCCCCCGGCAGGGGCTCTGCTGCAAGGAGCCCTTTTTATCCTCTCGGCGTCCCCTGGCACTGGTGCCAGAGCGGGGCTTACGGTGTCCGGGGGCTCAAGGTGTGCAGGGATGTTCTTGCCCTGCCCAGGAGCTCACAGTGGGGGGATCCTCACTTGGGCACGCTCCTGGGCACCCTCGTGCCAGGGCAGGAGGACTTTGGGTCACCTGTGTGACACCAGTGAAATTCAGAATAAAACTGCAAATAAAATTTGGAGTTTTAAATAAATTGGAGCCTTTTGCATGGCTGGGATTGAGGGGGGACGGGGAGAGGGGAGGGGAAGTTCCAGTCCCGACTGGGAGCATTGGAATAGGGGGAATGTCTCAGTCCCAACTGGGGTCACTGGGATCGGGGTGGATGGGGTCCCAGACCCAACTGGGAGCACTGGCATTGGGGTGGATGGGGTCCCAGACCCAACTGGGAGCACTGGGATTGGGGTGGATGGGGTCCCAGACCCAATTGGAATCACTGGGATTGGGGTGGATGGGGTCCCAGACCCAACTGGGAGCACTGGGATTGGGGTGGATGGGGTCCCAGACCCAAGTGGGGTCACTGGAATTGGGGTGGATGGGGTCCCAGATCCAACTGGGAGCACTGGGAATGGAGTGGATGGGGTCCCAGACCCAACTGGGGTCACTGGCATTGGGGTGGATGGGGTCCCAGACCCAACTGGGGTCACTGGGATTGGGGTGGATGGGGTCCCAGACCCAACTGGGGTCACTGGCATTGGGGTGGATGGGGTCCCAGACCCAACTGGGGTCACTGGCATTGGGGTGGATGGGGTCCCAGACCCAACTGGATTCACTGGCACTGGGGTGGATGGGGTCCCAGACCCAACTGGGATCACTGGCATTGGGGTGGATGGGGTCCCAGACCCAACTGGGAGCACTGGGAATGGGGTGGATGGGGTCCCAGACCCAACTGGGAGCGCTGGGATTGGGGTGGATGGGGTCCCAGACCCAACTGGGGTCACTGGCATTGGGGTGGATGGGGTCCCAGACCCAACTGGGAGCACTGGGAATGGGGTGGATGGGGTCCCAGACCCAACTGGGGTCACTGGCATTGGGGTGGATGGGGTCCCAGACCCAACTGGGATCACTGGGATTGGGGTGGATGGGGTCCCAGACCCAACTGGAGCACTGGCATTGGGGTGGATGGGGTCCCAGAGCCAACTGGAGCACTGGCATTGGGGTGGATGGGGTCCCAGACCCAACTGGGAGCACTGGGAATGGGGTGGATGGGGTCCCAGACCCAACTGGAGCACTGGCATTGGGGTGGATGGGGTCCCAGACCCAACTGGGATCACTGGGATTGGGGTGGATGGGGTCCCAGACCCAACTGGGAGCACTGGGATTGGGGTGGATGGGGTCCCAGACCCAACTGGGAGCACTGGGATTGGGGTGGATGGGGTCCCAGACCCAACTGGAGCACTGGCATTGGGGTGGATGGGGTCCCAGACCCAACTGGGGTCACTGGCATTGGGGTGGATGGGGTCCCAGACCCAACTGGGAGCACTGGGATTGGGGTGGATGGGGTCCCAGACCCAACTGGGAGCACTGGGATTGGGGTGGATGGGGTCCCAGACCCAACTGGGGTCACTGGCATTGGGGTGGATGGGGTCTCAGTCCCAACTGTGGTCACTAGGATTGGGGTGGATGGGGTCCCAGAGCCAACTGGGAGCACTGGGATTGGGGTGGATGGGGTCCCAGACCCAACTGGGGTCACTGGCATTGGGGTGGATGGGGTCCCAGACCCAACTTGGAGCACTGGGATTGGGGTGGATGGGGTCCCAGACCCAATTGGGATCACTGGCATTGGGGTGGATGGGGTCCCAGACCCAACTGGGAGCACTGGCATTGGGGTGGATGGGGTCCCAGACCCAAGTGGGAGCACTGGGAGCTGGGGTCAGGCAGGAGCCTGGCTGTGTGTGGGTGCTGTGTCCCCCAGTGAGGTGGCTGCGCTGGGTGGTGGCTCTGGGCCACCCCAGGGCTGGACCTCACCCCTCCTGCACCTCTGCCTGTTCCCTGCACCTTTCCTGCTCCCCGCCTTCTCCCTGCCTTCATCCTGCTCCCCGCCTTCATCCTGCTCCCTGCCTGCTCCTCACCCGCTCCCTGCCTTCATCCTGCTCCCTGCCTGTTCCTCTGTCCCCCTGCACCCCGAGCTGCGCTGGGGGGGACCCCGGTGCCCACCCTGTGGGTGTGGGCAGAGCCCCCGCGGTGGGCAGTGCTGCCAGCACGGCTGCCCACCGGGTGAGCCCCTCCAGCAGGCAGCAGCAGGGTGAGGCGGGGGTGCCCAGCGTCCCCTCCGTGCCCCTGCTGCCCACTGAGATGCCCCAGGTGGATGAACGCAGGGCTGGGGGTCTCGGTGACCCCCGCGCCCCTTTGGGGACCCCATACGGGGTGGGCAGAAGGGTGGCACCAGCGGCCCCGGCCCCGCGGGCACGGGCGGCTCCCGGGCAGGGCGCGGTGGCACCGCGCCGGCGCGTGCCAGCCCCGCTGACGTGTGCCAGCGCTGGGATCCCGGCGGGCACCGTGCCAGCCGTGCCAGCCCCGCGCACGTGGCGCCAGCCCCGCTCCCCGCGGAGCGCCGGCGGACGGAGGTGAGAGCGCAGAGGGTCGGGGGTGCAGGAGGGGTCCTGGCCGCACGCCCACCCCCCTCTGCAGAGTCCGGTGCCCCGCGCCCCGCGGGCGCCCCGGGCTGGGAGTGCCCGGCGCTGCCGGTGCCAAGCGTGCCGGACCTTTGTCCCCTGACGCCGAGGGGCCCGCGGGGCCCAGCGCGGCTCAAAAGGGCCCTTTGTCCGGCTCTGGCCGGGGGATTCGCTCGCTGAGCCCGTGCCGGCGCCGGCACATGACCGCGGAAGGAGCGGCTGCGCCCGCACCGGATCCGGACGGACGGAGCGAGCGGCAGCCCCGGTACGGCCGCAGCGGGAGCGGGCGGGGGTCTGAGCCTTGTCCCCCTCACGGCAGGTACCACGGTGGGGACAGAGTGACCGGGAGAGGGTCCTCGGTGCTGCCGGTGCCACCTGGCACCGCCCCGCCGTCGGGTCCCGGGGGTCCTCACGCCTCCCCGGCCCGGGTGCTCGGTGGTCTCTGAGCCCCGCGGGGTGGCTGCGGTGGTGCTGGGGTTGCCGGGGTCAGGTTGGCACGCGGCGGCCCAAACGGGGACTGGGGGTCGGGGGGCTGCGCCACGCCAGGAACTGGATGTGGCGGGGGGCACCGGGGGTCTCTGAAACCCCCGAGATCCCCCCAGTGCGTGTGTGTGCGTGTGCACAGGTGTGTTCTCTGTGCACACTGCGGTGCCTGTGCCGGGGCGTGCCTGCAGCCACCGGGGCCGGACACACCCGTGTCCGCCCGCGTCCACCACACCCAGGTGTGCTCACGCACTGGGGGGCTGCACACACGCCTGCTCTCTGCTCCAGCTCCCTTTCCTGGTACCGGCTCCGGGTCCTGGCACCAGCTCTGGCTCCCTCTGGCTCCAGCTCCTGGTACCAGCTCCTGGTGCCAGCTCCTGTTCCTGGTACCAGCTCCTGTTCCTGGTACCAGCTCCTGTTCCTGGCACCAGCTCCAGCTCCTGTTCTTGGTACCAGCTCCTGTTCCTGGTACCAGCTCCTGGTACCAGCTCCTGTTCTTGGTACCAGCTCCTGTTCCTGGTACCAGCTCCAGCTCCTGGTACCAGCTCCTGTTCTTGGTACCAGCTCCTGTTCTTGGTACCAGCTCCTGTTCCTGGTACCAGCTCCTGTTCCTGGTTCCAGCTCCTGTTCCTGGTACCAGCTCCTGTTCCTGGTACCAGCTCCAGCTCCCGGCACCAGTTCTGGCTCCCAGCACCAGCTCTGGATCGAGGCACCGCTTCCCAGCACTGGTTCCCAGCACTGATCCCCGTCCCCAACCCCATCTCCCCACAGGGGATCCGCGGCTCCCCAGCCCCTCCAGCCGCCGGACCAGCCGCCCTGCTGCAGCGCTGGTGGCTGGAGCCGTGCTCTGTTCTCCGGCCAGAGGAGAGGCTGGTGCCCGGCAGGCTGTGAGCACCGTGCCAGAGCCGTGCAGGGCCGTGCCAGGGCCGTGCCAGGGCCGTGCCAGGGCTCCCATCTCAGCCCTCCGCTACCGCGCTCCCCTGGGCTCTGAATGCGGCAGCCGGCGGCCGCCAGACGTGCCGCTGCTGGGCCAGCGGTGTGCCGGCGATGCGGCCGCGCTGGGCCGGTGCTGGGCCGGTGCTGGGCCGGTGCTGGGCGGGTTCTGGGCCGGTGCTGGGCCGGTTCTGGGCCGGTGCTGGGCCGGTGCTGGGCCGGTTCTGGGCCGGTGCTGGGCCGGTGCTGGGCCCACAATTGAGCGCCCAGGCCCGGCGGGCGGTGCCGAGCGGCTGCGGGACTTCCCTGCGGGAGCGCGGGGCGGGACCGGCTGCGCCGGGAGCGCGGGGCGGGGTTCGCCCGCTCCACACCGGTTGCAGTGGTGAGGGTTAACCCTTTCCGCTTTCGGGGTACTGGTCACGGCCACTCGCTCCGGACTGGGTGTGCTGGGTGTACTGGTCACAGTTAACCCCTGCCTGCCCGGGCTACTGGGAGCGCTGGTCAGGGTTAACCCTCTCCATACTGGATGTACTGGGGAGAGTTAATCCTCTGCGGATTGGGTGTGCAGGGGAGGGTTAACGTGCTCCGTACGGAGTGTACTGGGAGTGCTGGTCACAGTTAACCCGTGCCGTGCTGGCTGTACTGGGAGCGCTGGTCACAGTTAACCCGTGCCGTGCTGGCTGTACTGGGAGCGCTGGTCACAGTTAACCCGTGCCGTGCTGGCTGTACTGGGAGTGCTGGTCACAGTTAACCCGTGCCGTGCTGGCTGTACTGGGAGCACTGGTCACAGTTAACCCGTGCCGTGCTATCTGTACTGGGAGCACTGGTCACAGTTAACCTGTGCCGTGCTATCTGTACTGGGAGCACTGGTCACAGTTAACCCGTGCCGTGCTATCTGTACTGGGAGCACTGGTCACAGTTAACCCGTGCCGTGCTGGCTGTACTGGGAGCACTGGTCACAGTTAACCCGTGCCGTGCTGGCTGTACTGGAGCACTGGTCACAGTTAACCCGTGCCGTGCTATCTGTACTGGGAGCACTGGTCACAGTTAACCCGTGCCGTGCTATCTGTACTGGGAGCACTGGTCACAGTTAACCCGTGCCGTGCTGGCTGTACTGGGAGCGCTGGTCACAGTTAACCCGTGCCGTGCTGGCTGTACTGGGAGCACTGGTCACAGTTAACCCGTGCCGTGCTGGCTGTACTGGGAGCACTGGTCACAGTTAACCCGTGCCGTGCTATCTGTACTGGGAGCACAGGGGTGGCCCCTGGTTCTGCCTGTACTGGGAGCACTGGTCAGGGCTGGCCCCGGTTCTGGGTGTACTGGGAGCACTGGCCGGGGCTGGCCCCCGGTTCTGGGTGTACTGGGAGCACTGGTCAGGGCTGGCCCCGGTTCTGGGTGTACTGGGAGCACTGGCCGGGGTTGGCCCCCGGTTCTGGCTGTACTGGGAGCACCGGTCAGGGTTGGCCCCCGGTTCTGGCTGTACTGGGAGCACCGGTCAGGGCTGGCCCCCGGTTCTGGCTGTACTGGGAGCACTGGCCGGGGTTGGCCCCGGTTCTGGCCGTACTGGGAGAACTGGTCGGGGTTGGCCCCGGTTCTGGCCGTACTGGGAGCACTGGTCAGGGCTGGCCCCCGGTTCTGCCGTACTGGGAGCACTGGTCAGGGCTGGCCCCCGGTTCTGGCCGTACTGGGAGCACTGGTCAGGGTTGGCCCCGGTTCTGGCTGTACTGGGAGCAGTGGTCAGGGCTGGCCCCCGGTTCTGGCCGTACTGGGAGCACTGGTCGCCGTTAATCCTTCCCGCGCCGGGTGCCGGGGGTGCCTCCCCCGCGGGGTGCGCGGCTCTGGAGGGTGGGGCGCTGAGCTAAGGCGCCCCCCGCTGCCCGCCCCCCGCCCCGCCCCTGCCGCGAAGCCGGAGCCGGAGCCGGTGCCGGTGCGGGCGGAGCCCCCGGGGCCATTTTCCCCCGGAGCCCCCGCGGTACCGGTGCCGGTGCTCCCCGCCGGTGCCGCATCCCCTCCGGAGCCCTCCCGGTGCCGGCGCCGTTTCCCCCCCCCGGTCATGCCCCCCCGGCGCGTCTTGGCGGACATCGCGGCGCTCGGTGAGTCCCCGCGCGTGGGACCCCCTCGCCCACTCCCCCGTGGAGCGGGGAGCGGCGGGGGTGGGGGGTGGGCTTGGAGGATGCTGCGGGTCTGCCGCAAGGCTTGGGGAGGGGGGGGCTGCGGCGTGGAGAGGCGGTGCGGGAGGGCTCTGCTGGGGCTGCGAGGGGCGTTTGGGCGCTGAGACCCGAGTCTGGGGGCAGGAGGGTGCCTGTGCCCCCCCCCTGCGGTGCGAGGAGGCGGCGCCAGGCCTGGGGTGGAGGGGCTGCTCGGGGGACGTGGGCGATGGAGCCGGTGACTCAGGCTTGGCACCGCGCTGTCCCCCACGCCCGCCCCTGCGTGCTCCCCCTCACTTTGCCCTTCTACGTCCGCCCCCCAGCTCTTCCCCACGCCCACCCCCGCGCCACCGCACTGCCGGGGGTGCCGGTGATGCCCGTGGGTCTGGGGGTGCCGGTGATGCCTGGATCTGGGGGTGCCGGTGGGTCTGGGGGTGCGGTGATGCCCGTGGGTCTGGAGGTGACGGTGATGCCGTGGGTCTGGGGGTGCCGGTGATGCCTGGATCTGGGGGTGCCGGTGATGCCCGTGGGTCTGGGGGTGCCGGTGATGCCCGTGGTTCTGGGGGTGCCGGTGATGCCCTTGGGTCTGGGGGTGCCGGTGATGCTGTGGGTCTGGGGGTGCGGTGATGCCCCTGGGTCTGGAGGTGCCGGTGATGCTGTGGGTCTGGAGGTGCCGGTGATGCTGTGGGTCTGGGGGTGCCGGTGATGCCGTGGTTCTGGGGGTGCCGGTGATGCGTGGGTCTGGGGGTGCCGGTGATGCCCTTGGGTCTGGGGGTGCCGGTGATGCTGTGGGTCTGGGGGTGCCGGTGATGCCGTGGGTCTGGGGGTGCCGGTGATGCCGGGATCTGGGGCTGCGGTGATTCTGTGGGTCTGGGGGTGCCGGTGATGCCCTTGGGTCTGGGGGTGCCGGTGATGCCGTGGGTCTGGGGGTGCCGGTGATGCTGTGGGTCTGGGGGTGCCGGTGATGTCGGTCACGCCGGGGTCCCAGGGCTGCGGGAGGGCCGAGCGCTGTGATGTCGGTGATGCCGCTGGGTCCCGGTGCCAGGCCCGGTGCTGCCGGGCTCGGTGACTTTCCGGGGTTCGGAGCTTCTGCAAATGGCGCCTCGGCCGCGGCAAACGCCCGGCGCTGCCGGCTCCCGGGGGAACGAGCCCGAGCCGGTGTCAGGGCTGCGGTGGCGCCGGGGCGGAGGTGGGATGGCGGAGGTGGGATGGCGGAGGTGCCGGGATCGCGGAGGTGTCGGGATGCTGGGGGCAGGATCACGGAGGTGCCGGCGGAGCGGAGGCAGCGGGATGGCGGAGGTGCCGGGATGGAGGGAGCAGGATCACGGAGGTGCCGGGATGATGGAGGCAGGATCACGGAGGTGCCGGGATGATGGACGCGGGATGGCGGAGGTGCCGGGATGGCGGGGGCGGGATCACGGAGGTGCCGGGATGGCGGGGGCAGGATCACGGAGGTGCCGGGATGGCGGGGGCGGGATCACGGAGGTGCCGGGATGATGGAGGCGGGATCACGGAGGTGCCGGGATGGAGGGAGCAGGATCACGGAGGTGCCGGGATGGAGGGGGCAGGATCACGGAGGTGCCGGGATGGAGGGGGCAGGATCACGGAGGTGCCGGGATGATGGAGACGGGATGGCGGAGGTGCCGGGATGGAGGGGGCAGGATCACGGAGGTGCCGGGATGATGGAGGCGGGATGGCGGAGGTGCCGGGATGATGGAGGCAGGATCACGGAGGTGCCGGATGATGGAGGCGGGATCACGGAGGTGCCGGGATGGCGGGGGCGGGATCACGGAGGTGCCGGCATCACGGAGTCATCGCTACCGGCCGCCTCCGTCCCGCTCCCCTGCGAGCGCTCCCGGCACCGAGGTGCTGCAGCCGGCACCGACCCGCGGGCCGCCCGAACCCCGCCCGAACCCCGCAGCCGCTCCGAGACACCGAGCCGGCCTGGCCGCTGCCCCG
>CM032354.1:155533995-155546532 GCA_019023105.1 Diglossa brunneiventris | reverse complement strand
CCCGTCGGGGCAGCTCTGCAGGTGTCACCTGTGCAGGTGTGACCCCTGCAGGTGTGATCTCTGCAGGTGAGACCTCTGCAGGTGTGACCTTCACAGGTGTGACTTCTGCAGGTGTGACCTCCTCAGGTGTCACCTCCTCAGGTGACATCCTGCACGGGCCCTCCTGTTCCGCAGACCAGCCACGGCCACCAGGACCCATCTCCAGCCCAGGTAAAACCCCCGAGGCACCTGGCTCAGACCCCAGCCCAGGACAGGCTCATGGTGGGAGCAGAGGTGCCTGCTGCATCTTGACCCCAAAGCATCCCAGTGGAAATGGGCCTGCAGCCCCCACCCGCTCCTGACCTTCCTGTGGGGCTGGGGGCACTCCAGGGGGGGCTGTGCACCCTGGGGCTGATCCCAGTCCCAGGGGGCTCCTTCTGCCACTGGGGTTCATCCCACTGCTGGGGTTCATCCCACTGCTGGGGTTCATCCCACCGCTGGGGTTCATCCCACTGCTGGGGCTCAGCCCACTGGCCAGGTTCAGGCTGGAACTGCAGCCAGGGCTCATCCCACTGCTGCAGTTCATCCCACTGCCCAAGTTTAGGGTTCATCCCACTGCCCGGGTTTGGGGTTCATCCACTGGCCAGGTTTGGGGTTCATCCCACTGCTGGGGTTCATCCCACTGCCTGGGTTCGGGGCTGGTCCTGCAGCCAGGGCTGGTCCCTGCGGGGCTCGGGGCAGCCGTGGGCGCTCGGCAACCCCGGCTCGTTAGCAGGGCACGCCCAGGCAGTTCACGGTTCATGTTGCAGCCGCACAAAGCACCTCTGTTCCTCCTCCACCTCTGTTCCTCCTCCCGCCCGGCACCGGCTCCGCTCAGAGCCCGGCACAGACGCACAGACGGCGAGGGATGCGGGCACAGCCTTCCCAGTGCTCCCAGTGATCCCAGCGATCCCAATGATCCCAGTGCATAGCCAGAGTGGGGACCGCAGAATTGTCTTGGAATCACAGCTTTGGGCTGGAGGGACCATAAAGCCCATCTGGTCCTGGTCCCTCCCAGCTCCAAACAAGCTCTTTCTGGGCCCAAGGCGCATCCCGGTGCTCAGGGCTGGGGCAGGGGATCTGCTGGGATCCAGGATCTCAGCCCCACGGTGGGACCAGTGCTAGGATCCGGGATCCCAGCCCCAGGAGCGGGACCAGTGCTGGGATCTGCTGGGATCCGGGATCTGCTGGGATCCGGGATCTCAGCCCCAGCAGTGGGATCAGTGCCAGGACCTGCCAGGATCCGGGATCTCAGTGGGATGAACTCCATGAGTGGGATGAGCCCCAGCAGTGGGACCAGTGCCAGGACCTGCCGGGATCCAGGAAGCTCTGGAACGTGTCAGGCTGGACCCTTCCCGGCTGCGTGCGGACACGAACGTGCTCCACCTTGTGCCGAGTGAGAACAGAGCTGATCGTCACCAGCTGCTCCCGCTCCGAGCTCGGCCCGGCCACCATAAATAAATAAACAAATGTGACATTTTCCACACAGCCTGACTGGGACAAAAGGTGGCAGCGCTGGTCTCCGGAGTTTATTCCCCGTGGTTTATCCCTGTGGTTTATCCCCTATGGTTTATCCCCATGGTTCATCCCCATGGTTTATCCATCGTGGTTCATCCCCCGTGGTTTATCCCCATGTTTACCCCCCGTGGTTTATCCCCATGGTTCATCCCCTATGGTTCATCCCCTGTGGTTCATCCCCCATGGTTTATCCCCGTGGTTTATCCCCATGGTTTATCTCCGTGGTTTATCCCCATGGTTTATCGTTGTGGTTTATTCCCTGTGGTATATCCCCCGTGGTTTATCCCTGTGGTTTCTCCCCAGGGTTTATCCCCATGGTTTATTCCCTGGGGTTCATCCCCAGGGTTTATTCCCCATGGTTTATCCCCGTGGTTTATCTCCATGGTTTATTTGTTTATTCCCTGGGTTTTATCCCCATGGTTTATTCCCCAGGGTTTATTCCATGGTTTATCCCCTGAGGTTTATTCCCTGTGGTTTATCCCCCGTGGTTTATCCCCATGGTTTATTCCCCATAGTTTATCCCCATGGTTCATCCCCGTGGTTTATCCCCTGTGGTTTATCCCGCTCCCAGCAGCTAAGTGCGCTGCTCGACGCCGCTGGGGACGGGGCAGGGCCGGTTTAGCAAAGATCAGGTTGCAGCTTCCAAGCAATCGCTCCGCTCTGAGCCTTTCTCGTCAGCGAGCGCTGAGCCAGGCCCGGGAACGGGCTCAGGGCAGGGGGAGCAGCTGGAATTGGGGCTGAGCCAGGAACGGGCTCAGGGCTGGGGGAGCAGCCGGAATTGGGGCTGAGCCAGGCCCGGGAACGGGCTCGGGGCTGGGGGGGCAGCCAGGGGATGGGGCTGAGCCAGGAACGGGCTCGGGGCTGGGGGAGCAGCCGGGGGATGGGGCTGAGCCAGGAACGGGCTCGGGGCTGGGGGAGCAGCTGGAATTGGGGCTGAGCCAGGAACGGGCTTGGGGCTGGGGGAGCAGCCGGAATTGGGGCTGAGCCAGGCCCGGGAACGGGCTCAGGGCAGGGGGAGCAGCCGGGGGATGGGGCTGAGCCAGGCCTGGGAACGGGCTCAGGGCAGGGGGAGCAGCCGGGGGATGGGGCTGAGCCAGGAACGGGAACGGGCTCAGGGCTGGGGGAGAAGCTGGAATTGGGGCTGAGCCAGGCCTGAGAACGGGCTCAGGGATGGAGCTCCGGGGCTGGGGGAGCAGCCGGAATTGGGGCTGAGCCAGGAATGGGCTCAGGGCAGGGGGAGCAGCCGGAATTGGGGCTGAGCCAGGCCTGGGAACGGGCTCAGGGCTGGGGGAGCAGCTGGAATTGGGGCTGAGCCAAGAACGGGAACGGGCTCAGGGATGGAGCTCCGGGGCTGGGGGAGCAGCTGGAATTGGGGCTGAGCCAAGAACGGGAACGGGCTCAGGGATGGAGCTCCGGGGCTGGGGGAGCAGCTGGAATTGGGGCTGAGCCAAGAATGGGAACGGGCTTGGGGATGGAGCTCCGGGGCTGGGGGAGCAGCCGGGAATAACGGGGAGAGGAGGTTTTGCTCCCATGGCGGGGGGGCTGCGAGGTCCCTTCCCACCCGAACCACTCTACGGTTCTCCCCTCACGGTGCGCAGCGATTGTTCCAGTCCTTTGTGCCACCACGGCATTTGGGATCTGAGGGACCCCAGGGCCGAGCGGTGAACACGGGCGTGCCTGGAAAACCCCGGCGGAGGAAATGCCAGCCCTGCCTGTCCACCCTGCTGTCCTGGGACACGGGGACACCCAGGAGTGTGTCCAGCTCCTGGTGGGACATGGGAACACCCAGGAGTGTGTCCTGCTCCTGCTGGGACACAGGGACACCCCACAGGCAGCAGGGGTGAGGTGGGCTGCTGGCCCTGGGCCACCCGTGCCCCCCAAACCCCGTGTCCCCTGGTCACCCGTGCCCCCTAAACCCTGTGTCCCCTGGCCCTGGGCCACCCGTGCCCCTCAAACCCTGTGTCCCCTGGGTCACCCGTGCCCCTCAAACCCCGTGTCCCCTGGGTCACCCGTGCCCCGCAAACCCCGTGTCCCCTGGGCCACCTGTGCCCCTCAAACCCCATGTCCCCTGGGCCACCCGTGCCCCTCAAACCCCGTGTCCCCTGGCCCTGGGCCACCCGTGCCCCTCAAACCCCACGTCTCCTGCCCTGACCAAGGCCGTCCCCTGCTGCGGCCCCAGGCAGGGCAGAGGCGGCTGTTGCAACACAGAAACCGCTTCAGAAAACGCGGGAAAGGAAAAACACCGAGCTGGGAGCGCTGAGGCCCCAGGCAGGGAGACCTGAGCCACATCCTGCACGTCCCCGAGGGTCAGGGACGCGTGAGCCGTGTCCTGCACGTCCCCAAGGGTCAGGGACACCTGAGCCGTGTCCTGCACGTCCCCGAGGGTCAGGGACACCTGAGCCACATCCTGCACGTCCCCAAGGGTCAGGGACACCTGAGCCGTGTCCTGCACGTCCCCGAGTGCCAGGGACGGGGGGTGGCAGCAAGGGCAGAGCCCGCGGGCCCCAGAGCTGAGGGGTCACGGAGCCCCTGTGCCCTGCCCGAGGGAAGGGGCTGTCACACCCCTGTCCCAGGCTCCAGCTCCTGCTCCAGGGCCCATCCAACACCGTGCCCAAGGGAAGGGGCTGTCACACCCCTGTCCCAGGCTGGGAGCTCACTCCAGGCTCCAGCTCCTGCTCCAGGCTCCAGCTCCTGCTCCAGGGCCCATCCAACCCCAGAGGGGCACCTGCACCCCTCTGTGCCCAGCGAGGGCACTGGCAGCAGCAGCAGCCCCAGGGCAGGACAGATGCCATGTCCAGGGCTGGGCACAGCTCAGCCCCGCGGCGGTGCCAAGGGATCCGCGGCGCCAGACAAACCTGTTCTGTCCCTGCCATCCTGTTACACAACCAGCAGGTGAGGGCAAGGCAGTGGATGGAAAATATTTGGATTCCAGTGAAGCATTTGATCCTGTCTGCCACGAAGCCGTGAGCTCTGCACTAACCCAGCCCTGGGCCCTGAGGAGCACAGGGGGGCACAGGGGGCACAGGGGGGCACAGGGGGCACAGGGGGCACAGGGGTGCACAGAGGGCACAGGGGGGCACAGGGGGCACAGGGAGCACAGGGGGGCACAGCCATGTGCCCCTCACAGGCCAGGTCTGTCCTGGGCCATGGGGAACCAGCAGAGCTGGGGCAGAGAGCAGCAGGGCTGCCCAGCCACCCAGGAGAAGGACCTAAACCAAAGCAGAAATTTTCTAGAGCAGAAATCGATTTTAATCTAGGTGAAATGCACATCTTTGAGTTAAATCTGTAGCTTGCTGTTTAGTCTGACTGCCTGGTCTCACAGAAAACCTGTGCTCAGAGAAACTGCTTCAGCCAAAGGACAAGAGATAAGGGGGGGAAAGGAGCAGACAAAGCAAAGCCACCTGACTCAAGAGTTCTTTCTAATAAGGAAGAATTAGCAGCAAGTGTCACTCAAAATCAGTAGAATGAATATGTATGAATTTTGTGAAATTACATACATATGCATTTGAGAAAGAGATTTAAAAAATCTGAAGTTCTCAGAAGTATGCATGTCATTTTAAAAAATGATTCCCACACATATCCAGCACTGTAATAAACATACCAGCTTTACAACTGCACAAAAGTTGTGGAGTTTGTTTGTTTGTTTCCACAAATCACAGCCCAGTGCGTGGCTGTGCCCTGGCCTGGGAGAACGGGCAGGGAAACTGAGTCAGGGACAGCCCAGCGGGGTGGGCAGTGCCAGAGCTGCCCCAGCAGGGCAGGAGGGGCACCCACAGCACCCAGCCCTGCTCCAGGAACCCTCCCTGTGGCAGAACCATCAAACTCCGGGGTGCTGTGCGTGGGAAGGGACCCCAAAGGTCACCTCGCTTCACCCCTGCCCTGGCAGGGACACCTCCCACCAGCCCAGGTCACCCAAAGTCCCGTCCAGCCTGGCCTTGGGCACGTCCAGGGATCCAGGGGCAGCCACAGCTGCTCTGGGAATTCCATTGCAACATCCCAACACCCTGACAGGAGGAATTCCTGCCCAAAATCCCATCCTGCTCTCATTGCAACCCCACCACCCTGACAGGCAGAATTCCCTCCCAAAAATCCCATCCCAAATCTAGCACTGCTCCCATTGCAGCACTCCACCACTCTCAGAGGGAGGAATTCCTTCCCAAAATCCCATCCCAAATCTCACACTGCTTCCATAGCAACATCCCACCATCATCACAGGCAGGAATTCCTTCCCAAAATCCCTTCCCAGTATCTACCACTGCTCCCATTCCAACACCTCACCACCCTGACAGGGAGGAATTCCTTCCCAAAGTTCCATCCCATAGCTAGCACTGCTGTCATTGCAACACCTCACCATCCTGACAGGCAGGATCCATCCCAACATCCAGCACTGCTCCTACTGCAACACCCCAGCACCCTCACAGGCAGGAATTCCTTCCCAAAATCCCATCCCAAAATCCCATCCCAATATCCAGCACTGCTCCTACTGCAACACGCCACCACCCTCACAGGCAGGAATTCCTTCCCAAATCCAATCCCAAAATCCCATCCCATATCTAACACTGCTCCTACTGCAACACCCCAGCACCCTCACAGGGAGGAATTCCTTCCCAAATCCCATCCCAAAATCCCATCCCAATATCCAGCACTGCTCCCATTGCAACACCCCAGCACTCTCACAGGCAAGAATTCCTTCCCAAATCCCATCCCAAAATCCCATTCCATATCTAACACTGCTCCTACTGCAACACCCCAGCACCCTCACAGGCAGGAATTCCTTCCCAAATCCCATCCCAAAATCCCATCCCAATATCCAGCACTCAGCACTGCTCCTACTGCAACACCCCACCACCCTCACAGGCAGGAATTCCTTCCTAAATCCCATCCCATATCTAACACTGCTCCCATTCCAACACCCCAGCACCCTCACAGGCAAGAATTCCTTCCCAAAATCCTATCCCAAAATCCCATCCCAAAATCCCATCCCAATATCCAGCACTGCTCCTACTGCAACACCCCACCACCCTCACAGGCAGGAATTCCTTCCCAAAATCCCATCCCAAAATCCCATCCCATATCCAGCACTGCTCCCATTCCAACACCCCAGCACCCTCACAGGCAGGAATTCCTTCCCAAAATCCCATCCCAAAATCCCATCCCATATCTAACACTGCTCCCATTCCAACACCCCACCACCCTCACAGGCAAGAATTCCTTCCCAAATCCCATCCCATATCCAGCACTGCTCCCAGTGGGAGGGCTGGCAGCCTCTGCTTCCCTCCGTGCCCACGGCTGCCCTTCCCTCCCACCCAGCAAACACTGCCCTCCCTGTTCTCGTCCCTGTTCTCCGGCAAGGGGACACCGGAGTATTTTTCCACTGGCCTGAGCAGAGCCAGGGCAGCTCCTGCAGGGCCAGCAGCAGCAGCAGCAGCAGGGTTGGCATTTCCTGCTGCTCCTGCCCGCACCAGGGCAGCTCCTGCAGGGCCAGCAGCAGCAGGGTTGGCATTTCCTGCTGCTCCTGCCCACACCAGGGCAGCTCCTGCAGGGCAAGCAGCAGCAGCAGCAGGGCTGGCATTTCCTGCTGCTCCTGCCTGCACCAGGGCAGCTCCTGCAGGGCCAGCAGCAGCAGGGCTGGCATTTCCTGCTGCTCCTGCCTGCACCAGGGCAGCTCCTGCAGGGCCAGCAGCAGCAGGGCTGGCATTTCCTGCTGCTCCTGCCTGCACCAGGACAGCTCCTGCAGGGCCAGCAGCAGCAGGGTTGGCATTTCCTGCTGCTCCTGCCCACACCAGGACAGCTCCTGCAGGGCAAGCAGCAGCAGCAGCAGGGCTGGCATTTCCTGCTGCTCCTGCCTGCACCAGGGCAGCTCCTGCAGGGCCAGCAGCAGCAGCAGGGTTGGAGAGTTGGCATTTCCTGCTGCTCCTGCCCACACCAGGACAGCTCCTGCAGGGCCAGCAGCAGCAGCAGGGTTGGCATTTCCTGCTGCTCCTGCCCACACCAGGACAGCTCCTGCAGGGCCAGCAGCAGCAGGGCTGGCATTTCCTGCTGCTCCTGCCCGCACCAGGGCAGCTCCTGCAGGGCCAGCAGCAGCAGGGTTGGAGGGTTGGTGTTTATTTCCCGGGAGCAGCCGCTCCCTGCCCTCGCCTGCAGCCAGAGCCTGGTGTCACCCAGCCCTGCCAGCCTGAGGAGGTGACACCAGCCGGGGGTCACCCCAGCACTGCCCTGGGACATGACACGAGCCTCAGCACTGCCAGCCTGAGGAGGGGACACAAACCTGGGGTCACTGCAGTGCAACCCTGGGAGGTGACACAAACCTGGGGCCACCCCAGCACTGCTCTGGGAGGGGACACAAGCCCAGGACCACCCCAGCCCAGCCTGGGGAGGTGACACCAGCCCTGGGTCATGCCAAGACTGACCTGGGAGGGGACACGAACCTGGGGTCCCCCCAGCCCAGCCCCCTCTCCCAGGACACGGGGCTGGCAGTGTCATGGGGCTGACAGTGACACGGGGCTGGCAGTGACACGGGGCTGGCTGTGACATGGGGCTGACAGTGACACGGGGCTGACAGTGTCACAGGGCTGACAGTGACATGGGGCTGGCAGTGACACGGGGCTGGCAGTGTCACAGGGGTGGCAGTGTCACAGGGCTGGCAGTGACACGGGGCTGACAGTGACACGGGGCTGGCAGTGACACGGGGCTGGCAGTGACACGGGGCTGGCAGTGTCACAGGGGTGGCAGTGTCACAGGGCTGGCAGTGACATGGGGCTGGCAGTGTCACAGGGCTGGCAGTGACATGGGGCTGGCAGTGTCACAGGGCTGACAGTGACACGGGGCTCTGCAGGATCCCCGAGGACAGGGGGAGGGTCCCAGTGCCAGCCCGCACTGGGCCAGGGCAGCCTGAGGGGCTGGGGGGAAATGGGAGCAGCAGGGGCCAGGGAGAGGATGGGCAGGTGGAATCCCATCCCTGGGAATGCTCCGCTCCATGGGAATGCTGCATTCCCCTCCTGGGTATCCTGTACCCCATTCCTGGGCATCCTGTGCCCCATGGGAATGCTGTACCCCATTCCTGGGCATCCTGTGCCCCATGGGAATGCTGTGCCCATTCCTGGCATCCTGTACCCCATTCCTGGGTATCCTGTACCCCATTCCTGGGCATCCTGTGCCCCATGGGAATGCTGTGCCCATTCCTGGCATCCTGTACCCCATTCCTGGCATCCTGTACCCCATTCCTGGGTATCCTGTACCCCATTCCTGGGCATCCTGTGCCCCATGGGAATGCTGTGCCCATTCCTGGCATCCTGTACCCCATTCCTGGGCATCCTGTGCCCCATGGGAATGCTGTATTCCATTCCAGGGAATGCTGTGCCCATTCCTGGCATCCTGTATCACATTCCTGGGCATCCTTTGCCACATTCCTGGGCATCCTTTGCCCCATTCCTGAGCATCCTGTGCCCCATGCAATGGGAATGCTGTGCCCCTCCCTGGGAACGCTCTGCCCCATCCCGTGGGAATGCTGTGCCACATCCCAATGCTCAGCCAGGACACACATCCCTGCTGGAAGAGCAGCCCAGGGAGCCCTGCAGAGCTCCAGGACACACATCCCTGCTGGAAGAGCAGCCCTGCAGAGCTCCAGGACACACATCCCTGCTGGAAGAGCAGCCCTGCAGAGCTCCAGGACACACATCCCGGCTGGAAGAGCAGCCCAGGGAGAGCTCCAGGACACACATCCCTGCTGGAAGAGCATCCCAGGGAGAGCTCCAGGACACACATCCCTGCTGGAAGAGCATCCCAGGGAGAGCTCCAGGACACACATCCCTGCTGGAAGAGCAGCCCTGCAGAGCTCCAGGACACACATCCCTGCTGGAAGAGCAGCCCTGCAGAGCTCCAGGACACACATCCCTGCTGGAAGAGCATCCCAGGGAGCCCTGCAGAGCTCCAGGACACACATCCCTGCTGGAAGAGCAGCCCTGCAGAGCTCCAGAACACACATCCCGGCTGGAAGAGCAGCCCTGCAGAGCTGCAGGACACACATCCCTGCTGGAAGAGCAGCCCAGGGAGAGCTCCAGGACACACATCCCTGCTGGAAGAGCAGCCCTGCAGAGCTCCAGGACACACATCCCTGCTGGAAGAGCAGCCCAGGGAGCCCCGCAGAGCTCCAGGACACACATCCCTGCTGGAAGAGCAGCCCTGCAGAGCTCCAGGACACACATCCCTGCTGGAAGAGCAGCCCTGCAGAGCTCCAGGACACACATCCCTGCTGAAGAGCAGCCCAGGGAGAGCTCCAGGACACACATCCCTGCTGGAAGAGCAGCCCAGCCCAGCAGGCTCCGAGGGAGGAGCAGTGGCCAGCAGGAACCGGCCCAGCTGGGAGGAACTCGGGCAGGTTTCCGTGTTCGTGCCCCGCTGAGCAGCTGAGCCCTGAGCAGAGCAGCTCCAGGAGAGGCAGGAACCCCTCAGAAGCCCTGGGTGAGCAGGGCCAGCCCTGCAGAGCTCAGCCCGGGTTTGGATTGCCAAGCCAATTGTATTCATTCACCATCTGTGTAGCAGTTGTCGTCTGTTCAGTGGGCAGTTTTCCTTATCTCCTCCACAACCCGGGACACACCTGCTGATAACAGGCTACGGAATGTCCCTGCATGGCTGATAAGGACTGCAGCACCCCACTGGGAGATGCGAGCCCAGAGGGGAGAGCCAAGGATGTAACGTGGAGATTCTGGAACACCAGCACGGCTTTTCCCTGCTGGATTCTCCCAGAGGAACAGCAGCTGCCTCTTCCACTGGATCTTCAGAAAAAGACTGCACCTTTCTACAGCATCCCTGCTCCAGCAGAGCCACCCCTGAGACTCCAGCAGCCACAATTCCCATGGGACTTCTCCAGGATCCCTGCTCCAACAGAACCACACCTGACACTCCAAAAAAACTGCAGCCACATTTCCAATTGCATTTCTCCAGGATCCCTGCTCCAACAGAACCACCCCTGAGACTCCAGCAGCCACAATTCCCATGGGACTTCTCTGGGATCCCTGCTCCAGCAGAACCACCCCTGACACTGCAGGAGGGCTGCAGCCACATTTCCAGTGGGACTGCTGCCAACACCCTGACCCACAGGGTGTCAGGCTGTGTTCTGACTCTGTCAGTGTTATTTCACTGCACTGTTTATTTTATTTTTATTTTCTTCCCTATTAAAGAACTGTTATTCCTGCTCCCATATTTTTTTGCCTGAGAGACCCTTAATTTAAAATTTATAGCAATTCAGAGGGAGGGGGGTGTCACAGACATATTTTATGAAATTTTTTTTTTGTTAAGATCTTTTTCTCCTGAGAAGCTGAGAGGCCTCAGAAATGAAGTGTAAACAATGATTATCTGCTGCTGTGGAATGCAACAGGTGGGTCTGTGATTGGTCTCATGTGGTTGTTTTTAATTAATGGCCAATCACAGCCCAGCTGTCTCGGACTCTGGTCAGTCACAAGATTTTATTTTATCATTCCTTTCTATTCCTTTCAAGCCTTCTGATGAAATCCTTTTCTCTATTCTTTAGTATAGTTTTAATATATAATTTTCTTTAATATAATATGTATCATAAAATAATAATCAGCCTTCTGAAACACGGAGTCAAGATTCTCATCTCTTCCCTCATCCTGAGATCCCTGTGAACACCACCACAGGGGGGGTTACATTTTCCATTTCAGGGGAGGCTCCTGCCCTCCTTAGTGTGAAAAATGTGTATTTATGATTGGCTTTTGGCAAATATTAAAATGAATATTATATGTGTTGTGTCAGAAAGTTATGCTATATTATTTCTCTTAAGTAGTGTGTTAAATACAGTTTTAGGTTATAACAAAATGTTAAAATAGAAACGATGCTATGTGAGATACTTTTTTAAAGAAAGGACTCGCACTGAGATAGCAGCTGCAGGACACCTGAATCTTTCAGAGAAAGAGAATTCATTGCTCCATTATCAGAAGAAACGAACTTCTTCCCACCTCACTCAGCTATGAAGGCACCATCAGGATTCAGAGGAAGAAGCTGACACTGCCCAGACAGAATCCTGTGTTTGAATGGAATTTATGCATCATGGATGAGGTGTATGAATATGCAACAGGCTGTTGCTTTTAAGGGTTAATCCTCTGTTAACGTGGGTCCTTTTTCGGGCTTATTTTGCCCAGGAAAAGGTACCCGGACTGTCTGTAACTCTTTGATTTTATTGTCTCGTATTGTCCTAATCCAAATTGTCCAAATTATTATTACTCTAATTATATTACTATTCTTATAACCCTTTAATTACTACTAAACTTTTAACATTTTAAAAACAAGTGATTGGCGTTTTTCACACTTAGCACACACCGGTCTGTTCAAACCCAGACAAGCGCTCAGGGCAGAGCGGAGCCGCATTCCAGAAGCTTCACCCAGCCCGGGACAGCCCGGCCCGGCACGGAACGCGAACCGAACCCCCCGGGCCAGCCGAGGGCTCGGGTTACAGCGCAGGAAACGCAGGAAGGGGCACGGAGGGGGCTGGAGCCGGCTGCAGCTCAAACAAAACCATCCCCTCGGGAAAGAGAGGGAAAGGGCCAAAAACCGGCGCGGATAAAGGCAGGAAAGGGAAAAAACCAGGGAAAATGCCAGGAATTGTAATCCTGTGGGAGGGGGGAGCACAGGGGGAAAGGGCTGGGAGCTGGGGATAAAGGAACTGCAGCCCGAAATTCCTGAGCAGGACAGGGACGGGATAAAGGAGCTGCAGCCTGGAATTCCTGAGCAGGGATGGGATAAAGGAGCTGCAGCCTGGAATTCCTGAGCAGGGATGGGATAAAGGAGCTGCAGCCTGGAATTTCTGAGCAGGGATGGGATAAAGGAGCTGCGGCCTGGAATTCCTGAGCAGGGATGGGATAAAGGAGCTGCGGCCTGGAATTTCTGAGCAGGGATGGGATAAAGGAGCTGCGGCCTGGAATTCCTGTAAAAAACAGGGATGGGATAAAGGAACTGCAGCCTGGAATTCCTGTAAAAAACAGGGAT
>CM032354.1:155448995-155531495 GCA_019023105.1 Diglossa brunneiventris | reverse complement strand
CCCTATTAGCCTTAAATTCTTAGCTATCATCCAAAATTCTTGGATATTAACCCTAAATTTTTGGATATCATCCAAAATTCTTGGATATTAACCCAAAAGTCCTGGATACTAACACTAAATTCTCAGATATCACCCTGAATTCTTGACTATCAACCCAAAAGCCTTGGCAGCTCCCCTGTGAGATCAGCTGGGCAGGGCAGGGTCACCCCAAACTCCCCCTGCAAGGTTCCCCCGGGGCAAACAGAAGCCAGGGGAGCAGGAGGAGGCAGGGACGGCAGGAAGGGAAGGAGCCGAGCCCTGCAGCTGATCCCCCTGTGCTGGAACGGCTCCTCGCAGCTCCTCGCAGCTCCTCGCAGCTCCCTGGGGACGGCTGGCAGCAGAGCAGCTTTTAAAAATAACCCCGTGGCAGGAATTGCAGGGCTGGAGCCCTCCCAAACCTTTCCCCAGCGTGGAGCCGGGATCTGCTGCCAACTGCAGACCTCATCCATGCCTAAAAATGGGAACCCCCGCACCTCCCGGGATTCCAGCCCTCCCAACGCTGCTTTTCCATGCTTTGTTTTCCTTTTCCCACCCCAAACCTCCCCCCCTGCCTCTGGCTGCTTTTTTAACACCACTCTATTTTCATCAAATGCTGCCTCAGCGTTTCTGCCCTGCGATTTTTGCTGCTGTTTCCCTCTTTGCCTCCTTTCACCCTCCTGGATGAGTCAAAGCTCAGAGCTGGAGAGACCCAGGATGGTTTAGGTGGGGGAGGGTCTTCAACACCCCCAGTCCCACCCTGTGCCATGGCAGGGACACCTTCCACAGGGCCAGGGACACCTTCCATGGGACCAGGGACACCTTCCATGGGACCAGGGACACCTTCCATGGGATCAGCGACACCTTCCACAGGGCCAGGGACACCTTCCATGGGATCAGAGACACCTTCCATGGGATCAGGGACACCTTCCACAGGGTCAGGGACACCTTCCATGGGACCAGAGACACCTTCCATGGGACCAGAGACACCTTCCACAGGGCCAGAGACACCTTCCACAGGGCCAGGGACACCTTCCATGGGACCAGGGACACCTTCCACGGGGCCAGAGACACCTTCCACAGGGCCAGGGACACCTTCCATGGGACCAGGGACACCTTCCACAGGGCCAGGGACACCTTCCATGGGACCAGCGACACCTTCCATGGGATCAGAGACACCTTCCATGGGACCAGGGACACCTTCCACAGGGTCAGGGACACCTTCCATGGGATCAGAGACACCTTCCATGGGACCAGGGACACCTTCCACAGGGTCAGGGACACCTTCCATGGGATCAGAGACACCTTCCATGGGACCAGGGACACCTTCCACAGGACCAGGGACACCTTCCACAGGGCCAGAGACACCTTCCATGGGATCAGAGACACCTTCCACAGGGTCAGGGACACCTTCCATGGGATCAGAGACACCTTCCATGGGACCAGGGACACCTTCCATGGGATCAGAGACACCTTACATGGGATCAGGGACACCTTCCATGGGATCAGAGACACCTTCCATGGGACCAGGAACACCTTCCACTGTCCCAGGCTCCTCCAAACCTCAATGTCCAGCTGACATGGTTTGAGAGGAAGTAGGTTTTCTGGGATATGCATTGGTCACACCAACGGGGTTCAGATTTGAATATTGGCACCTGGTGTGGCCAGTGGGGCCTTGGATACGCCTCTGAGAACACAGGGGTTAAAAGCAGAGCACTCGCGGGGGAAGTTCTCTTGGGCTCCCGGGGGGAAGAGTTCGGGTCTCTCCAGGGCAGGGGAAAGCCATGCGGCCGGGAGAGGGAGGGCTGACCCTGAGGGTGGAAGGGTGGAAGGGTGGAAGAGCACCGAGGGGCACTGGGCAGTGCCCGCACCCCCTGGAAGTCAGAGAGAGAGAGAGCGAGCCGGTGCCTGGGACTGTTATCTTGGAATTTGATATCCTGTGGGGCCGGGCCGCACAGCCCACACAGGGGGGCTTGCAACGAGGAGGAGTCTGGCTGCTTGTGGGAATTTTAACCCCTTTTTGGACAATGAAAACTTTACAGAACATTAACCCTTCCTAGAAGAGAGAGAAGAGTGGAAGATGAAAAAGGAAATGGGCAAGTGTTGAAGGTCTAGGCAAGTGAGAGAGATGGGGGAAGAACAGAGAAGAACCTTAGGTGGGAAGAGATGACGGAGTGGCTTTTTGCTGGTATGGCCCTGGACAGAACCGTGTTCCTTGTGACACAGAGACTGAATCCAGGTGGAGGCAATGCCTCAGAACCAAGAGGGTTTGGTGTTGGTGCCCCTCGGCCCCAGGGGGTGAAATTTGGGGGGGGACAGGTGTCCCAAAGTTGAGACTGTGCTCTTTTTGGAACGGGACAAAGCATCCTTGATGCCCCTAGAAGCAGCTCTGGTCTGTGTTCAGTGGTGAGAGCACTGGACATGAAGGGAAGAGGTCACTATGGCACAAGAAGGGCTCCTCTCCTCTTGAGGAATTGAGAATTGATTGTCTGAAGGGTGGTGCTGGACCGAGAGTCGGTGATCTGGGGGATGGATGTATTGGAGATTTGGTGGGGGGAGGAGGAAATGTTTTTGTGGGGTTTGCATTTACCTTGTGTGCTTCTTTTTACTTGCAGTTTAGTTAATAAACTTTTCCTTATTTCTAGGTGGAGGCCTGCTTTGCTTATTCGTGGTCCCATCTCACAGCAGGAACCAGGGAGAAGGTATTTTCATGGGGGCACTGGCATTGTGCCAGCGTCAAACCACGACACCAGCCTGGCCTGGAAAACCTGCAGGGATCCAGGGGCAGCCCCCGCTGCCCTGGGAATTCCATCCCCGCCGCTGCCCGCCCTGCCAGGGCACAACTCCTAATTCCCAATATCCCATTTATCCCTGCCCCTTGACTCTCCTGTGCCTCCATCCTTGTCCCCAGCCCCTCTGCAGCTCTCCTGGAGCCCTTTCAGGCCCTGGCAGGGGCTCCAGGATCTCCCCAGAGCTCA
Source organism: Diglossa brunneiventris (assembly GCA_019023105.1). NCBI lineage: Eukaryota > Metazoa > Chordata > Aves > Passeriformes > Thraupidae > Diglossa > Diglossa brunneiventris. The sequence goes on along the minus strand of CM032354.1, from coordinate 155,528,502 downwards.
TTTTTCCCCTTTAATCCCCCAGATCTGCACCCCACGGGATTCATGTGCTGAGAATCAGAAGCCCATCCCATCCAGGTCCCTCTGGCTGCCCCATCCCTTCCCTCACTCAACCCCAAGGCTGTTAACCCTGTATTAACCTAAATTTTTGGATATAACCCTAAATTCTTGGGTATTGACCCTAAATTTTTGGATATCACCCATAATTCTTGGATATTAACGCAAAATTCTTAGGTATCATCCTGAAATCTTGGATATTAACCCAAAATTCTTAGATATCACCCATAATTCTTGAATATTAACCCTAAATTTTTGGCTATCATCCTGAATTCTTGGATATTAACCCTAAATTTTTGGATATCACCCATAATTCTTGGATATTAACCCAAAATTCTTAGATATCATCCTGAATTCTTGGATATTAACCCTAAATTCTTAGATATCATCCTGAATTCTTGGATATTAACCCTAAATTCTTAGATATCATCCTGAATTCTTGGATTTTAACCCCAAATTTTTGGATATCGCCCATAATTCTTGAATATTGACACTAAATTTCTGGATATCATCCATAATTCTTGAATATTAACCCTAAATTTTTGGATATCATCCTGAATTCTTGGATATTAACCCCAAATTCTTAGATATCATCCTGAATGCTTGGACAATAACCCTAAATTCTCAGACACCATCCTCAATTCTCGTATATTAACTCTAAATTCTTAGACATCATCCTGAATTCTTGCATATTAACCCTAAAATCCCAAAGCAAATCCCACCCTAGAAGCAGCAGCTGTGACTGTGTTCACAGGGCTTCTTGGATGAGGGAAGAGATGAGCATGTTGACTCCATGTTTCAGAAGGCTGATTTATTATTTCATGATTATATATATTACATTACAACTACACTAAAAAGAAAAAGGTTCATCTCAGAAGGCTAAGCTAAGAATAGAATAGAAAATAGAATGATAGCAAAAGGAGCTGTCTGGGACTCTGTCCGAGACAGCTCAGCCTTGATTGGCCATTCATTATAAACATCCAAGATGGGCCGATCAAAAATCCACCGGATGCATCCCACAGCAGCAGATAACCAATGTTTACATTTTGTTCCTGGAGCATCTCAGCTTCTCAGGAAGAAAAAATCCTAAAGAAGGATTTTAATGAAAAGATGTCTGCGACAGGCAGCAGCAGAATCACGAGCAGGGGGCTGTTCCAGGGCGGCTCAGAGGAATAAATCACAGGAACAATTCTAAATTTCCCTCCATGAGCCCCAGCTGAGCTCTCCCATCCCAGGGAAGGGCTGCAGGAGCCCGGAGCTGCTCCAGGGCATCCCCACAGGGGCAGAGCGGACAGGTGGGGATGGGGTGGAAATCACAGCCTGAGCCCAGGAAATGGGACAGACAGACAGACAGACAGACGTGGTGGGAGCAGCCAACTCCTGCTGGTCACAGCCCCCCCTTCCCGGGCAGATGGGGCGTTTGGGACCCCAAAGCAGCAGGGATAAACCAGACTGATAAACCAGGCTCACCACAGCCCTGCTCACACCAGCAGAGGCTCAGAACCTCCCAGAAAAGCAAGTTGGTTCTCCCTTCTGCTGGCGCTCCCCAGGGTGGGCAGGAAAAGCCAAGGAGGTGATGGAGGCAAGGCTGAGGAGCCCCGGTGCTCCCAGGTGGGAAATGGGGCGCCAGCAGCAGTTCCCAAGCAGCAGCTGCAGTACATGGTAGAGATAATTCATGCTATTAATGTATAAAATATTGTAAAATCCAAACTATGTCTTTTGACTGCCCTGGCCGGGAGCAGCGCCTTATTCATACATATCTAGGGACGCACCTTAAGATAAACATCGGGGTTTTAACGTAAGAATAGAGGCTTCCAGGGCGATAATCGCTGGTTTCCCCGAGCTGTCAGGTTCACCTGAAAGCGATTTATCGCCCTGCCGATTGCATCTGTCGAGATAATCTACGGTGCCACCCTGACACATGTGAATGGACTGACAACATCAAGACACCTGGACGGGGCCTTTGTCCACCCCTGCACATGGAAAGCCACGGTTATGCATGTGAAGGGACACAAAGAACATTCGGTCATCTTTGCCTCGGGCAGAATAACCTGTATAAAACCTCTCCGTGCGAAGCAGCGAGCATGAACAGGGGAGACTCTGACACTCGGGGGTCAGATCCGAGTTCACCCGGCGCCGATCCCGGGCTCGACCCTGACTCTTTGGCTGTGGTGGTTTCGATGACCGAACTTCAGTCTCGCAGACAAATTAATAAATCTTTGCTAAATTTTTGATAATTTTGGCTCGCATTTGATCATTTATAACACAGAAAACCAGGTTTATTCTCCCTTCTGCTGGCGCTCCCCAGGGTGGGCGGGAAAAGCCAAGGAGGTGATGGAGGCAAGGCTGAGGAGCCCCGGCGCTCCCAGGTGGGAAATGGGGCGCCAGCAGCAGTTCCCAAGCAGCAGCAGAGCTCTGACAGGGGCAGGGCAGGGCTGAGACACTGCCAGGGCCATGGGGCTGCTCCTCCTCACCCCCTGTCCGAGGGCTCCTGCCCCCTGAGCTGCTCCTGGCACCCTGTGCCTCCACATCCCGAGGAACCGAGGGCACAAACAGGTTGGGCAGGGAGATTGTCCTGTCCGGGGCCAGGGCAGGCCCAGCACAGCCCTGTGTGTCGCAGACATCTTTCATGAAAAGCCCTTTCCTTAGGATTTTTCCTCCTGAGAAGCTGAGAGGCCTCAGGAACAAAATGTAAACAATGGTTATCTGCTGCTGTGGGATGCAACAGGTGCATCTGTGATTGGTCTCATGTGGTTGTTTCTAATTAATGGCCAATCACAGTCAGCTGGCTCGGACAGAGAGCCCAAGCCAAAAACCTTTGTTATCATTCTTTCTTTTTCTCTTCTTAGCCAGCCTTGTGATGAAATCCTTTCTTCTATTCTTTTAGTATAGTTTTAATATAATATATAACATAAAATAATAAATCAGCCTTCTGAAACATGGAGTCAGATCCTCATCTCTTCCCTCATCCTGGGACCCCTGAGAACACCGTCACAGAGTGTGTGACAACGAGGTGCAGTCCTTGTGCCCTCACCGCTCCTGTACAATAGTGTGAATATATCGCTGTCAGTCCACACAACCATGGAATGGTTTGGGCTGGAATCACCTCTGAGCCCACTGAGCCCATCCTGCCCCACACCCACAGGCCCCACACCCCAGGGAGGTGACATCTCCCCACGGGGGAACTCCCCTGCTCTGGGCAGCCCTTTCCAGGAGGAATTTCCACAATATCCCACCCAAACTTCCCCTGGCCCAGCCTGGGGCTGTTCCCTCTCCTCCTGTCCCTGTTCCCTGGAGCAGAGCCCGACCCCCCTGGCTGTCCCCTCCTGGCAGGAGCTGTGCAGAGCCACAGGGTCCCCCGAGCCTCCTTTGCTCCAGGCTGAACCCCGCGGGTCAGTCAGGACCCTGGCCCACTGTGACCGTGTTCTCAGGGGTCCCAGGATGAGGGAAGAGACGAGGATCTGACTCCATGTTTCAGAAGGCTGATTTATTATTTTATGATATACATTACATTAAAACTACACTAAAGGAATAGAAAAAAGGATTTCATCAGAAGGCTAGCTAAGAATAGAAAAAGAAAGAATGATAACAAAAGCTTCTGTCTTGGACAGAGAGTCCAAGCCAGCTGGGCTGTGATTGACCATTAATTAGAAACAACCACATGAGACCAATCACAGACGCACCTGTTGCATCCCACAGCAGCAGATAACCATTGGTTACATTTTGTTCCTGAGGCCTCTCAGCTTCTCAGGAGGAAAAATCCTAAGGAAAGGATTTTTCATAAAAGGTGTCTGCGACACTCCACCAGCACCCCAAGCTCTGCCCACCAGGACCCCGATGGCCCTGCCCTCCAAACCTCAGCTCTGAGGGTCCCACACAGGGCTGGACCCTCTGAAAACTGATTGGGGAAGTAAATAAAGGCAGTGGATCTCCAGCAGGAGCTCCCTGTGGGGACAGAGCACAGCAGGGCTGAGGCAGGGAGAGCAGAGGGGATCTGCAGCGCCCGGCTCCTTCCTGCAGGTCACAAACACCTGGGAACCTGCACAAACACCTGGGAATCTGAACAAACATCTGGGAATCTGCACAAACACCTGGGAACCTGCACAAACATCTGGGAACCTGAACAAACACCTGGGAACCTGCACAAACATCTGGGCATCTGAACAAACACCTGGGAACCTGCACAAACATCTGGGAACCTGCACAAACATCTGGGAATCTGCACAAACAAACACCTGGGAACCTGCACAAACACCTGGGAATGTGAACAAACATCTGGGAACCTGCACAAACATCTGGGAATGTGAACAAACACCTGGGAACCTGAACAAACATCTGGGAACCTGCACAAACACCTGGGAACCTGAACAAACATCTGAGAATCTGAACAAACACCTGGGAACCTGCACAAGCATCTGGGAATCTGAACAAACATCTGGGAACCTGCACAAACACCTGGGAACCTGCACAAACACCTGGGAATCTGCACAAACACCTGGGAACCTGCACAAACATCTGGGAATCTGAACAAACACCTGGGAACCTGCACAAGCATCTGGGAACCTGCACAAACAGCTGGGAATCTGCACAAACAAACACCTGGGCATCTGCACAAACAAACACCTGGGAATTTGCACAAACACCTGTGAACCTGCACAATCAAACATCTGTGAATTTGTACAAACACCTGGGAATCTGCACAAACAAACACCTGGGAATTTACACAACTCCTGCACAAACTTCCTCCAGCCAGCACTCACGGAGCATTCCTGTCCCTCTGGCTCTCCCGGAGCAGCCCTGCAGCCCGGGGAAGGCCAGCCCACCCCTCCCACCCCTCGGCAGGGCCAGCCCACCCTTCCCTGCTCCAGCTGGAAAATCCCCGGGGATGGAGAGCACCGGGAGCCAAAGCACCGGTGTGGAGATGGCTCTGGGGGTCCCCACCTGGCCCACACCTGCACAGGAGGATGAATCCCCCCCGCCCCGGGCCAGGTCTGGGCATGGCAGCGCCGCTCCAGAAAGGTCCTGCACAAATCAGCATGGAAATCCTCATAAAACATCAACATTAAACATTACTGGCATTGAAATTCTCACCAATAAATGTCACTGTTTGGCATTGAAATCCTCACCATTAAACATTGAAATCCTCATGAAACATCATTGCCATTGAAATCCTCACCATTGAACATCCCTGGCATTGAAATCCTCACCAATAAATGCCAAACTGTTTGTTTGGCATTGCGATCCTCACCATTGAACATCACTGTTTGGCACTGAAATCCTCACCATTAAACATCACTAGCATTGAAATCCTCACCATTAAACATCCCTGTTTGGCAATGAAATCCTCACCATGAAACTTCACTGTTTGCTTGGCATTGAAATCCTCACCATTAAATATCACTGGCACTGAAATCCTTACCATTAAACATTGAAATCCTCACCATTAAACATTGAAATCCTCACCATTAAACATCCCTGGCACTGAAATCCTCACCATTGAACACCACTGACATTGAAATCCTCACCATTGAACATTGAAATCCTCACCAATAAATGTCACTGTTTGGCCAGAACAGGCTGAAGGGATTTCCCCAATATCCCACCCTGAGCTCCCCTGGCCCAGCCTGAGGCCATTCCCTCTCCTCCTGTCCCTGCTCCTGGGATCAGATCCCAAATCCCCCTGGCTGTCCCCTCCTGTCAGGAGCTGTGCAGAGCCACAGGGTCCCCCCCTGAGCCCCCTTTTCTCCAGGCTGGGCCCCTTCCCAGCTCCATTCCTGTCCCTGAACTCGCTCCAGCTCCTCGATATCCTCCATTTCACGAGGGTCAGGATCAGGCACCTGGTGTGGGGAGGGTGTTTTCCAGAGAGGGGGAGGAAGCAGGAGCAGGGAAAGGGGGTGTGGAAGCTCCTGGCAGCACCGAGGGACAGAGCAGCTTATCAGCCAGGAGTGATCAGCCAGGTGCAGGGATCAGCCAGGAGCAGGGATCAGCCAGGGGTAGGGATCAGCCCCAGGAGCTGAGTGATCAGCCAGGAGTGATCAGCCAGGGGCAGGGATCAGCCAGGAGCTGTGATCAGCCAGGAGTGATCAGCCCCAGGAGCTGAGTGATCAGCCAGGAGCAGGGATCAGCCAGGAGTGATCAGCCAGGAGTGATCAGCCAGGTGCAGGGATCAGCTAGGAGTGATCAGCCAGGAGCAGGGACCAGCCAGGTGCAGGGATCAGCCTGGAGCTGTGATCAGCATCTCAGCAAAGCCCAGCCTGGGAATTCAGGCCGGGAGATGCAGCCCTGGGCTGAGCTGAGCACTGGGGCCGGTCCTTTCCCGGGACAGGGGAGATAAGGGGCAGATAAAGGGTCTGGCCTCGGGGACAGGGGAGATAAGGGGCAGATAAAGGGTCTGGCCTCGGGGACAGGGGAGATAAGGGGCAGATAAAGGGTTTGGCCTTGGATGGGCCTTTCCCCTCCGGGCACCGGCAGTGCCTGTGGTCTGTCTGTCCCCCAGCGCCGTGTCTGTCCCCCAGCCCCGACCTGGGGCCAGGATTCACCCGCCGGCTCTGCTCCCTGTTCTGGGGGCCCTGACAGTCACAGAGTGGCTCCAGCCCCATTTTTGGGGAGGCACTCCTGGTGCTGCAGCTGGTGCAGGAGGATGGGCTGACCCCTTCTCTGGAGAGGAGGAACGGAGCCCGGCGGTGGGCTCTGAGGGCAGCCCCGACACCGCACCGGTGACCGGCACGTCCCCGCTCCCGCAGGAGCTCCGGGGTCACCCCGCTGCCACCTGTGGGGCCGGCACCGGGCACGGCTCCGGGACCCAGACCAGCTGAACCCTCCGGGGGCCTCCAGCGGCCCCGCGGGGCGGTCACCGGCTGCCCGGCACGGCCGGTCCCACCGGAACCGGGGCCGCGGGACGGGCCTGGGCTGCCCCGGGGCTCTCCACACCGAGGCTTCCCCCACCGGGGCACGGCGAGCCCACCCCGGGGCCTCACACAGTGAGCCCGGCCTCCGGAACCCGGCACCGGGACACGGTGAGCCCGAGTCCTGCCCCAGACACCCCGGAGCAGGGCACGGTGAAACCTGAGCCCTTGCACCCCGCACCGGGGCACGGTGAGATCGGCTCCCGGCGCACCTGGGCACGGTGAGCCCGGTCCTCGCACCTGGGCACGGTGAGATCGGCTCCCGGCGCACCTGGGCACGGTGAGCCCGCTCCCCGCACCGGCTCTGCCCGCACCGAGACACGGCGGGCTCGGTTGTCCCCGCACCGAGACACGGCGGGCTCGGCTCTGCCCGCACCGAGACACGGCGGGCTCGGCTGTGCCCGCACCGAGACACGGCGGGCTCGGCTCTGCCCGCACCGAAACACGGCGGGCTCGGCTTTCCCAGCACCGAGACACGGCGGGCTCGGCTCTGCCCGCACCGAGACACGGCGGGCTCGGTGTTCCCCGCACCGAGACGCGGCGGGCTCGGCTTTGCCCGCACCGAGGACGCGGCGGGCTCGGCTTTCCCAGCACCGAGACACGGCGGGCTCGGCTTTCCCCGCACCGAGACGCGGCGGGCTCGGCTCTGCCCGCACCGAGACGCGGCGAGCTCGGCTTTCCCAGCACCGAAACACGGCGGGCTCGGCTGTGCCCGCACCGAGACACGGCGGGCTCGGCTCTGCCCGCACCGAGACACGGCGGGCTCGGCTGTGCCCGCACCGAGACACGGCGGGCTCGGCTCTGCCCGCACCGAGACACGGCGGGCTCGGCTCTCCCCGCACCGAGACACGGCGGGCTCGGCTTTCCACACCGAGACACGAATCGCTGTGGCATGGCGAGCTCCGCTTTCCTCACCGGCACAGCCCGAGCCGGGCATGACCGAGCTCGGCTCCGCGCTCCTCCGGCCGCCCCCGGGGACTCTTTCCCCGCATCGCCCTCCGGCCGCGGCCCTCGCCGTGCCCCGCTGCCCGTGCCCCGCACAGGCCGGGGCTCCGCAGGGCCCGGCGGCCCCGTCCCCGTCCCCATCCCCGGCATTCCCATCCCCATCCCCGGCCTCCCCCCGCCCGGCGTTCCGCGGCTCCCACCTGCTCGCGGCGCTTCTGCCAGCGGCCGCAGGGACTCTCCTCCAGCACCTCGCTCTCCTCCTCGCTCTCCTCCTCCTTCTCCTGCGCCAGCCGCGCGTCCGGCTCGGGCACCGCCATCCCCGCCGCGATCCGCGCTCCGCGGGCTGTGCCGAGCTCTAGTCCGACCCGATCCGCTTAGATCCGATTCGATCCAATCCGCTCCGATCCGAGCCGCTCCGAACCACCTCGAGCCGAGCTGATGCGCGCCGAACCGAAGCGAACCGAACGGAACCAAGCCGAAGGGGGCGAAACGGAGCCGAGCCGAGCGGCGCCGCAGCGCCCCGAGCCCCGCCGCGCTCCGCCGGTGCCGAGCGGGGCCGGTCTCGTCCCGCCCCGCTCCGGACGTGCGGCCGCGCACCGCCCGCCCCGCCGGGAGGGGCTCCCGCACCCCCGGCAGCAGCTCCAGCCGCGGCTCCCGCACCCCCGGCAGTCCCCGCACCCCCGGGAGCGGCTCCCGCACCCCCGGCAGTCCCTCCCGCACCCCGGCAGTCCCTCCCGCACCCCCGGCAGTCCCCGCACCGGGCTCGACCCGCCCCGGGGCCGTCCGGTTCGTGTCCGTGTCCTCTCCCCCGCCCCCCAGCCGCCGCCGGTTGCCCCCTCCGGGGCCCCGAGGCTTGTCCCACCCCTCCGAGCCCCGTTCCTGGGCCCGTTTCACCCTTGGAGCCCCGCTCCCGTCCCGTCCCACCCTTGAGCCCCGCTCCGTCCCCCCCCGCCTCGGAGCCCCGTTCCCGGATCCATCGCACCCCTCGGATCCCCGTTCCCGTCCCACCCCTCGGATCCCCCTTCCCGGATCCATCCCACCCCCGGGATCCCCGTCCCGTTCCCGTCCCACCCTCGGATCCCCGTTCCCGATCCATCGCACCCCTCGGATCCCCGTTCCCGGATCCATCGCACCCCTCGGATCCCCGTTCCCGTCCCACCCCTCGGATCCCCGTTCCCGGATCCATCCCACCCCCGGGATCCCCGTTCCCGTTCCCGTCCCACCCTCGGATCCCCGTTCCCGGATCCATCGCACCCCTCGGATCCCCGTTCCCGGATCCATCGCACCCCTCGGATCCCCGTTCCCGTCCCACCCCTCGGATCCCCGTTCCCGGATCCATCGCACCCCTCGGATCCCCGTTCCCGTCCCACCCCTCGGATCCCCGTTCCCGTCCCACCCTCGGATCCCCGTTCCCGTTCCCATCCCACCCTCGGGTCCCCGTTCCCGGGCCCGTCCCGTGCCCCTGGGGCTGCCTTGCCCGGGCTCCCCCCGGCGCTGCCCCCATCTCGGGGGTCCCACCCTGCCCGCTCCCCCCGGGCCGTGCCGGGGCCGCCTTCCCGAGCAGCGCCTGCTCCGGTACTGGGGGCTCTGCGGGCCCCCCTGGCCGGGCCCTGGGCGCCCCGAGAGCTCCGCAGCAGCCCCCACCCCGCGCCCAGCAGATGTTTTCGTTCCACCGGGAAGTCTCTGGCTCGGGAGATTTTTTTGGTGTTTTTTTTTTTTTTTTTTTTTTTTTTTTTTTTTTTTTTTTCTTTTTCTGGCCGTCTCCAGTTTCTTTTAGCCCGGCCGTTGCTCGTCCCACCCTTTTTCCGTGCAGCGCTGGCGCCTGGCGGGCTTCGGGCTCGTCCTCCCGCTGCGGGCCGTGACCGAGGGGCTCGCGGGGCCAGGGGACACAGGAAGGGCACGCCAGGTATGGCCACAACATCCCGGCCTGGCACGGGACAAGGGAGCGGGAGGTGATTCCTGCTGGGGGCCACGATACCAGGTTACCCTGGGCCACCACCGGGTCCCTCTGTGCCCCCCAGCCCCGCTCCAGCCCGGTGCCCGGTGCCAGGGGCTGCCAGGGTGGGTCACCTTGTCCCTTGTGTGCCAGGATGGGTCACCTTGTCCCCTGTGTGCCAGGGGCTCCCCGTGGGTCACCTTGTCCCCTGTGTGCCAGGGTGGGTCACCTTGTCCCCTGTGTGCCAGGAGCTCCCCCTGGGTCACCTTGTCCCCTGTGTGCCAGGGGCTCCCAGGATGGGTCACCTTGTCCCCTGTGTGCCAGGGGCTCCCAGGATGGGTCACCTTGTCCCCTGTGTGCCAGGGGCTCCCAGGATGGGTCACCTTGTCCCCTGTGTGCCAGGATGGGTCACCTTGTCCCCTGTGTGCCAGGGGCTCCCCCTGGGTCACCTTGTCCCCTGCGTGCCAGGATGGGTCACCTTGTCCCCTGTGTGCCAGGAGCTCCCAGGATGGGTCACCTTGTCCCCTGTGTGCCAGGAGCTCCCCCTGGGTCACCTTGTCCCCTGTGTGCCAGGAGCTGCCAGGATGGGTCACCTTGTCCCCTGTGTGCCAGGGGCTCCCAGGATGTGTCACCTTGTCCCCTGTGTGCCAGGCGGGGCTGGATGGGGTGCCAGCCCCTGGCTCTTATCACAGCAGAGTCTGGGAATGAGTTCAAGGACAAGGGATGGAAATGTTGTCACCAAACACAAACCGAGCTCCATGCCCAGGCACCTTCCCCACCTCCAGAGCGCCTGGGGCCACCTCCCGGCCTCGATGGGAGCCCTGGGGCCACCCGGGGCCACCTCCCGGCCTCGGCTGCCTCCAGCCCTCGATGGGACCCCTGTGACCCCCTCCCAACCTCAGCTCACTCCAGATCTCAATGGTGGCAGCCCTGTGACCCCTCCTGGCCGTGCCTGACTCCAGCTCCGGATGGGACCCCTGTGACCCCCTCCCAGCCTGGATGGCACCCCTGTGACCCCCTCCCAGCCTGGATGGCACCCCTGTGACCCCCTCCTGGCCATGGCTGCCTCCAGATCTCGATGGTGGCACCCCTGTGACCCCCTCGCCTCCTCATCTGCCTCCAGCTCCCAGTGACATCCCTGTGACCCCCTCCCGGCCGTGGCTGACTCCAGCTCTCAATGACACCCCTGTGACCCCTTCCCAGCCTCAGCTCACTCACTCCAGCTCCCAGTGGCACCCCTGTGACCCTTCCTGGCTGTGGCCGGCTCCAGTTCTCAGTGACACCCCTGTGACCCCTCCTGGCCGTGGCTGAGTCCAGCTCTCAGTGGCACCCCTGTGACCCCCTCCTGGCCGTGGCTACCTCCAGCTCTCGATGGTGACACCCCTGTGACCCCTCCTGGCCATGGCTGGCTCCAGCTCTCAATGACATCCCTGTGACCCCTCCTGGCCGTGGCTGAGTCCAGTTCCTGATGGGACCCCTGTGACCCCTCCTGGCCATGGCTGAGTCCAGTTCCTGATGGGACCCCTGTGACCCCTCCCACGTCAGCTGCCTGCAGCTCCCAGCTCCTGCTGGCGCTCCTGTGACCCCTTCCCAGCTGTGGCTCTCTCCAGCTCCTGTGGCACCCCTGGGACCATCTTCTGGCTGTGTCTGACCCAGCTCCCAGTGCCACCCCTGGGACCCTCTCCCAGCCTTGGTGGCAGCCCTGTGACCCCCTCCTGGCCGTGGCTGACTCCTGGGACTGCCTTTCATCACCTCCAGCACCCCCAAAAGGGTTGAGCAGATGAACAATGAATTGCAGAGTTTGCTGATCCACTGAAGTTTCTGGGTGGTTGGGCTGACAAAGCTGGCTCTGGTGGCACAGGTGTGGACAGGTGAAACCAGTTCCTCGGCTGGGAGAGCACCTGGGCTGGGGCCGGGCAGGGCTGGAGCTCGGGGAGGGCGCGGGGAGAGGCTCCTCAGTGTCCCACACCCCTCCTCTGCTCTCCAGCTCCCTCCTCGCTCGCTGGGCAGCGCTCAGCAGAGCTCACCTGTGCTGCCTGCCCCTTCCAGGTGTGTCACTCCACACGGGGAGGGTTCACGGAGGGCACGGGGAGAGGCTCCTCAGTGTCCCACACCCCTCCAGCTCCCTCCTCGCTCACTGGGCAGCACAGAGCAGAGCTCACCTGTCCTGCGTGCTCCTTCCAGGTGTGTCACTCCATGCGGGGAGGGCACAGCAAGAGGCTCCTCAGTGTCCCACACCCCTCCTGTCCTCCAGCTCCCTCCTCGCTCGCTGGGCAGCGCTCAGCAGAGCTCACCTGTGCTGCCTGCCCCTTCCAGGTGTGTCACTCCATGCAGGGAGGGCACCCTGGCTGTCCCACACCTCTCCTGCTCTCCAGCTCCCTCCTCGCTCCCTGGGCAGCGCTCAGCAGAGCTCACCTGTGCTGCATGCCCCTCCCAGGTGTGTCACTCCATGCGGGGAGAGGCTCCTCAGTGTCCCACACCCCTCCTCTGCTCTCCAGCTCCCTCCTCGCCCGCTGGGCAGCACTCAGCAGAGCTCACCTGTGCTGTTCACCTGCTGCCTGCTCCTCCCAGGTGTGTCACTCCACGCGGGGAGGGCACGGGGAGAGGCTCCTCAGTGTCCCACACCTCTCCTGCTCTCCAGCTCCCTCCTCGCTCGCTGGGCAGCGCAGAGCAGAGCTCACCTGTCCTGCCTGCCCCTTCCAGGTGTGTCACTCCACAGGGGGAGAGGCTCCTGGCTGTCCCAGACCTCTCCTCCCTCCTCCAGCTCCCTCCTCGCTCCCTGGGCAGCGCTCAGCAGAGCTCACCTGTGCTGCGTGCTCCTCCCAGGTGTGTCACTCCATGCGGGGAGGGCACAGCAAGAGGCTCCTGGCTGTTCCACACCTCTCCTCCCTCTCCAGCTCCCTCCTTGCTCACGGGGGAGCACAGGTGAGCTCACCTGTCCTGTCTGTGCTCCCAGGTGTGTCACTCCACACGGGGAGGCAGCTGGGAGCCCCATGGAGCTGTGGAGCACAGGGAGCAGGGAAATCTTTGGCTGTTCCTGGGCTGAGTGCTCAGAGCAGGGAAATCTTTGGCTGTTCTGCAGGTGAGTGCTGGGAGCAGGGAAATCTTTGGCTGTTCCTGGGCTGAGTGCTCAGAGCAGGGAAATCTTTGGCTGTTCTGCAGGTGAGTGCTGGGAGCAGGGAAATCTTTGGCTGTTCTGCAGGTGAGTGCTGGGAGCAGGGAAATCTTTGGCTGTTCCTGGGCTGAGTGCTGGGAGCAGGGAAATCTTTGGCTGTTCCTGCAGGTGAGTGCTGGGAGCAGGGAAATCTTTGGCTGTTCTTCAGGTGAGTGCTCAGAGCAGGGAAATCTTTGGCTGTTCCTGGGCTGAGTGCTGGGAGCAGGGAAATCTTTGGCTTTTCCCTGGGCTGAGTGCTGGGAGCAGGGAAATCTTTGGCTGTTCCTGCAGGTGAGTGCTGGGAGCAGGGAAATCTTTGGCTGTTCCTGGGCTGAGTGCTGGGAGCAGGGAAATCTTTGGCTGTTCCTGCAGGTGAGTGCTCAGAGCAGGGAAATCTTTGGCTGTTCTGCAGGTGAGTGCTCAGAGCAGGGAAATCTTTGGCTGTTCTGCAGGTGAGTGCTCAGAGCAGGGAAATCTTTGGCTGTTCCTGCAGGTGAGTGCTGGGAGCAGGGAAATCTTTGGCTGTTCCCTGGGCTGAGTGCTCCCTGTGATAGCAGCGGAATTCGTTGCCGCAGGGCGCTCACAGCTGATTTTAAAGGGGTTTTACGAAGCCATTAGGGAAATTTGTGGCGGGGAAATTGATTGAGGGCTATTAAGCAGAGACACAGATGCAGCCTCTGGCTCCAGAGGCTCCTCGCTGTGCCTTGCCAGGAGCTGCAGCTGCTGGAGCCCAGCCTGGGCCCTGCTCTGCTCCTTGTGCTGCTCCTCTCGGGGGGCACTGGGGGAAGTGGGGAGCAGGGCCACACCTGGGCTCAGGTCTGAGCTGGTTCCAGCCTGGTGGGGAGCAGGCTTTGGTCCTCAGAGCCTCTCTGGGGTCTCCCATGTGTTGTCACCCACAGCGGGGACACATCCACGGCTGGAGGGTCCCTGGCCTGGCCCAGCAGCTCCTGCAGGAGTCCCTGAGGTCATTTTGGGGCGCACAAATCCTCCCCAGCTGCCTGGGCCCTGATCTCCTTGTCCGAGTGAGACATAAACTTCAAGGAATTTAGAGATTTTAGAGGAGCTAAGATTTTAGTTAGAGATAAGCTTTATTGGAGTTAATAAAATTAATGGGCAGGCCTTGATGAAGTTAAGAGTTGGTAGTTAGCTAAGAATTGATTGCTTGTCAGCACAGTGTTTGGTTAGCTGGGTTTCTAATGAAGAATATAGAAACGGATAAATAGTTTTGGGAACATAAGACAATTGTGGCCTCCTCTGCTCTGAAACCAGCTGAAGATGGGGAGTGGGAGTTCTACCAAGGGTTCATTTGTCATATTTGCATTGAAGAGGCAGAAAGGTCAGAAGGAGGGAAACTTCATTTACTTCCTCATTTTGGAACCCCTCCCCATGAAAGGGACCACCGACTCATTTCAAGGAACAAACTGTGCATAGTTAATGGCTTTTGGACTAATTACCATGCTTAATAGCTTTTGGGCTAATTAGCCTAGGAAGCAGGGAATGGGATGTACCAAGGTTATGAATATGCATTTGTGTTTTGGTATTCAATACTTGTACAGATAAAAGGGCTCTGTGATCTCCTGTAAATCACGGTGTGTATTTGGGAGCTATCCCACGATAAACATCCCCTTTCTAACTCTAGACTGTCAGAGAGTTTTTAGATATTGGTACCAGATCAATATCCATATTGGGAATGTGATGTACCAAGGTTATGAATATGTATTTGTATTTTTGGTATTCAATACTTGTACAGATAAAAGGGCTCTGTGATCTCCTGTAAATCACGGTGTGTATTTGGGAGCTATCCCACGATAAACAAACACTTTCTAACTCTGAACTGTCAGAGAGTTTCTGTCCATCACAGCTGGATATCGGCACTGGATCAATATCCGTATTTTTAATAAATCACGGGGTTGATCACTTGGAGACGCTCAGCTCCTCTGGACGGGTGTTCCCACAGCAGTGGCCATGTCCTGTGCTCCCACTGCCCAGGCAGCGTCACCTCCTCATCCTCAGCGTCCATCCATGGGTTTCTCTGGAGGACACAGAGCAGCACCTGCCCTACTGTTCCTTCTCAGGCAGGACTCACGCTGTCCTTCCCCTGTAGCCATGATATTTTCTGAAAAATCCTTCCCTTAGCATTTTTCCTCCTGAGAAGCTGAGAGGAACAAAATGTAAACAGTGATTATCTGCTGCTGTGGGATGCAACAGGTGCATCTGTGATTGGTCTCATGTGGTTGTTTCTAATTAATGGCCAATCACAGCCCAGCTGGCTCAGATTGTCTCGGTCAGTCACAAGATTTTATTATCATTCTTTGTTTTTCTTGCTTGCATGCGTTCTGATGAAATCCTTCCTTCTATTCTTTTAGTATAGTTTAATATATCATTTTAATCTAATATATATAATAAAATAATAAATCAGCCTTCTGAAACATGGAGTCAGATCCTCGTCTCCTCCCTCATCCTGGGACCCCTGTGAACACCGTCACACTTCCACCCCTCCTTGTCCCACCAAACCAGCCAGGACAGGAGATTTGGCTGATTTGGCTCCATCCTGGTGGCCTCCACAGCCCCGTGGTGAGTGTGAGCTCCTGCCGCCTCTGCCTGCCCCTGGCTGCTCCCAGGGCTCCAGCTGGGAATTCTGCTGGGAATTCTGCTGGGAACTCTCTGTCAGCGTTCAGGAACACATGATGACGGAATGATTAAATGCAGGAGCTTTTATTGGAGAGCTCTGGGTGTCAGGGGGGCACAGACCCAAATCTGACCCACCACGGGTTTGGGATGAACACGTTTTTATACCCTTATCATTCTATAATTACATATTAATTATTAAACTTACATTGTTCTGTTGTATGCATTGATTTCATCCAAGCATGCGTTTCTCGTGATCCCCATCAATCCCCTAACACAGTTTCTCATGATTCGTTAAACAATAATTGTATCTAATCACATCTCACAATTATCTCATTTATCATTTACTGGCTTCACAGGTGCAGCTTCACATGATCCAGCAAAGGTCTAACATTTCCCAGGGCCCACCTTTAACATTTTCCCAGGGCCTGCTAAGCCTGACTTTCCTTCTAGCTCCCCGAATTTTGTGATTTTAAAATATTCTACTGTCACTGAGAGGGAGCAGGGCCCGGGCAGGTGGGCTTGAGCCTTGTCCATGGCTGCTGTCCTGGGGCCAGGGGAGCCACAGGGCTCCACACCCAGAGCCCCCAGCTCTGCCTGGAGCTGGGCACTCCACGACAGCCCTGCCAGGTGTGCCCAGGTGTGCCCAGGTGAGCCCAGGTGTGCCCAGGAGCACCCAGGTGAGCCCAGGTGTGCCCGGGTATGCCCAGGTGAGCCCAGGTGTGCCCAGGTGCACCCAGGTGCGCCCAGGTGCGCCCAGGTGTGCCCAGGTGAGCCCAGGTGAGCCCAAGTGCGCCCAGGTGCACCCAGGTGCGCCCAGGCATGCCCAGGTGTGCCCAGGTGAGCCCAGGTGTCCCCAGCTGTGCCCAGGTGCGCCCAGGTGAGCCCAGGTGTGCCCAGGTGAGCCCAGGTGCGCCCAGGTGTGCCCAGGTGTGCCCAGGTGTGCCCGGGTGTGCCCAGGTGCACCCAGGTGAGCCCAGGTGCGTCCAGGTGTGCCCAGGTGCGCCCAGGTGAGCCCAGGTGAGCCCAGGTGCACCCAGGTGAGCCCAGGTGTGCCCAGGTGCCCCCAGGTGTGCCCAGGTGTGCCCAGGTGAGCCCAGGTGCGCCCAGGTGCGCCCAGGTGCGCCCAGGTGAGCCCAGGTGAGCCCAGGTGCACCCAGGTGTGCCCAGGTGATCCCAGGTGTGCCCAGGTGCGCCCAGGTGTGCCCAGGTGATCCCAGGTGTGCCCAGGTGAGCCCAGGTGTGCCCAGGTGCACCCAGGTGAGCCCAGGTGTGCCCAGGTGATCCCAGGTGTGCCCAGGTGTGCCAAGTGCACCCAGATGCGCCCAGGTGCATCCAGGTGTGCCCAGGTGCGCCCAGGCGTGCCCAGGTGCGTCCAGGTGCACCCAGGTGTGCCCAGGTGCGCCCAGGTGTGCCCAGGTGAGCCCAGGTGTGCCCAGGTGCGCCCAGGTGTGCCCAGGTGAGCCCAGGTGCACCAGGTGTGCCCAGGTGTGCCCAGGTGCGCCCAGGTGTGCCCAGGTGTGCCCAGGTGCGCCCAGGTGTGCCCAGGTGAGCCCAGGTGAGCTCAGGTGTGCCCGGGTGTGCCCAGGTGTGCCCAGGTGAGCCCAGGCGCGCCCAGGCGTGCCCAGGTGATCCCAGGTGTGCCCAGGCGCGCCCAGGTGAGCCCAGGTGTGCCCAGGTGCACCCAGGTGTGCCCAGGTGTGCCCAGGTGATCCCAGGTGAGCCCAGGTGCACCCAGGTGTGCCCAGGTGAGCCCAGGTGCACCCAGGTGAGCCCAGGTGAGCCCAGGTGAGCCCAGGTGCGCCCAGGTGAGCCCAGGTGAGCCCAGGTGTGCCCAGGTGTGCCCAGGCGGGCAGCGTGGGCTTGAGCCCTGTCTGTGGCTGCTGTCCCAGGGCCATGGCACCCACAGGGCTCCACACCCACAGCCAGAGCCCTGGGCTCTGCCTGGAGCTGGATGCTCCACAACAGCCCTGCCAGAGCGCCCAGGTGTGCCCAGGTGCGCCCAGGTGAGCCCAGGTGAGCCCAGGTGCACCCAGGTGCACCCAGGTGCGCCCAGGTGCGCCCAAGCGCACCCAGGTGTGCCCAGGTGATCCCAGGTGTGCCCAGGTGAGCCCAGGTGTGCCCAGGTGCACCCAGGTGTGCCCAGGTGTGCCCAGGTGATCCCAGGTGAGCCCAGGCGTGCCCAGGTGTGCCCAGGTGAGCCCAGTTGAGCCCAGGTGCGCCCAGGTGTGCCCGGGTGAGCCCCGGTGCACCCAGGTGAGCCCAGGTGTGCCCAGGTGCACCCAGGTGCGCCCAGGTGAGTCCAGGTGCGCCCAGGTGTGCCAGGTGTGCCCAGGTGAGCCCCGGTGCACCCAGGTGCGCCCAGGTGTGCCCAGGTGTGCCCAGGTGTGCCCAGGTGAGCCCAGGTGTGCCGCAGCCCCTGTTTTGTCCCAGCACAGTGCAAGTGACCCCCGTGCTGGCCCTGCTGAGGCACCTCCAGCCCCGGGACAGGTTTGTGCCTCTCCCTCGAGAGGAGAAGGGCCCTGAGGGGCTGGAGCAGCTCCAGCGGCAGGAATGGAGCTGGGAAGGGCCGGGGGGCTGAGGGAGCTGAGCTCGGGCGCTCAGCCTGCAGAAAAGGAGGGCTGGGCTGGGCGTGAAAAACGCCAATCGCTCGTTTTTAACATTTCGAGAGTTTAATAGTAATAACATGGTTATAAAAATAGTAATACAATTGGAATATTAGTGATTTCGACAGTTTGGATTAGGACAATATGAGACAATAGAAACAAAGAGTTACAGACAGTCCGGGTACCTTTTCTGGGCAAAATAAGCCCAAAAAAGGCCCACGTTAACAGAGGATTAACCCTTAAAAGCAACAGCCTGTTGCATATTCATACACCTCATCCAGGATGCATAAATTCCATTCAAACACGGGATTCTGTCTGGGCAGTGTCAGCTTCTTCCTCTGGATCCTGACAGCACCTTTGAGGCAGGAAGTTCGTTTCTTCTGATAATGGAGCAATAAATTCTCTTTCTCTGAAAGATTCAGGTGTCCTGTGGCTGCTATCTCACTGCCAGTCCTTTCTTTAAAAAAGTATCTTACACAGCATAGTTTCTATTTTAACATTTTTTATAACCTAAAGCTATGTTTAACACAGTACTTTAGAGAATGAATGCAGCATTACTTTCTAACACAACACGAATAATATTCATTTTAATATTTGCCAAAAGCCCATGATAAAATCGGCATTTTTCACAGTGGGGAAGGAGAGACCTCCTCAGCCCCAGAGCCTCCTGCCAGGAGGGCACAGCCAGGGGGAACAGCTCCAGGGAGCAGGGCCAGGGCCGGAGGGAACGGCCCAGGGGAGATTTGGGAGGGATTTTAGGAAAATTCCTTCCTGGAGAGGGCTGAGCAGCCCTGGCACAGCCGCCCAGGGAAGGGGGGAGTCCCCATTCCTGGGGGGATTTAACTGCCCTGTGGAGGTGGCACGCGGGGACACGGTCAGGGTGGCCTGGGCAGTGCTGGGGACAGCCTGGCTCGGTGGGCTCGGGGGGATTTTCCAGCCCAAACCATTCCACGGCTCTCGTGCCCTGGAGCTGGCTGCACTTCCTTCGCTGTGGCAGAGCTCCTCACTCGGGGCTCACCAAATGTGGAATTCTTCACTCGAGGTCAACAAATCTGGAATTCTTCCTCACTCGGGGATCATCAAATGTGGAATTCTTCACTCGAGGTCAACAAATCTGGAATTCTTCCTCACTCGGGGATCATCAAATGTGGAATTCTTCACTCGAGGTCAACAAATCTGGAATTCTTCCTCACTCGTGGCTCACCAAATGTGGAATTCTTCACTCGAGGTCAACAAATCTGGAATTCTTCCTCACTCGGGGCTCACCAAGTGTGGAACTTTCCTTCACTCGCGGCTCACCAAATGTGGAATTCTTCGCTCGAGGTCAACAAATCTGGAATTCTTCCTCACTCGGGGCTCACCAAATGTGGAATTCTTCACTCGAGGTCAGCAAATCTGGAATTCTTCCTCACTCGGGGCTCACCAAATGTGGAATTCTTCACTCGAGGTCAGCAAATCTGGAATTCTTCCTCACTCGGGGATCACCAAGTGTGGAACTTTCCTTCACTTGGGGTTCACCAAATGTGGAATTCTTCCTCACTCAGGATCACCAAATGTGGAATTCTTCACTCAGGGTCACCAAGTGTGGAATTCTTCCTCACTTGGAGGTCAACAAATGTGGAATTCTTCACTCGAGGTCACCAAATGTGGAACTTTCCTTCACTTGGGGTTCACCAAATGTGGAATTCTTCCTCACTCAGGGCCACCAAAGGTGGTGGTGTTCACAGGGGTTCCAGGACGAGGGAAGAGATGAGAATCTTGACTGCATGTTTCAGAAGGCTGATTTATTATTTTATATTTTATGATATATTATTTTAATATATATTTATATAATATTTTATGATATATTATTTTACTATATATATTATATTAAAAGAAAATGATATATTAAAACTATACTAAAGAATAGAAGAAAGGATTTCATCAGAAGGCTTGCAAGGAATAGAAAGGAATGGAATGATGATAAAATCTTGTGACTGACCAGAGAGTCTGAGACAGCTGGGCTGTGATTGGCCATTAATTAAAAACAACCAACATGGACCAATTAAAGATGCACCTGTTGCATTCCACAGCAGCAGATAATTATTGTTTACCAATTATTATAACGTTAATTATTGTTTATATTTTGTCCCTGAGGCCTCTCATCTTCTCAGGGGAAAAGATCCCAGCGAAAGGATTTCTCATAAAAGATGTTCGTGACGCTTCCCCAGCCCCTCCAAGGCCATTTCCGTTGGGAATCCCCAGGTTTGGGGCACCTTTAGTGCCAGGCTCTGTCCTGTGCCCCTGCCAGCCCCTCTCGGGCTGTCCCCCTGCCCAGTGTCACCTTCTGCCACCGCGGTTCCCCATCGGGGAGCCTGGGGCGCCTCTGGGCCAGGGCTCCAGCAGGGAATGCTGCTGGCAGGGGAGCTCAGCTGCCACAACCCCTCCTGTCCCCAGCGTGAAAAACGCCAATCGCTCGTTTTTAAAATGTTAAAAGTTTAATAGTAACAAAATGGGTGTAAAAATAGTAATGTAATTAGAGTAATAATAATTTGGACAATTTGAATTACGACAATATGAGACAATAGAAACAAAGAGTTACGAACAGTCCGGGTACCTTTTCTGGGCAAAATAAGCCCGAAAAAGGACCCACGTTAACAGAGGATTAACCCTTAAAAGCAACAGCCTGTTGCATATTCATACACCTCATCCATGATGCATAAATTCCATTCAAACACAGGATTCTGTCTGGGCAGCGTCAGCTTCTTCCTCTGGATCCTGATGGGATCTTCAGGGCTGAGCGAGGCAGGAAGAAGTTCGTTTCTTCTGATAATGGAGCAATAAATTCTATTTCTCTGAAAGGTTTAGGTGTCCTGTGACTGCTATCTCACTGCGAGTCCCTTCTTTTAAAAAAGTATCCTACACAGCATCGTTTCTATTTTAACATTTTTGTATAACCTAAAACTGTATTTAATACACTACTTAAGGAAATTAGCACAGCATAACTTCTAACACAACACATATAATATTCATTTTAATATCTGCCAAAAGCCAATAATTTAATACTGATTTTTCACCAAGCCATCCCGGCAGAGGGGCAGGGCCCTTTCCCGGAGCCGCTCCCGCCGCTCGTCCCGGGGCCGCAGCGCTCCGAGCGGCTCCGTCTGTCCGTCCAGCCCTGCCCGGGCTGTGCGGGGCAGGAAACGCGTCCGCAGCTCCGCCCGGAGCGCTGCCCGCCGCGGGACGGCAGCCAGGTGTGCCGGAGGTGAGGCGGGCCGGAGCCCAGGTGTGCCGGAGGTGAGGCGGGCCGGAGCCCAGGTGTGCCGGAGGTGAGGCGGGCCGGAGCCCAGGTGTGCCGGAGGTGAGGCGGGCCGGGCCCAGGTGTGCCGGAGGTGAGGCGGGCCGGAGCCCAGGTGTGCCGGAGGTGAGGCGGGCCGGAGCCCAGGTGTGCCGGAGGTGAGGCGGGCCGGGGCCGGGGGTGGGCACGGCGGCTCGTGGAAAATGCGGATTTTGTGGTTGGCTTTTCTCAAGTGTTATAATGAATGTTGTATGTGTTGGGTTAGAAAGTTACGCTGTGTCAATTCTCTTAAGTAGTGTGTTAAATATA
The DNA here is from genome assembly GCA_019023105.1 of Diglossa brunneiventris. Classification (NCBI taxonomy): domain Eukaryota; kingdom Metazoa; phylum Chordata; class Aves; order Passeriformes; family Thraupidae; genus Diglossa; species Diglossa brunneiventris. The sequence goes on along the minus strand of CM032354.1, from coordinate 155,506,688 downwards.
ATTTTAGGTTGTTAAAAAATAAAAATTATAAAAATGTTGTAAAAAATGTTAAAATAGAAACTGTGCTGTGTAAGATACTTTTTTTAAAGAAAGGACTCGCACTGAGATAGCAGCGGCAGGACACCTGAATCTTTCAGAGAAAGAGAATTCATTGCTCCATTATCAGAACAAACGAACTTCTTCCTGCCTCGCTCAGCCCTGAAGATCCCATCAGGATCCAGAGGAAGGAGCTGACACTGCCCAGACAGAATCCTGTGTTTGAATGGAATTTATGCATCATGGATGAGGTGTATGAATATGCAACAGGCTGTTGCTTTTAAGGGTTAATCCTCTGTTAACGTGGGGCCTTTTTCGGGCTTATTTTGCCCAGAAAAGGTATCCAGACTGTTCGTAACTCTTTGTTTTTATTGTCTCGTATTGTCCTAATTCAAATTGTCCAAATTATTATTACTCTAATACTACTGATATTTTAAAAACCACTTTATTACTATTAAACTTTTAACATTTTAAAAAGAAGTGATTGGCGTTTTTCACAGACTGGAGGTGGCTGAAAACGGGGTGGCCAAAATCTCCTCAGGGGCATGGACAGAGCACGGAGAGGGCAGGGACAGGGCACGGAGAGGGCACGGAGAGGGCACGGACAGGGCACGGAGAGGGCACGGAGAGGGCACGGACAGGGCACGGAAAGGGCACGGAAAGGGCACGGACAGGGCACGGACAGGGCACGGACAGGGCAGGGACAGGGCATGGACAGGGCACGGAGAGGGCACGGACAGGGCATGGACAGGGCACGGACAGGGCACGGAGAGGGCACGGACAGGGCACGGAAAGGGCATGGACAGGGCATGGACAGGGCACGGACAGGGCACGGACAGGGCACGGAGAGGGCAGGGACAGGGCACGGACAGGGCACGGAGAGGGCACGGACAGGGCACGGACAGGGCACGGACAGGGCACGGAGAGGGCAGGGACAGGGCACGGACAGGGCACGGAGAGGGCACGGACAGGGCGCGGAAAGGGCAGGGACAGGGCACGGAGAGGGCACGGACAGAGCAGGGACAGGGCAGGGACAGGGCATGGAGAGGGCACGGACAGGGCACGGAGAGGGCACGGACAGAGCAGGGACAGGGCAGGGACAGAGCACGGACAGGGCACGGACAGGGCATGGACAGGGCATGGACAGAACACGGACAGGGCACAGACAGAGCATGGACAGGGCAGGGACAGGGCACGGACAGAGCACAGACCAGGTATGGACAGAGCACGGAAAGGGCATGGACAGAGCACGGAAAGGGCATGGACAGGGCACGGAAAGGGCAGGGACAGGGCAGGGACAGGGCACGGACAGGGCACGGACAGAGCACGGAAAGGGCATGGACAGAGCACGGAAAGGGCATGGACAGGGCACGGAAAGGGCAGGGACAGGGCAGGGACAGGGCACGGACAGGGCAGGGACAGGGCAGGGACAGAGCAGGGACAGGGCAGGGACAGGGCACAGACAGGGCAGGGACAGGGCACAGACAGCCTATGGACAAACCACGGACAGGCCATGGGCAGGCCACCACTGAGGGACAGCAGGGCACAACCACCATGGACTGAGGGACACCAGGAGAGCACTGGCACAGGACAGGCCACCACAGCTGAGGGACAAGCTCCTGGAGAAGGCTGGGCAGCCCTGGCACAGCTGCCCTGGGCAGGGGGCAGTGCCACCCCTGGGGATGTGACAGCCACAGGGATGTGGCGCTGGGGGACAGGGTCAGTGGTGGCCTTGGCTCCTGGGGGAGCGGCTGGACTCGGGGGGCTCACGGGGGTTTTCCAGCCTCAGCAATCCCAGGGATCTGGGATCCAAGGGCAGAGCTAGGGAAGGGAGGTGGGCTCAGGGCCCTGTCAGCAGCTGAGCCCAGCGGAGCTGCCTGGCTGTTCTGGGGACAGTGCAGCTGGGAGCAGAGGGATTGGGTTTGGGAGCAGAGGGATTGGGTTTGGGAGCAGTGGGATTGGGTTTGGGAGCAGAGGGATTGGGTTTGGGAGCAGAGGGATTGGGTTTGGGAGCAGAGGGATTGGGTTTGGGAGCAGAGGGATTGGGTTTGGGAGCAGGCTGGCTGGGTTTTGGGCACAGCTGGCTGGAATTTTGGGCAGACTGGCTGGGTTTTGGAGCAGACTGGCTGGATTTTGGGCACAGCTGGCTGGAATTTGGAGCAGAATGCCTGCATTTTGTGCACAGCTGTCGGACTGTGCCCGTGTCCTGTGGCTGTCACACACAAGGGGACCTGGTTTGTGCCAGCCCCTGCTGCCAGTGCTGTCCCTCTGCAGCTCCTGGGAGCATTCCCTGCTGCTCCTCGAGGCCCTGAGGAGCATTCCCTGGGGAACACTCCCTGGGAGCATTCCCTGGGAGCATTCTCTGTGGAGCATTCCCTGGGAGCATTCCCTGCTGCTCCTCAAGGCCCTGAGGAGCATTCCCTGGGAGCATTCCCTGGGAGCATTCCCTGGGAACATTCCCTGGGGAACATTCCCTGGGAGCATTCCCTGGGAGCATTCCCTGGGAGCATTCCCTGGGAACATTCCCTGGGGAACATTCCCTGGGGAGCATTCCCTGGGAGCATTCCCTGGGGAACATTCCCTGGGGAGCATTCCCTGTGTTGCTTGGAATTTCCTGACCCTGGCCCCTCTTTGGGGGCTGATGCGGATCCTGGTGGGGCAGAGCCGGTGCTGTGTGGGGCAGAGCCTGACCCCAGAGTGTCCATCCCTGAGCCCTGGGGTGGGATAATGGGATAATAATGGGATCAAGGGATAATGGGATCCATGGGATGGGATAATGGGATAATGGGATCCATGGGATGGAATGGGATGGGATGGGATCAATGGGATGGGTGGGATGGGATCAATCAAATGGGTGGGACGGGATTGGATGGGATAATGGCATGGGATCCATGGGATGGGATGGATGGGGTGGGATAGGATGGGATGGGATGGGATGGGATAATGGGATGGGATGGGATGGATGGGATGGGATGGGATGGGATGGGATGGGATGGATGGGGTGGGATAGGATGGGATGGGATCAGTGGGATGGGATTATGGGATAGGATGGTATAGATGGGGTGGGATAATGGGATGGGATCCATGGGATGGGATAATGGGATGGGATCCATGGGATGGGATGGGATGGGATGGGATCAGTGGGATGGGATCAATGGGATGGGATCAGTGGGATGGGATCAGTGGGATGCGTTTAGTGGGCTGGGTTTAGTGGGATGGGTTTAGTGGGATGGGGTGGGATGGGATGGGATGGGATGGGATGGGATGGGATGGGAGGGGATAATGGGATTGGATGGGCAGCTCCGGAGAGGTGAGGAGGGGTCAATCCCTGCCACCCCCTTGTCAGAAGCTCTCCCACCATGGAGGATGAGCAGGAAGGACACGGAGACCCCAGCCTGAGGACTCCGGGCTGCAGGAGCCTCTCCTGGCTGTCACACGGGGGGCGTCTGGGCTCTCACATCCCAGGAATTCCTGTCCCAACCACCTTGAACACATTCCTGAGCTCTGATTAAGATGAAGGCGTGGAACCAGTTCAGTGGAAAACCGGACAAAGGTTCCTCATAACCCGGCCTGGTTTGTTCCTTTTTCTCTTCCAGGTCAAACCTTTCCTGGAGAGAGGTGCAGCAGGCAGAGCTGGAGGCAGCTGTGACCTCTGGAGCTGGGGAGGGGCGCTGGAGACCCCAGGGCGCCGCTGCTGAGCCCTCTTTGTGCTGCTGGGACAAACCAGGACAATTTGGGACAACCAGATCCCAGCAGCAGCAGCAAGCCGAAAAGGAAATTTCTGTTCCCCTGGCTGGAAGGGAGCTGGAAGGGAGCACGTGGGCTCTCAGAGTCAAACGAATTGAATATTTCATCAACAGCTCTGTCAATAAATAGCAGGGGAGCCGAGGGCTGGCCTGGGTGACACCGAGGCTGCAGGAAGTCACGGCACCATTGGGGCAGCCCGAATGCACAGTCACGCCCTCAGCTGTGCCAGTCCCAGCCGTGGCTTTCTCTGGGGCTGGATTGAAGGCACTGAGACAGTAGTTCATGTTCACACTCAGGTGTTTATTATTTCTTATCAGTAAAGCAGTCTCACTGCTGGGAGCTGGGCAGCTTTTCATTAGAAGGCACAAAATGGCCAACAGTCTCTTGTTACAAGGTCTTTTAAGACTAAAATACCCAAATTAAGATCTGACACCTGGATTATTTTCCCTTTTAACCCAATAACTGATCCCAAAGAACCCGCAATGGGGACTTTTCTGCCCAGTTACAAAATGCCACCCAAACCCATGGAGAAGAAGGAGGAAGCAGCATGGAGAAGAAACCCAGGACGACACCCTGTGCCCTCCATCTTGCTGCCATCCACAACACACTAAAAACCCCAAAACCTCAATTTCTCACCAAGTGACACACCTACACTACTCTTTATAATCTATTTCACACTTTTGTGGATTCCAGTCTATCTTGAAGTCCGGGAAACTTTCACCAGGAATGAGGGTCAAAGTCTGTAAGAGCCTAAATGAGGGATGCGGGACTCCAGGCGGCTCTCCAAAATTTAGTTTATTGTATCCAAAATGCAGTTTATTCCATCCAAAATGCAGTTTATTGTATCCAAAATGCAGTTTATTGTATGCAAAATGCAGTTTATGGTATCCAAAATGCAGTTTATTGCATCCAAAATGCAGTTTATTGTATCCAAAATGCAGTTTATTGTATGCAAAATGCAGTTTATGGTATCCAAAATGCAGTTTATGGTATCCAAAATGCAGTTTATTGTATCCAAAATGCAGTTTATTGTATCCAAAATGCAGTTTATTCCATCCAAAATGCAGTTTATTGTATCCAAAATGCAGTTTATTGTATGCAAAATGCAGTTTATGGTATCCAAAATGCAGTTTATTGTATCCAAAATGCAGTTTATTGTATCCAAAACGCAGTTTATTCCATCCAAAATGCAGTTTATTGTATCCAAAATGCAGTTTATTCCATCCAAGGTGTTACAGCAGTGCAGGGTTGTGGGTGACAGAGCTGTGCCTACAGCTGTCAGCTCCAGCTGCAGGCCTGGACACCCTTTGGTTTTGGTTACAAATGCATTATAGACTTTTCTTTTGGTTACAATGCATTTTATACTTTTCTTTGCTGAGCATCCTAATAGTGTGGAACCAATCTATACCTTAACTATTATCTATAGCCTATCATAGCTGCTATAATTACCATATTCATGTCACTATTCTCCAGTCACTAAAAGTTTACATTACATTACAGTTTAAGCTAGAAGTGTTTTTTCAGTTTTCTTGCAGTGGAAAATTCTGAGACCTTTTTTCTACTTGCCACATCAGCAGGCTTGTTTGCCTGTGCTCTCTTTCTGCTTGGTAAAAACATCTTCTTGTTTGGGGTGCGTTTATCCTTTGGTCTAAGTCATAAAAACCCCTTCTAACTAACACACCCTTTGCCTCCTTGGTTATCCAGTGAGACTGGCTCAGCAATTCTTTTCTTCTCTATCAAAACTTGCTTTCATCTCTATTCCTTCACCAGACTCTACATTTAAAAATCTTTCTGCTAAGCACACACATCTGTGAGACTTTCTGGTCAAACTTTGCTCCTTCCCAACAGAAGTCAGCGCTGCCCTGGGGGATCAGGGCAGCCCGGAGCAGGCAGAGAAACGTTCCCCGTGCGCCATGGGTCTGCACACACAGAGCAGGCAGAGAAACGTTCCCCGTGCGCTCTGGGTCTGCACACACAGAGCGGGCAGAGAAACGTTCCCCGTGCGCTCTGGGTCTGCGCACACAGCTCAGAGCAGGCAGAGAAACGTTCCCCGTGTGCCCAGAGCAGGCAGAGAAACGTTCCCCGTGCGCTCTGGATCTGCACACACAGCTCAGAGCAGGCAGAGAAACGTTCCCCGTGTGCTCTGGGTCTGCGCACACAGCTCAGAGCAGGCAGAGAAACGTTCCCCGTGCGCTCTGGGTCTGCACACACAGCTCAGAGCGGGCAGAGAAACGTTCCCCGTGCGCCATGGGTCTGCACACACAGAGCAGGCAGAGAAACGTTCCCCGTGTGCTCTGGGTCTGCACACAGAGCCCGGAGCAGGCAGAGAAACGTTCCCCGTGTGCCCAGAGCAGGCAGAGAAACGTTCCCCGTGCGCTCTGGGTCTGCACACACAGCTCAGAGCAGGCAGAGAAACGTTCCCCGTGTGCTCTGGGTCTGCACAGAAACGTTCCCCGTGCGCTCTGGGTCTGTGCACACAGAGCAGGCAGAGAAACGTTCCCCGTGCGCTCTGGGTCTGCGCACACAGCCCGGAGCAGGCAGAGAAACGTTCCCCGTGCGCTCTGGGTCTGCACAGAAACGTTCCCCGTGCGCTCTGGGTCTGCACACACAGCCCGGAGCAGGCAGAGAAACGTTCCCCGTGCGCTCTGGGTCGGCGCACACAGCCCGGAGCAGGCAGAGAAACGTTCCCCGTGCGCTCTGCACACACAGCCCAGAGCAGGCAGAGAAACGTTCCCCGTGTGCTCTGGGTCTGCACAGAAACGTTCCCCGTGCGCTCTGGGTCTGCGCACACAGCCCGGAGCAGGCAGAGAAACGTTCCCCGTGCGCTCTGGGTCTGCACAGAAACGTTCCCCGTGCGCTCTGGTCTGCACACACAGCCCGGAGCAGGCAGAGAAACGTTCCCCGTGCGCTCTGGGTCGGCGCACACAGCCCGGAGCAGGCAGAGAAACGTTCCCCGTGCGCTCTGGGTCGGCGCACACAGCTCAGAGCAGGCACAGAAACGTTCCCCGTGCGCTCTGGGTCTGCGCACGCAGCCCTGGACAAAGGGCCGGGCACGGAGCCCGCGGCCGGGGGGGGAGCAGGAGGGACAGGCCGGGGGGGCTCAGCAGCCACAGAGGGTGCCAGGCAGGGCTCTGGGTGCCAGGGGGTGCCAGGCAGGGCTCTGTGTGCCCCAGCTGTGCCAGGGGGTGCCAGGCAGGGCTCTGGGTGCCAGAGGGTGCCAGCCGTGCCAGGCAGGGCTCTGTGTGCAAGGCAGGGCTCTGTGTGCCAGGGGGTGCCAGCCGTGCCAGGCAGGGCACTGTGTGCCAGGCAGGTCTCTGGGTGCCCCAGCCATGCCAGGCAGGGCTCTGGGTGCCACAGGGTGCCAGCCATGCCAGGCAGGGCTCTGTGTGCCAGCCGTGCCAGGCAGGGCTCTGTGTGCCAGCCGTGCCAGGCAGGGCTCTGTGTGCCCCAGCTGTGCCAGGGGGTGCCAGGCAGGGCTCTGGGTGCCAGGCAGGGCTCTGTGTGCCCCAGCCGTGCCAGGCAGGGCTCTGTGTGCCAGCCGTGCCAGGCAGGGCTCTGTGTGCCCCAGCTGTGCCAGGGGGTGCCAGGCAGGGCTCTGGGTGCCAGGCAGGGCTCTGTGTGCCCCAGCCGTGCCAGGCAGGGCTCTTGTGTGCCAGGCAGGGCTCTGTGTGCCCCAGCCGTGCCAGGGTGTGCCAGGCAGGGCTCTGGGTGCCAGAGGGTGCCAGCCGTGCCAGGCAGGGTTCTGTGTGCCCCAGCTGTGCCAGGCAGGACTCTGTGTGCCCCAGCCATGCCAGGCAGGGCTCTGTGTGCCCCAGAAGGTGCCAGGCAGGGCTCTGGGTGCCAGGGGGTGCCAGGCAGGGCTCTGTGTGCCCGGCAGGGCTCTGTGTGCCCCAGAAGGTGCCAGGCAGGGCTCTGTGTGCCCCAGCCGTGCCAGGCAGGGCTCTGTGTGCCCCAGAGGGTGCCAGGCAGGGCTCTGTGTGCCAGGCAGGGCTCTGTGTGCCCAGCCGTGCCCGGCAGGGCTCTGTGTGCCCCAGCCGTGCCAGGCAGGGCTCTGTGTGCCCAGCCGTGCCCAAACCCTGGGCTGTGGAGCAGGGGCAGGGGCAGAGCCCAGGGAGGAGCGCAGAGCAGGAGCAGCTGTGGCAGCACAGATGTGCAGGGAGATCAAACGGGCCGGGGCCGCCTTATCAGGGGCCAGCGGGGCCGGGGCAGGATCTGCTCGGGCTGATGGAGGCGTTGGCACGTGAGCAAAGGGGCTGGGAGCCCTGGGGGCTGCTGGAAACGGGGCGTGGGGCTGCTCTGGGAGGGCTCTGCTAGTCTGGGAGTGACCTGGTGGCTCTGGGAGTGCCCTGACAGCCCCAGGAGTGCCCGGCAGCCCCAGGAGTCCCCTGGCAGCCCCAGGAGTGCCCTGGCTGGCCCAGGAGTGCCCGGCAGCCCCAGGAGTGCCCTGGCAGCCCCAGGAGTGCCCGGCAGCCCCAGGAGTGCCCAGCTGGCCCCAGGAGTGCCCTGGCAGCCCCAGCAGTGTCCGGCAGCCCCAGGAGTGCCCTGGCTGGCCCAGGAGTGCCCTGGCTGGCCCAGGAGTGCCCGGCAGCCCCAGGAGTGCCCTGGCAGCCCCAGGAGTGCCCGGCAGCCCCAGGAGTGCCCAGCTGGCCCCAGGAGTGCCCTGGCAGCCCCAGCAGTGTCCGGCAGCCCCAGGAGTGCCCGGCTGGCCCCAGGAGTGCCCGGCTGGTCTGGGAGTGCCCTGGCAGCCCCAGGAGTGCCCTGGCAGCCCCAGGAGTGCCCGGCTGGTCTGGGAGTGCCCTGGCAGCCCCAGGAGTGCCCTGGCAGCCCCAGGAGTGCCCGGCTGCCCCAGGAGTGCCCGGCAGCCCCAGGAGTGCCCTGGCAGCCCCAGGAGTGCCCGGCAGCCCCAGGAGTGCCCAGCTGGCCCCAGGAGTGCCCTGGCAGCCCCAGGAGTGCCCGGCAGCCCCAGGAGTGCCCTGGCAGCCCCAGGAGTGCCCGGCAGCCCCAGGAGTGCCCTGGCAGCCCCAGGAGTGCCCGGCAGCCCCAGGAGTGCCCAGCTGCCCCAGGAGTGCCCTGGCAGCCCCAGGAGTGCCCGGCTGCCCCAGGAGTGCCCTGGCAGCCCCAGGAGTGCCCTGGCAGCCCCAGCAGTGCCCGGCAGCCCCAGGAATGCCCTGGCAGCCCCAGGAGTGCCCTGGCAGCCCCAGGAGTTCCCTGGCAGCCCCAGGAGTGCCCGGCAGCCCCAGCAGTGCCCCGGCAGCCCCAGGAATGCCCTGGCAGCCCCAGGAGTGCCCTGCTGGCCCTTGGCAGTGTTGGGGTGGGCTGGGGGCTCCAGGGGCCGTGGGCCAGGCTGGCACCAGGTCTCACACTCACTGCCCAGCTGTGTGGCCCCCGTGGGTGCCTGGAGAGGGACTTTGCACGAGAGCCTGCGGTGACAGGGGACAGGTGGGACAGTTTTGGGCAGAAAGAGTGGAATTAGATCGGGTATCAGACAGAACTGTCCCATGTGAGGGTACGGGGCCCTGGCACAGGGTGCCCAGAGCAGCTGTGGCTGCCCCTGGATCCCTGGCAGTGCCCAAGGCCAGGCTGGACAGGGCTGGAGCACCCTGGGATAGGGGAAGGTGGAACAGGAGGAGCTTTCATGTCCCTTCCCACCAAACCCTTCCACAGCTCCGTGATTCTGTGATCATTCCTCAGGGAGAGCCGCTGTGGGCACTCCCTCTGCTGTCCCACCGTGCCCGTGGGCACATTTTGGGATTTGCTGCTTTCCCGTTCCTCTTCCAGCAGCTCAGGTCCCCTCCTGGTGCTTTTCCTGTCACCCCACTCCTGTCCTGCCGAGCCACGGCGTTTCCCGGTGCCGTGTGACATTCCCGCATGGATGGGGACAGTGTGACATTCCTACAGGGATGGGGTCAGTGCCACATTCCCGCAGGGATGGGGTCAGTGCCACATTCCCGCAGGGATGGGGTCAGTGTGACATTCCCGCAGGGATGGTCAGTGTGACATTCCTACAGGGATGGGGTCAGTGCCACATTCCCGCAGGGATGGGGTCAGTGTGACATTCCTGCAGGGATGGGGTCAGTGTCACATTCCCGCAGGGATGGGGTCAGTGCCACATTCCCGCAGGGATGGGGTCAGTGTGACGTTCCCGCAGGGATGGTCAGTGCCACATTCCCGCAGGGATGGGGTCAGTGTGACATTCCCGCAGGGATGGGGTCCATACAGTGTGACATTCCCGCAGGGATGGGGTCACTGTGACATCCCCGCAGGGATGGGGTCAGTGTGACATTCCCGCAGGGATGGGGTCAGTGTGACATTCCCGCAGGGATGGTCAGTGTGACATTCCCGCAGGGATGGTCAGTGTGACATTCCCGCAGGGATGGGGTCAGTGTGACATTCCCGCAGGGATGGGGTCAGTGTGACATTCCTACAGGGATGGGGTCAGTGCCACATTCCCGCATGGATGGGGACAGTGTGACATTCCTACAGGGATGGGGACAGTGTCACATTCCCGCATGGACGGGGTCAGTGTGACATTCCCGCAGGGATGGGGTCAGTGTGACATCCCCGCAGGGATGGGGACAGTGTCACATTCCCGCAGGGATGGGGTCAGTGTGACATTCTCGCATGGATGGGGTCAGTGTGACATCCCCGCAGGGATGGGGTCAGTGTGACATTCCCGCAGGGATGGGGTCCCTGCAGTGCCGCATTCCCACAGGGATGGGGGTCCCTGCCCGACCCTCCCTGTGCCCCGGAGCGTTCGGAGCCGCTCCATCCCTCCCGTTATGCAACGAGCTCTTAACGATGCAAATGTATTCAGCCCTCGGCTCTCAAAGCCTCCTGTTTGCTTTCAGCTCTCGGCTCACACAACCTCCTGTTTTCTCTCAGCCGCTTTTTTTGGAAATGCAGCGCTTCCTGTGGGAGCGCAGAGCGAGTCCCCGGAACCATCCGGAGCCATCCGGAGCCATCCGGAACCCTGCCAGCCCTGGGCAGGAGTGGCACCGAGTCCCCTGAACCATCCGGAGCCATCCGGAGCCGTGCCAATCCCGGGCAGGAGTGGCACCGGGTCCCCGGAGCCATCCGGAGCCGTGCCAGCCCCGGGCAGGCTGCAGTGGCACCGGGTCCCCGGAGCCATCCGGAGCCGTGCCAGCCCCGGGCAGGAGTGGCACCGAGTCCCCTGAACCATCCGGAGCCGTGCCAATCCCGGGCAGGAGTGGCACCGGGTCCCTGGAGCCATCCGGAGCCATCCGGAGCCGTGCCAGCCCCGGGCAGGCTGCAGTGGCACCGGGTCCCTGGAGCCATCGGGAGCCGTGCCAGCCCCGGGCAGGAGTGGCACCGGGTCCCCGGAACCATCCGGAGCCGTGCCAGCCCCGGGCAGGAGTGGCACCGAGTCCCCGGAACCATCCGGAGCCGTGCCAGCCCCGGGCAGGAGTGGCACCGGGTCCCTGGAGCCATCGGGAGCCATCCGGAGCCGTGCCAGCCCCGGGCAGGCTGCAGCGGCACCGGGTCCCCGCAGACCCCTCCCCGCCCTGGCTGCCAGCCCCCCGTCCCCATCCCGCAGCCCCCGGCGTGTCCTGGAGCCGGTGGTGCCCGGTCCGTGCCGGGAGCGGTGACACGGGGGCCGCAATGTCACCGTCAGTGTCACCAACACGGGGGCTGCAGTGCCACCCTCAGGACAGTGACACGGAAGCTGCGGTGTCACCATCTGTGCCACCCTCAGGGCAGTGACACGAGGGCTGCAGTGCCACCATCTGTGCCACCCTTGGGGTGGTGACACGGGGGACCGCAGTGCCACCCTCAGATGGTGACACGGGGGCTGCAATGTCACCGTCTGTGCCACCCTCAGATGGTGACACGGGGGCTGCAGTGTCACCGTCTGTGCCATCCTCGGAGCAGTGACACAGTGGCTGCAGTGCCACCCCCGGGGCAGTGACACGGTGGCTGCAGTGCCACCGTCTGTGCCACCCTCAGGGCAGTGACATGGGGGTCGCAGTCCCAAGGCTCCTGGACACCCCCAAAACCCCTCTGGGAAAGCTCTGCCGGGCAAAAGAAATCTCAGCACATCCAGGTGAGACAGCAGGAGTTTATCCGAGCCCCACATCCAGCACATCCAGGTGAGACAGCAGGAGTTTATCCGAGCCCCACACCCAGCACATCCCACATCCAGCACATCCAGGTGAGACAGCAGGAGTTTATCCGAGCCCCACATCCAGCACATCCAGGTGAGACAGCAGGAGTTTATCCGAGCCCCACATCCAGCACATCCAGGTGAGACAGCAGGAGCCCCACATCCAGCACATCCCACATCCAGCACATCCAGGTGAGACAGCAGGAGTTTATCCCAGCCCCACATCCAGCACATCCCACAGCAGCACAGCCAGGTGAGACAGCAGGAGTTCATCTGAGCCCCACCCCACACAGGGGTTTGTCCCCGCGGGGACACGCGGAGGGGCCCGAGGAGCAAAGTCCCCCCGGTGCCAGGACCCTGCTGTGCCGGGACCACGGTCAGTGGTGGGACACGCGGAGGGACCCGAGGAGCAAAGTCCCACCGGTGCCCAGGACCCTGCTGTGCCGGGATCACGGTCAGTGGTGGGACACGCGGTGGGACCCGAGGAGCAAAGTCCCCCCGGTGCCAGGACCCTGCTGTGCCGGGATCACGGTCAGTGGTGGGACAAGTCCCACCGGTGCCAGGACCCTGCTGTGCCGGGGCAGGGTCAGTGGTGCCGGGGACGGCTCTGGTGCAGCCGGGGGCCGGTGGTGATGGTGGTGGTGATGGTGATCCTGTTCACCGTCAGCCCTCCCGAGGGGTAGGTGTCGAGACACGCCTCCCGCTTGTACTCGGAGACCTGCTTGGAGGAGAGCAGCTCCCACACGGACACCCTGCGCTCCTGGGACGGGTCACAGGTGATGTAGGAGCCCTCGGAGCGCAGCAGATCCACGGTGTGCGCGGGGAGGGCCCTGAGGTGCTGCCCCAGGCCCTCGCTGGCCAGGCTGCTGGTGGTGCTGAGCAGCTCCTGGATGGGGAGGGTCCCCCCGCGGTACAGCTCCAGCAGCTCCTGCCGCTTCTCCTCGGGGATGTAATCGGAGAAGAGCAGGTCCCACAGGGAGGTCTGTCCATCCTGGAACTCCCCCACTGACACCTCGGCTCTGGTGGCCTTCAGGGTCTCTTCCCAGGCCCCATCCCCATCCAGGGGGGTGGGTTCAGCCTCTGTGGCCACCGGCTCCGCCCTGGGACCACTCACAGGTGCCGCTGGCTCTGCTGGCTCTGCTCTCTCTGCTGCTGCTCTCCTGGTGACAATGGTGGTGACAACGGTCCTCACCTGCTCCAGGCTGAGCTCTCCTGCCTCGTAGAGCTCCAGCAGCTCCCTCCTGTTCTCCTCGGGGATGTAGCGGGAGTGCAGCAGCTCCCACAGCGAGACCTCGTGGCCCCGGAACTCCGCAGCCTCCACGTGGACCATTGTGGTTTTTAGGGTGGTTTTCCAGGGCTCCTCCTTGGGGGGTTTGTCACTTTCCTCTCCTGCTGCTGTCACGGGATCCTTGCTGGAACTCTTGACTGTAATGTGCAATTTCCTGCCTGCAGATTCCTTTTTCTTAATGAGAGTGGTGACAACAAGGATTAACTGCTCCAAGGGCAGCATCCCCCCACGGAACAGCTCCAGCAGCTCCTGCCGCTTCTCCTCGGGGATGTGCTGGGAGAAGAGCAGGTCCCACAGGGAGGTCTGTCCGTCCTGGAACTCCCCCACTGACACCTCGGCTCTGGTGGCCTTCAGGGTCTCCTCCCAGGCCCCATCCCCATCCAGGGGGGTGGGTTCAGCCTCTGTGGCCACCGGCTCTGCCCTGGGACCACTCACAGGTGCCGCTGGCTCTGCTGGCTGTGCTCTCTCTGCTGCTGCTCTCCTGGTGACAATGGTGGTGACAACGGTCCTCACCTGCTCCAGGCTGAGCTCTCCTGCCTCGTAGAGCTCCAGCAGCTCCCTCCTGTTCTCCTCGGGGATGTAGCGGGAGTGCAGCAGCTCCCACAGCGAGACTTCGTGGCCCCGGAACTCCGCAGCCTCCACGTGGACCATTGTGGTTTTCAGGGTTGTTTTCCAGGGCTCCTCTTTGGGGGGTTTGTCACTTTCCTCTCCTGCTGCTGTCATGGGGTCCTTGCTGGAACTCTTGACTGTAATGTGCAATTTCCTGCCTGCAGATTCCTTTTTCTTAATGAGAGTGGTGACAACAAGGATTAACTGCTCCAAGGGCAGCATCCCCCCACGGAACAGCTCCAGCAGCTCCTGCCGCTTCTCCTCAGGGATGTAATCGGAGAAGAGCAGGTCCCACAGGGAGGTCTGTCCGTCCTGGAACTCCCCCACTGACACCTCGGCTCTGGTGGCCTTCAGGGTCTCCTCCCAGGCCCCATCCCCATCCAGGGGGGTGGGTTCAGCCTCTGTGGCCACCGGCTCTGCCCTGGGACCACTCACAGGTGCCGCTGGCTCTGCTGGCTCTGCTCTCTCTGCTGCTGCTCTCCTGGTGACAATGGTGGTGACAACGGTCCTCACCTGCTCCAGGCTGAGCTCTCCTGCCTCGTAGAGCTCCAGCAGCTCCCTCCTGTTCTCCTCGGGGATGTAGCGGGAGTGCAGCAGATCCCACAGCGAGACCTCGTGGCCCCGGAACTCCGCAGCCTCCACGTGGACCATTGTGGTTTTTAGGGTTGTTTTCCAGGGCTCCTCTTTGGGGGGTTTGTCACTTTCCTCTCCTGCTGCTGTCACGGGGTCCTTGCTGGAACTCTTGACTGTAATGTGCAATTTCCTGCCTGCAGATTCTTTTTTCCTAATCAGAGTGCTGACAACAGTTGTCATCTGCTCCAGAGTTAATAACCTTTCATGGTACAGCTCCAGCAGCTCCTCCCTCTTCTCCTCGGGGATGCAATCGGAGAAGATCAGGTCCCACAGGGACACCTGCTGTCCCTGCAGCTCTCCAGCTGGCACACTGATGGTGGTGGACCTCAGGGCCTCATCCAGGCGTGCCGAACCATCCTCCCCATCCTCTCCATCCTCCCCGGCCGCTGGCACTGCCCTGTGTGCGCCCCTGGCCTTCGCCACCCGCGCGGCGTTCGCGGCCTCCGTCCGGTTCACCATGGTGGTAACCACGGCGGCCACCTGCTCCGTGCTCAGTATCCCTGCCCTGTACAGCTCCAGCAGCTCCTGCCGCTTGCCCTGAGGGACATATCTGGAGAAGAGCAGGTCCAGCACAGAAACGTTTTGCCCCCGGAACTCCCCAGCAGCGACATGGACTGTCATGGACTTCAGGGACTTCCTCAGCTGCTGCTCCTGGGCCTGCGTGTCCAGAGCTGGGGGTGACGCCCTCGCCTCGTTGTTGGGCTTGGCTGTGGATGAGCCCAGAGCCCCGTTGTCCCTTTCTGCCGCCGTGATGGTGGCGGTGAGGACCTCGATCATCTCTGCAATGCTCACTGCCCCCGCCTTGTACCTCCTCAGCAGCTCCTCTCTCTGGTGCTCGGGGACGTAGCGGGAGAAGAGGAGCTCCCAGACGGTGACGCTCTGGCCCTGGAAGAGCCCCACAGCCAGCGTGGTGCGGGCGGCCTGCAGGGCTCTGCGGGCATCCTCGCTCAGCTGGTAGAGCGTGGAGCCCTTGTCCATCAGCTGCAGCATCAGCAGCCCCGTGTCCGGGTCGGGCACGCAGCGGCGCAGCAGCTGCAGGTAGGTCAGGTTCTCGTGCGTGTTGGGGTCGAAGCAAGTCCTCGTTTGATTCTCGGGGTCGGAGAGGACCTGGCTCATCTCCTGGTCGAAGTAGCCACGCTTGTAGGCCACCTCCACGGGCAGGCGGTGGCTGTGCACGGGGTCGATGATGCCGCCGGTGGCGATCTGGGCCTGCAGCAGGCGGATGCCGTGCTCCCTGACGATCAGCCCTTTCTGCATGGCCTGGAACAGGGAGATCCTGCGGCCCGTGTAGGGCTCCGCGTACCCGGTCACGGCTCCCTCGGCCGACAGCAGCTTCTCGTAGAAGTCGCGGCCCACGAGCCCCCGAGCCAGCGCGTCCCTGACCGAGAGCCGCGCGGCGCTGCCGGGGTCCGTGAGCAGCCCCGAGGCCGCCTGCGCCTCCAGCAGCACCAGCGCCGTGCCCGGGCTCAGCATTCCCCTCACCATGGCCTCGTGGATGCTCAGCTTCTTCCCCTTGGCCTGCATGAAGACTCCGGCGATGAAGCTGCCGCTGTCCCCGCCCAGCTCTTTGTGCTCACCTGGGCACAGGTGAGCGCTGCCTGGGCTGCTCTGCTCGTTTTTCTGGGAGCACCCACTCATCTTCCTCATCTTCCTCATTGTCTCCGGGGAGGAATCCTGCTCCTGTGGGGCGCTGGGAGTGCCTGAGGAGGGAGTGAGACATAAACTTTAAGGAATTTAGAGATTTTAGAGGAGCTAAGATTTTCGTTAGAGATATGCTTTATTGGAGTTAATAAAATTAGTGGGTAGGCTTTGATGAAGTTAAGAGTTGGTAGTTAACTGAGAATTGATTGCTTGTCAGCACAGTGTTTGGTTAGCTGGGTTTCTAATGAAGAATATAGAAACGGATAAATAGTTTTGGGAGCATAAGACAATTGTGGCCTCCTCTGCTCTGAAACCAATTGAAGATGGGGAATGGGAGTTCTGCCAATGGGTTCATTTGTCATATTTGCATTGAAGAGGCAGAAAGGTCAGAATGAGGAAGACTTCCTTTATTTCCTCATTTTGAGACCCCTCCCCATGAAAGGGACCACCGACCCATTTCAGGGGACAAACTGTGCATGCTTAATGGCTTTTGGACTAATTACCATATGAAGCGGGGAATGGGATGTACCAAGGTTATGAATATGCATTTGTATTTTGGTATTCAATACTCGTATAGATCAAAGGGCTCTGTAATCACCGGTGAAGTGCAGTGTGTATTTGGGAGCTATCCCACAATAAACAAACGCTTTCTACCTCTAAACTGTCAGAGAGTTTTTGGATATCAAAATCCATCGTTCAATAACCATATTGGGAATGGGATGTACCAAAGTTATGAATATGTGTTTGTATTTTGGGTATTCAATATTTAAAAGGACACTGTGATCACCTGTAAATCACGGTGTGTATTTGGGAGTTATCCCACCATAAACATCCACTTTCCAACTTTAAACTGTCAGAGTTTTTGGATATTGGTACTAGATCAATATCTGTATTGGGAATGCAATGTACCACAGTTGTGAATATGCGTTTGTATTTTTGGTATTCAATACTGGTATGGATAAAAGGACTCTGTAATCACCTGTAAATTGCAGTGTGTATTTGGGAGCTATCCCACAATAAACATCCCCTTTCTAACTCTAAACTGTCAGAGAGTTTTTAGATATTGGCACCACATCAATATCCATATTGGGAATGGGATGTACCAAAGTAATGAATGTGTATTTGTATTTTTGGTATTCAATACTTGTACAGATAAAAGGGCTCTGTGATCTCCTGTAAATCACGGTGTGTGTTTGGGAGCTATCCCACAATAAACAAACACTTCCTAACTCTGAACTGTCAGAGAGTTTCTGTCCGTCACATTTGGATATCGGTACTGGATCAATATCCGTATTTAATTAATATTTAATATTAGTAATTTAATTAATATTAAATACGGATATTAAATATCTGTATTTAATTAATAAATCGGGAGGAGCAGACAGAGCCCCTGGTAAGACACAAACCTCTCTGTGGGTTTCACAGTGGGGTCCCCACAGCTGAGAGGGGGCTTGGGGAATGCAAGGGTCCCTCTGACTGTGCTGGGGATCCCCAAATTTCCTCTGTCCCCCTCCCCAAATTTAAATCCCTGACCACGCTGGGGACCAGCAAGCGTTTATTGGGGGGGGTCCCCATGAGTGGGGAGGGGCTTGGGGGAGATTTTGGGGTCCCCAGGAGGACTAAAGGGACCCTTGGGGGATGCTGGGGTCCTTCTGGCTTTGCTGGGACCCCCAAATTCACGTTGCCCCCTCCCCAAACTGGAACACAGGAGCACAGCTGGGACCATCAGCATTTATTGGGGGGGTCCCCGAGGGTGGGGAGGGGCTTGGGGGAGATTTTGGCATCCCCAGGAGGACCAGAGGGACCCTTGGGGGATGCAGGTGTCCTCCTGGCTTTTCTGGGACCCCCAAATTCACGTTGCCCCCTCCCCAAACTGGAACACGGGAGTATGGCCAGACCAGCAGAATTTATTGGGGGAGGGGGGATCCCTGCAGGTGGGGAGGGGCTTGGGGAGATTTTGGGGTCCCCAGGAGGACCAGAGGGACCCTTGGGGGATGCAGGGGACTCTCTGGCTTTGCTGGGCCCCCCAAATTTCCTGTCTCCCCCTCCCCAAACTGTAACACAGGAGCACAGCAGGGACCAGCAGAGTTTATTGGGGGGGTCCCTGGAGGTGGGGAAGGGCTTGGGTGAGATCTGCTGGACCAGAGGGACCCCTGGGGGATGCTGGGGTCCCTCTGGCTTTGCTGGGACCCCCAAATTCACGTTGCCCCCTCCCCAAACTGGACCACGGGAGCACAGCAGCGTTTATTGAGGCAGCTCTGGGTGGGCTCGGGCTGGGGAGCCCCTGGCTGGGAGGAGCAGGGGGGGACATCGGGGCCTTCGCTGCTCGCTCAGAGCAGCCCCGGGCGCAGCTGGGGCGGGCAGGGCTCTGAGGGCAGGGCAGGGTTGGTGACAGACACTCAGCACACAGAGCAGCACCCCCAGCAGCAGCAGGGACACACTGCAGCCCCCCAGGGACCCCCCTGCTCCCCCTGAGCCCCAGACCTGCGCCCTCAGCCCCTCTCCGCTCCCGTTCCTGGGGGACACAGCCACCGCTTGCCTTTGGGCTGGCACCAGCCCGAGGCAGGGCCTTGCCTTGAGTTTTAACTCTCATATTTCCCTTGAGTTGAGTTTTAACTTTCCTATTTTCACGCTCTGTGCTGCATTAGTAACTCTGAACTCCACACACAGTGTCAGATGTTCTCCTCACAGCTCGGCCACACGGAACAATCCTTTTCCAGCCCCACAACCAAGGACGCCCTCACAGCCTCAGGCCCAAAAAGTGCAAACAAAAGCGAATTGAGGAGAGCAACCCGGGAGGATGTGGCTGCACAGCCTGTAATTGGAGCTGCAATTGGACAATTAGCCCCGATACGCAAACGAACCCGAACTTATAAAAGTGTGAAAAGTCATGACCCATCACCCATCTGGGGTGTAACCACGGCTGGGCTCCTGTACTGCCCAAGGTGTGTCCTTTGAAGGTCCTTTAATAAATACCTGCTTCATTTAACTCAGTCTGGCCTCCGTCACCCGCATTGCTCCCTCCCTGCTCCCGGGGCTGCCAGGGACAGACAGATCTCACTGCGGGTCTCTCCCCAAGCTCAGGCCATGCCAGGAGGCAGCAGCGGCCCCAGAGAGGTCCCGGCTGGGGCTCCCAGTGATGTTCTGCCCTGGCTGGCCCTGCGCTGATCACAGGCTGGCCATGACCCTGGTGGGACACAGGGGACAGCCCGGCTGTGTGTGTGGGTGTTCCTGGGGGCTCTGTGATCCCACAGCACCCCGGCACTCCACAGGACACGGGAATGGTCTCAGGGATGGATGAGTGGCTGTCCAGAGCCAGGGGCAGCAGCAGGAGCTGAGGGAGAGCTTTCCCCTGGCTCTGGCTTCTCTGGCTTCTCTGGCTTCTCTGGGTCTCTGTTTTTTCCAAGGCCACTGGGCGGGCAGAGACCCCTGTCGCAGACATCCTTTATGAAAAATCCTTTCCTTAGGATTTTTCCTCCTGAGAAGCTGAGAGGCCTCAGGAACAAAATGTAAACAATGATTATCTGCTGCTGTGGAATGCAACAGGTGCATCTGTGATTGGTCTCATGTGGTTGTTTCTAATTAATGGCCAATCACAGCCCAGCTGGCTCGGACAGAGAGCTGAGGCACAAGCCTTTGTTATCATTCCTTCCTATTCTATTCTTAGCTAGCCTTGTGATGAAATCCTTTCTTCTATTCTTTTAGTATCATTTTAATGTAATATATATCATAAAATAATAAATCAAGCCTTCTGAAACATGGAGTCAGATCCTCGTCTCTTCCCTCATCCTGGGACCCCTGTGAACACCATCACAGACCCCAAACCCCGTCCTGTCACTCTCCTGTCCTGCAGAACCGGGCTCTGTGTTATTTTATGTAATTTAATTTAAGCAATCACAGATGCATCACGGCATCCCAGGATGATCTGGGTGGGAAGAGGCCTTAAGCCCCATCTGGTCCCAGCCCCTGCCACAGGCAGGGATGCCACCCACTCCCAGGATGTCTCACGTTGTCACCTGGTCCCCTGTAAACAAACTGCCCGCATCTCCAGCACGGCGCAGCAGCGATGAGGCCACAGCCTCGTAAAAGCAGCAGAATCGAAACCCAGAGGATCTCCTGGGGAACACCCATGTCCCGTAAACTCCTCTGACTGACATTAATGACACGTCTGACTCGTTATCAGGGTCACAGCTCGAGTGCCTGACTGTTTACTGAGCACCGGGGAAGTCTCTGAGTCACTGCTTTTGATCCATTTAATCCTGGATTGATGCTGGGGCGGAGGCACCGCGATGGGGCCGAGATTCACCCCGCAGCCCCAGCCCAGCCCTGCTCTCCGGGGACCCTGTCCGTGGCTCTGTCCCACTCCTCTCTGTCGGAACTCAGTGCATCCCTCTGGGTGCCCAGAGTTGCTGGGACCCCTGCCAGGGGGCTCGGAGACCCTGGCACACAGCCCAGAACACCTGCGGGTTTGATTTTGACCCCTGGAGCAAGTTGCCAGCTTTGTATGAAGACCTGAGAGCCACAGAGGTTTGAATAGTATAATAATAAAATTATCACAGGGTGAAAATGTAGATTTTAGGAGTTTTGGTATGGGGGTTATGGGGACAAGATGGAGGAACTTGGGTGTGTCCAGCCTTTCTTCTTCTTGTTCTCCATGTTCTGCAGTGAGGTTGGCACTTTGGGATTGGTTTAGAGTAGAAGTGCACTGCCTTACACAGGTGATAGGTATTGGGAATTAAGTGTAAATATGTTCTATGTAGTTTGTAGTACAAAAGGACAGCACCACCTCGGGGGCGGTCAGAGTGCCTGTGGCTGCCCTGCTGAGCAGATCTCGGCTGGGCAGAGCGAAAATTTTATAGATAAGAATTAATAAACAACCCCAAGACCGAAAAGTGAAGGGTCCAGACTCGTTCTTCAGCCGCGCGGGCTGAAGCAGAGACACCCTGCACATCTCGGGGCAGCAATTAACAACCAAAAACCCGAGACCTCTCCATCCCTGCCAGGCTCCGAGGGTGCAGGGGAGGGGACGGGCTGGCTGTGCCGCCTGCCGGGGTGGCACTGGGTCCCAGAGCGTGGTGTCAGTGATCCAGTGATCCCCACTGCAACACTCCAGCCCTGGATCCAGAGATTCCCACCGCTCCAGCCCTGGATCCAGCTATTCCCATTGCTCCAGCCCTAGATCCCAGTGAGTCCCATTGCAACACTCCAGCCCTGGATCCAGTGATCCCCACTGCAACACCCCAGCCCTGGATCCAGTGATTCCCACTGCTCCAGCCCTGGATCCCAGTGATTCCCATTGCTCTGGACCCTGGATCCCAGTGATTCCCACTGCTCCAGCCCTGGATCCGAGTGATTCCCGCTGCTCCAGCCCTGGATCCCAGTGATTCCTGCAGCTCCAGCCCTGGATCCCAGTGATTCCCATTGCTCCAGCCCTGGATCCCAGTGATTCCCACTGCTCCAGCCCTGGATCCGAGTGATTCCCACTGCTCCAGCCCTGGATCCCAGTGATTCCCACCGCTCCAGCCTTGGATCCAGTGATCCCCACTGCAACACCCCAGCCCTGGATCCCAGTGATCCCCACCGCTCCAGCCCCGGATCCCAGCGATTCCCATTGCTCCAGCCCTGGATCCCAGTGATTCCCACCGCTCCAGCCCCGGATCCCAGTGATTCCCATTGCTCCAGCCCTGGATCCCAGCGATTCCCACCGCTCCAGCCCCGGATCCCAGCCATTCCCACTGCTCCAGCCCTGGATCCAGCGATTCCCCCTGAAGCCGGGACACCTTTGTAGGACACGGCTGTCATGCGAACACCCTGCACGGCCGGGCCGTTTCCCAACCGCAGCCTGTCATTAGCGAGCTCTCATTAGCAGCTCTTTAATCAGCCTCCGGGACCGGGGCTGGGCTGCACACGCAGCTCCCGGGGCTGGCTCGGCCAGGAGGCTCCGGTGGGAGCGGTTTTATAGCCGGAGCCAGCCGGGGTGGCCCCACAGCAAGGGGGTCCCCAGCCCTGCCCGGGGTCCGGGAGGGAAATCACACCAGTGCCCCCAGTACAGCCCATCCCGGGGACGGAAATCACACCAGTGCCCCCAGTACAGCACCAGGGACAGAAATCACACCAGTGCCCCCAGTACAGCACCAGGGATGGAAATCACACCAGTGCCCCCAGTACAGCACTGACACTGGGAGGGAAATCACACCAGTGCCCCCAGTACAGCCCATCCCGGGGACGGAAATCACACCAGTGCCCCCAGTACAGCCCAGCACTGGCTCCTTGAGGGGCTCCTGGCCAAGCCCCGCTGCTCCGGCCCTGGATCCCAGTGATTCCCACCTCTCCAGCCCTGGATCCCAGTGATTCCCACTGCTCCAGCCCCGGATCCCAGAGATTCCCATTGCAACACTCCAGCCCTGGATCCAGCCATTCCCACTGCTCCAGCCCTGGATCCCAGCGATTCCCACTGCTCCAGCCCTGGATCCAGCTATTCCCACCGCTCCAGGCCTGGATCCCAGTGATTCCCACTGCTCCAGCCCCGGATCCCAGAGATTCCCATTGCAACACTCCAGCCCTGGATCCCAGCGATTCCCACTGCTCCAGCCCTGGATCTCAGCGATTCCCACTGCTCCAGCCCTGGATCCCAGTGATTCCCACTGCTCCAGCCCTGGATCTCAGCGATTCCCACTGCTCCAGCCCTGGATCCCAGCGATTCCCATTGCTCCAGCCCCGGATCCCAGTGATTCCCGCTGCTCCAGCCCTGGATCCCAGCGATTCCCATTGCTCCAGCCCTGGATCCAGTGATTCCCACTGCAACACCCCAGCCCTGGATCCCAGCGATTCCCATTGCTCTGGACCCTGGATCCCAGCCATTCCCACTGCTCCAGCCCCGGATCCCAGAGATTCCCATTGCAACACTCCAGCCCCGGATCCCAGCGATTCCCATTGCTCCAGCCCTGGATCCCAGTGATCCCCACTGCTCCAGCCCTGGATCCCAGCGATTCCCATTGCAACACTCCAGCCCTGTATCCAGTGATTCCCACTGCTCCAGCCCTGGATCCAGCGATTCCCACTGCTCCAGCCCTGGATCCAGCCATTCCCACTGCTCCAGCCCTGGATCCAGTGATCCCCTGGAGCCGGGACACCTTTGTAGGACACGGCTGTCATGCGAACACCCTGCACGGCCGGGCCGTTTCCCAACCGCAGCCTGTCATTAGCGAGCTCTCATTAGCAGCTCTCTAATCAGCCTCCGGGACCGGGGCTGGGCTGCACACGCAGCTCCCGGGGCTGGCTCGGCCAGGAGGCTCCGGTGGGAGCGGTTTTATAGCCGGAGCCAGCCGGGGTGGCCCCACAGCAAGGGGGTCCCCAACCCTGCCCGGGGTCCGGGAGGGAAATCACACCAGTGCCCCCAGTACAGCACCAGGGATGGAAATCACACCAGTGCCCCCAGTACAGCCCATCCCGGGGACAGAAATCACACCAGTGCCCCCAGTACAGCACCAGGGATGGAAATCACACCAGTGCCCCCAGTACAGCACCCAGGAGGGAAATCACACCAGTGCCCCCAGTACAGCACCAGGGACAGAAATCACACCAGTGCCCCCAGTACAGCACCAGGGACAGAAATCACACCAGTGCCCCCAGTACAGCCCATCCCGGGGACAGAAATCACACCAGTGCCCCCAGTACAGCACCAGGGATGGAAATCACACCAGTGCCCCCAGTACAGCCCATCCCGGGGACGGAAATCACACCAGTGCCCCCAGTACAGCCCAGCACTGGCTCCTTGCGGGGCTCCTGGCCAAGCCCCGCTGCTCCAGCCCTGGATCCCAGTGATTCCCACCTCTCCAGCCCTGGATCCAGAGATTCCCATTGCTCCAGCCCTGGATCCAGTGATCCCCACTGCAACACCCCAGCCCTGGATCCCAGTGATTCCCATTGCTCCAGCCCTGGATCCAGTGATCCCCACTGCAACACCCCAGCCCTGGATCCCAGTGATTCCCATTGCAACACCCCAGCCCTGGATCCCAGTGATTCCCACTGCTCCAGCCCCGGATCCCAGTGATCCCCACTGCAACACCCCAGCCCTGGATCCCAGCGATTCCCATTGCTCTGGACCCTGGATCCCAGTGATTCCCACTGCTCCAGCCCTGGATCCTCAGCGATTCCCCCCTCACCAGCCCCGGATCCCAGCGATTCCCACTGCTCCAGCCCCGGATCCCAGCGATTCCCACCTCACCACCCCGGATCCCAGCCATTCCCAGCGCTCCAGCCGCAGCCCCGGGCGCCGGCGGGCTCCGGCCGGTCCCGCAGCTCCGTTTGTTTCCCTCCCGCGTCCCAGCTCTGTCACACAGAGCAGCAGCTCCAGCCAGCCCTGCCACTCGGTCACTTTGTCCCTTCCCCAAAAAGGACCAAGTTCTGCCGGCAGATCTCCCGCTCACCGATCCCGGCAGTTTCAGCAGCTCCTGCCCGCGCCGGAGTTTGGGATCGGGGCGAGGTCCCCGCTCCCCGTGCAGGTGGCCTCGGTGACAGAGCCCAGGTGGGCTCTGTCCTCTCTCCTACCTCCGGGCCGTGTCTCCAGAGCGGCTGGGTGGCCGGCAGGCTCCGATGATGATGATGATGATCCTCCTCCTCCTCGTCCTCCTCCTGCCGCCGGCTCCCAGCCAGGTGAGCGGAGGCGGCAGGTGCCCCATTTAAATCCTGCCCTTCCCCGCCCCTGGGGACGGCAGGGCGGCCCTGCCCCGGGCTGGGTGGCCCTGCCCTGGGCTGGCACACACTCTGGGAGCAGAGCGGAACAGGGGCCTGGGCCAGCACGGAGCCCCCCAGCTCTTCTCCGTGCCTGCTTCAGCAGGAGGTGCTGTCACAGTGAGCATTCCAATGCCACAGGCCGTGGTGGGGTGCCCTGCCAAGCTCTGTCTCCACAAATGAACCGATGTCCATTTGGCAATTGTCCTGGTCAGCCTCGGAAAGCGCATCCCAACTGTCTGAGTAATTACACCAAAAACTTGAATTTCTGTATGCAAAATAATGGGGAGCAACGCTGTACTTTGGAGGATCACCTTCTTGCCAATCACGAGCTGTAAACACAAAGCAAAAATTCATTGTTAAAGGACCAAGGAATTCTAATTCTTGGGGTTCAGACACTGCTTTGGGAAGGATATGTAATTCTTGGGGTTCAGACACTGCTTTGGGAAGGATATGTAATTCTTGGGGTTCAGACACTGCTTTGGGAAGGATATGTAATTCTTGGGGTTCAGACACTGCTTTGGGAAGGATATCTAATTCTTGGGGTTCAGACACCGCTTTGGGAAGGGTATCTAATTCTTGGGGTTCAGACACTGCTCTGGGAAGGATATCTAATTCTTGGGGTCCAGACACTGCTTTGGGAAGGGTATCTAATTCTTGGGGTTCAGACACTGCTTTGGGAAGGGTATCTAATTCTTGGGGTTCAGACACTGCTTTGGGAGGGATATCTAATTCTTGGGGTTCAGACACTGCTTTGGGAGGGATATCTAATTCTTGGGGTTCAGATGCTGCTCTGGGATGTTCTTTGGCCCAAATGTTCCGATTCAATACAGGATTGCTCCCATTGCCAGTTTCATCTGCTGACCAATCTCACGGCTGCTGCTCAGCTCTGATCACAGTTCTGCTGTCCCTGAGGCTGCCTTGTGCAGTTTTCCCAAAACCCTCTGATTTTAGAGATTCCCACAGACAGTGCCTGGGCTGGCAGAGCAGGGACAGTGCTGGCTGTGCGTGACAGAGGGGACAGTGCTGGCCATGGCTGGGTGACAGAGGGGACAGTGCTGGCAGTGCGTGACAGAGGGGACAGTGCTGGCCATGGCTGGGTGACAGAGCAGGGACAGTGCTGACCATGGCTGGGTGACAGAGCAGGGACACTGCTGGCTGTGCCTGGGTGACAGAGCAGGGACGGTGCTGGCTGTGCCTGGGTGACAGAGCAGGGACGGTGCTGGCCATGGCTGGGTGACAGAGCAGGCCATGGCTGGGTGACAGAGGGGACAGTGCTGGCCATGGCTGGGTGACAGAGGGGACAGTGCTGGCTATGGGTGTGCGTGACAGAGGGGACAGTGCTGGCCATGGCTGGGTGACAGAGCAGGGACCGCGCTGGCCATGGCTGGGTGACAGAGGGGACAGTGCTGGCTATGGGTGTACGTGGGGACATTTGTGACAGTGTCCATGCTCCTGTCAGCCTGCAGAGGTGTCTGTGCCTTGCTGTGTGTGACTGCCCCTGTGGTCTCCTGCTTGATTCCACGTGCCTGGAACAGGGTCCTGTGTGACTGTGTGTGACTGTGTGACCCTGTGTGTGACCCTGTGCAGGTCCCTGGTGTGACTTTGTGCAGGTCCCTGTGTGTGACCCTGTGTGTGACGGTGGCTCTGGTGTGACTCCGTGCAGATCCCTGCAGTGACTCTGTGCAGGTCCCTGCTGTGACCGTGTGACCCTGTGTGTGACCCTGTGCAGGTCCCTGCTGTGACCCTGTGTGTGACTGTGGCTCTGGTGTGATCCTGTGCAGGTCCCTGGTGTGACTTTGTGCCATTACCTGGTGTAAGTCTGTGCAGGTTCCTGCTGTGGTGGTGTGACCCTGTGTGTGACCGTGTGACCTGTGCAGGTCCCTGTGTGTGACTGTGTGACCGTGTGGCCCTGTGTGTGACCGTGGCTCTGGTGTGACCCTGTGTGTGACTGTGTGACCATGTGACCCTGTGTGTGACTGTGTGACTCTGTGCAGGTCCCTGTGTGTGGCTGTGTGACCGTGTGACCCTGTGTGTGACTGTGTGACTCTGTGCAGGTCCCTGTGTGTGGCTGTGTGACCGTGTGACCCTGTGTGTGACCATGGCTCTGGTGTGACCCTGTGTGTGACCGTGGCTTTGGTGTGACCCTTGTGTGACCATGGCTCTGGTGTGACCCTGTGTGTGACTGTGTGACCTGTGCAGGTCCTTGCTGTGACTCTCTGTGCAGGTGACCCCCTGTGTACCCACAGGACAACGCGTGTGCGAGGCGTGGGTGGCTCCCTGTGTGTGGGGACACAGGTGACACAGAAAGCTGACCCCAGCCAGGGGTGCCCGTGTCCCGCGTGGCCGTGTGTGGCTCATGGCTCGGTGCCTGCCCCGGGGGACACAGGTGACACAGAAAGCCACCCTCACCCAGGTGTGCCCGTGTCCTGCATGGCCGTGTGTGGCTCGGTGCGTGCCCCGGGGCAGGAGGGGCTGCGTGCCCGGCCCTGCCTGTCCGTCTGTCCTGCCCCGGGCAGGAGGGGCTGCGTGCCCGGCCCTGCCTGTCCGTCTGTCCTGCCCCGGGGCAGGAGGGGCTGCGTGCCCGCCCTGCCTGTCCGTCTGTCCTGCCCCGGGAGGAGGGGCTGCGTGCCCGGCCCTGCCTGTCCGTCTGTCCTGCTCCCAGAGCAGGAGGGGCTGCGTGCCCGGCCTGCCTGTCCGTCTGTCCTGCTCCCGGAGCACATTCCTGCCGGCGTGGGCGCTCCCCGGACCGGCTGATCGGCTCCCGGAGAGCTTCTCCCTGTGACTCACCGGGGGCTCGGCTGTGATGAGCGCACCTGGCCCAGGTGCCCTGTCCCCATGGGGAGGTGGCTCCAGGACCCCACGATGAGCGCACCTGGCCCAGGTGCCCTGTCCCCATGGGGAGGTGGCTCCAGGACCCTGCCATGAGCACACCTGGCCCAGGTATTGTGTCCCCATGGGGAGGTGGCTCCAGGACCCTGCAGGGAGCACACCTGGCCCAGGTATTGTGTCCCCATGGGGAGGTGGCTCTGGGACCCTGTGGGGAGCACACCTGGCCCAGGTGCCCTGTCCCCATGGGGAGGTGGCTCCAGGACGCTGCCATGAGCGCACCTGGCCCAGGTGCCCTGTCCCCATGGGGAGGTGGCTCCGGGACCCTGCGATGAGCACACCTGGCCCAGGTGCCCTGTCCCCATGGGGAGGTGGCTCCAGGACACTGTGGGGAGCACACCTGGCCCAGGTATTGTGTCCCCATGGGGAGGTGGCTCCAGGACCTGCTCCTGAGGCTTCGCTCCCCGCTCTGGAGCCCTTCCCAGGCTGACATCAGCTCAGGAAACCTTCTCAGGAAAATGTTTCTGAGTAAAATTTTACATGTTTCACTCAGAAGGAGCTGAAGCATTTTCATGAAAGAACTTAATTGGGTTTTTCTGCTAAACAAAATTTAAATTGTTAGATCTTCATATCTAAAACTTGACGCAACTGTTTTTTCTCTGAGCCAGGAAAAATATTTCCACCATGTATTTTTACAATCAAAAGAAGACATGTAAATGGAACTGATATAGCTTTTGTATTCATTTTCATAGAAGAATTTTCTTGAATTTTCCTGCTAAATAAAATTTAAATTGCTAGATCTTCAGGAAAATGTTAAGAATGAGCGTGTTTCTGAGTAAAATTTTGAATGTTTCACTCAGAAGGAGCTGAAGCATTTTCATGAAAGAACTTATTTGGGATTTTAAGCGAAATAAAATTTAAATTGGTAGATCTTCATATATAAAACTTGATGCAACTGAGTTCTAGGTGAAATATCTGCCAACTTTTTTTACTCTGAGCTAGGAAAAACTATTTCCACTGCATATTTTTACAATCAAAAGAAGAAATGTAAATGGAAGGGATATAGCTTTTTGTGTTAATTAAAAAACAGCAGCTCTTGGTCAAAAAATAACGAGGCTTCTTAAATCTTTTGTGGTGGTAATTGCAGCATAACTGGAACCTCACTAATTGCATTTCTCTCGTCATGGGCAGAGAGCGACAGGACAAGGGATGGAGCAGTTTTTAACTGAAAAAGGGGATTTATTTACAGGAGATATTGGGAAAAAATCCTTCCCTGTGAGGCTGGGGAGGCCCCTGGCAGGGGCTGCCCGGATCAGCCGTGGCTGCCCCATCCCTGGAAATGACCGAGGCCAGGTTGGATGGGGCTGGGACTCTCAGGGTTCCTCACACGGGGCACCAGCGGCGGGGGTCCCAGCTGTGGCGGGGGTCCCAGCTGTGGGGGTCCCAGCTGTGGTGGCGGTCCCAGCTGTGGGGGTCCCAGCTGTGGCGGTCCCAGCTGTGGGGGTCCCAGCTGTGGGGGTCCCAGCTGTGGCGGTCCCAGCTGTGGCGGTCCCAGCTGTGGGGGTCCCAGCTGTGGGGGTCCCAGCTGTGGCGGTCCCAGCTGTGGGGGTCCCAGCCGTGGTTTCTCTGGGTCTGGATTGAAGGCACTGAGACAGTAGTTCATGTTCACACTCAGGTGTTTATTATTTCTTATCAGTAAGGCAGTCTCACTGCTGGGAGCTGGGCAGCTTTTCATTAGAAGGCACAAATGGGCCAACAGTCTCTTGTTACAGGTCTTTTAAGACTAAAATACCCAATTAAGAACTGACACCTGGATTATTTTCTCTTTTAACCCAATAACTGATCCCAAAGAACCCGCAATGTGGACTTTTCTGCCCAGTTACAAAATGCCACCCAAACCCATGGAGAAGAAGGAGGAAGCAGCATGGAGAAGAAACCCAGGATGACACCCTGTGCCCTCCATCTTGCTTCCATCCACAACACACTAAAAACCCCAAAACCTCAATTTCTCACCAAGTGACACACCTACACTGCTCTCTATAATCTGTTTCACACTTTTGGGTTATATTGGGATATTGGGAATATATCTGGGGATTTGGGGATATTGGGATATTTCTGGTAAAGGGCACAGAGAGGGGCACAGAGCCCTGGTGTGAAAAATGCCAATCACTTGTTTTTAGAATTTCAAAAGTTTAATAGTAATAAAATAGTTACAAAAGTAGTAAGATAATTAAAATAATAATAATTTGGACAATTAGGATTTAGGACAATACAAGACAATAAAAACAAAGAGTTACAGACAGTCCGGGTACCTCTTTCTGGGCAAAATAAGCCCAAAAAAGGACACCCATTTACAGAGGATTAACCCTTAAAAGCAACAGCCTGTTGCATATTCATACACCTCATCCATGATGCAATAAATTCCATTCAAACACAGGATTCTGTCTGGGCAGTGTCAGCTCCTTCCTCTCAATCCTGATGGCATCTTTGAGTCTGAGCAAAGCGGGAAGAAGTTCGTTTCTTCTGATAAGGAAGCAATAAATTCTTTTTCTCTGAAAGATTTGGGTGTCCTGTGGCTGCTATCTGGTGTGAGTCTTCTCTTTAAAAAAAATTTCTTACATAGCATAGTTTCTATTTTAACATTATGTCATAACCTCAAACTATATTTAACACGCTACTTAAGAAAATTAATACAGCATAACTTTCTAACATAACACATATGATATTCATTTGAATATTCGGGAAAAGCCAATAGTAAAATACACATTTCTCACCCCCGGGATGCCCCCCAGGCTCCCTGAGTCACCTGCAGCTCCCCGGGAGCCTGGCACGGACGCACCTGGGCCCGGGCACGGAAGGTGTGGGAGTCGTGGCTGGAGCCCGTCAGAGCCACATCAGAGGCTGGGAGATGCCTTTCCCAGGGATGTTTCAGCACTGGGCTGTTTGCAGAGGGTTTTCCTGCAGTGATTGATTTGGGAAACCTCCAGGGGCGGAGCTCAGGCGCTGACACAGCTCCCAGCTGCCTTCCAGCTGGTGCTGGGGATGCCTCACGTTTTGGCTTTTGCATTTTTCAGATTTTATTCTGCTTTAGTGTGTGGGTCTGGGCTGCATATCAGGGGGTGGTGAGCTCTGTGCACAGAGCAGGGAGACAATAATTCCTGCTCCAGCTGGGCACCAAGGACAAATGATGCAAATCTCAGCCCCAAGAGCACAGACACCGTGGGCTGGAGAGAGAAAAACAAGCAGGGTGGGACTGCATGGGCTAAAGCTGGAATGGGACAATTAGCTCCAACATGCTAATGGAGCAGAACTTATAAAAATGTGAGACCCCGTGAGCTGCTGTCCATTTTTGTGGCTGTTTTGGGTTGTGCTGCCCAAGGTGGATGCATTGAGGCCTCTGAATAAATCCCTGCTTTATTCTTCAGCTCTGCCCAAGGTGGATCCATCGAGGCCTCTGAATAAATCCCTGCTTTATTCTTCAGCTCTGCCCAAGGTGGATGCACTGAGGCCTCTGAATAAATCCCTGCTTTATCCTTCAGCTCTGTCTGGTCTCTGTTGTAGGCCAGCCTTCACAAGGCATCACTGGAGCACAGGTCCCTGAGCCCTGTGGCTGCTCAGGTGTTTTCCTGAGGAGGAGGGGGATGCACAGAGCCCTGCCTGCCTGGGGGTGGCAGCCCCTGCCCCTGGAATACCTGAGCACAGGTGGAGCATAGCAGAATTCTGATTAATCCACCCTCGGGTTGTGCCAGAGTGTAAAGGACACTGAACGACCCCTGTGTACATGAGCAGGGTGATTATAAAAAAATGTGATTGTTTTAATGCCTTAAAATAAAATTTAATTTAATTTGGGTGCAAAGGAAGGATGTGACTGTCTTTGTTATTGTCTATAAAAATACAGAAGTCTATATTGCTTAGGAAAGTATATAAGGAGAAGAAAGAAAGGAAAGAAAGAAAAAAGAAAAGAAAGAAAGAAAGAAAGAAAGAAAGAAAGAAAAGGAAAAGAAGAAAGAAAGAAAAGAAAGAAAGAAAGAAAGAAAGAAAGAAAGAAAGAAAGAAAGAAAAGAGTAAAAAAGAAAGAAAGCGAGAAAACAAGAAAGTGAGAAAGCGAGAAAGAAAGCAAGCAAGAAACAAAGGAAGAAAGAATAAAGGCAGAAAGAGAGAAGGCAACAAAGAAAGTGGGAAAATGAAAAAGCAAGAAAGCATGAAAGAATGCGAGGAAGAAGGAAAGAGAAAGAAGGAAAGAAGGAAAGAAGGAAAGAAGGAAAGAAGGAAAGAAGGAAAGAAGGAAGGAAGGAAGGAAGGAAGGAAGGAAGGAAAAGAAAGAAAGAAAGAAAAAAAGAAAGAAAGAAGAAAGAAAGAAGAAAGAAAGAAAGAAAGAAAGAAAGAAAGAAAGAAAAGAAAAGAAAGAAAGGGAGGGAGGGAGGGAGGGAGAAAAAGAGAGAAAGGGAGGAAAAAAGAAAGAGAGAAAGAAAGAAGAAAAGAGAAAAGAGAAGAGAAGAGAAAAGAAAAGAAAAGAAAAGAAAAGAAAAGAAAAGAAAAGAAAGAAAAGAAAAGAAAAGAAAAAAGAAAAGAAAAGAAAAGAAAAGAAAAGAAAAGAAAAGAAAAAAAAAAGAAAAGAAAAGAAAAGAAAAAGAAAAGAAAAGAGAAAAGAAAAGAAAAAAGAAAAATATAAAAGGTCTGGACCCGAGGGAACGGCCCCTCCGCAGGGTGGGACCCTCGGCAGGGCGGCATTTCTGTCACCTGCTGGGCAGGTACAGGCGGTGTTTCTGTCCCCTGCGTGGCAGGTACTGGGGCTCTGCTGTCCCCTGCCGGGCAGGTACCCGCGGTGTTTCTGTCCCCTGCCGGGCAGGTACCCGCGGTGTTTCTGTCACCTGCTGGGCAGGTACAGGCTGTGTTTCTGTCACCTGCCGGGCAGGTACCCGCGGTGTTTCTGTCACCTACTCAGCAGGTACCCGCGGTGTTTCTGTCACCTGCCGGGCAGGTACCCGCGGTGTTTCTGTCACCTGCTCGGCAGGTACCCGCGGTGTTTCTGTCACCTGCCGGGCATGTACCCGCGGTGTTTCTGTCACCTGCCAGGCAGGTACCCGCGGTGTTTCTGTCACCTACTCAGCAGGCACAGGCTGTGTTTCTGTCACCTGCCAGGCAGGTACCCGCGGCCGCCGCCCCTGCTCCGCCTCTCCCCGCCCGGCCGCGCCGAGCGGAGCCGGCGCC
Organism: Diglossa brunneiventris; assembly: GCA_019023105.1. Lineage (NCBI taxonomy): Eukaryota > Metazoa > Chordata > Aves > Passeriformes > Thraupidae > Diglossa > Diglossa brunneiventris. The sequence continues at coordinate 155,473,839 of CM032354.1, read as the reverse complement.
TCCGGAGGAAAGAATAACAAAAATAACAAAGTTCCTTTTGAAAAGCCGCTTGGAGCCAGCCCATCCCAGGGGACGGGCACGGGCAGACACGGACACGGACAAAAATGCTCTTTATTCCGCCTGGGAGAGATTGCACAACCGATCTCTGTGGGAAAGGCGCTATCAGGTATCCTGTGCCCTGACGCGTGGTTCCTGGGAAAAAGGGATGGGCCAGGCTTTTCCTGGTGCTCAGGGCACCTGGTCTGTGGCAGGGCCCGGGAGGGAGAGAATCTGGGGGGGCTGGGATGGTGCCAGAGCTGCAGGGATGGTGCCAGGGTCACCGGGGTGGTGTCAGGGTCACTGGGATGGTGCCAGAGCTGCCTGGATGGTGTCAGGGTCACTAGGATGGTGCCCGGGCTGCAGGGATGGTGCCAGGTCTGCAGGGATGGTGCCAGAGCTGCAGGGATGGTGCCAGGGTCACTGGGGTGGTGCCAGAGCTGCAGGGATGGTGTCAGGGTCACTAGGATGGTGCCAGAGCTGCAGGGATGGTGCCCGGGCTGCAGGGATGGTGCCCAGGCTGCAGAGATAGTGCCAGGGTCACCGGGGTGGTGCCAGAGCTGCAGGGATGGTGCCAGGGCTGCAGGGATGGTGCCAGGGCTGCAGGGATGGCGCCAGGGTCACTGGTGGGACCAGAGAGCTGCAGGGATGGTTCCAGGGACACTGGGGTGGTGCCAGGGTCACTGAGGTGGCACCAGAGCTGCAGGGATAGTGCAGCAGCCTTGGGCACACCACACTGGCCCTGCCTTTGAGAGTGTCCCAAACCGTGTCCCCAATCGTGTCCCAGTGCAGCAGCCATGGGGACACTGTGCTGGCCCTGCCCTTCAGAGCGTCCCAAACTGTGTCCCAAACCGTGTCCCAAACCATGTCCCAGGGCAGCAGCCATAGGGACACTGTGCTGGCCCTGCCCTTCAGAGTGTCCCAAACCATGTCCCAAACCATGTCCCAAACTGTGTCCCAGTGCAGCAGCCATGGGGACACCAAGCTGGCCCTGCCCTTCAGAGTGTCCTCAAACCGTGTCCCAAACCCTGTCCCAGTGCAGCAGCCACAGGGACACCGAGCTGGCCCTTCCTTTGAGAGTGTCCCAAACCATGTCCCAGGGCAGCAGCCATGGGGACACCACACTGGCCCTTCCTTTGAGAGTGTCCCAAACCGTGTCCCCAGTCATGTCCCAGTGCAGCAGCCATGGGGACACTGTGCTGGCCCTGCCCTTGTCCCAAACTGTGTCCCAGGGCAGCAGCCATGGGGACACTGCGCTGGCCCTGCCCTTGTCCCAAACTGTGTCCCAGGGCAGCAGCCATAGGGACACCGAGCTGGCCCTTCCTTTGAGAGTGTCCCAAACCATGTCCCAGGGCAGCAGCCATGGGGACACCACACTGGCCCTTCCTTTGAGAGTGTCCCAAACCATGTCCCAGTGCAGCAGCCATGGGGACACTGTGCTGGCCCTGCCCTTGTCCCAAACTGTGTCCCAGGGCAGCAGCCATGGGGACACTGCGCTGGCCCTGCCCTTGTCCCAAACTGTGTCCCAGGGCAGCAGCCATGGGGACACTGCGCTGGCACCAGCACAATGGGATGTTACAGACACACCCCAGGGACCTGGCACCCCCTGTTCCTCTTTGCCTCTGTGGAAGGGAGAATTGGATTTCCAGGATGAGAAAACTCCTGGGAGATGTTATTGTGGATTTCCAGTAGCTAAAGGGGACTATAAGGGAGCTGGAGAGGGACTTGGGATGAAGGCCTGGAGTGCCAGGACAAGGGGGAATGGTGGATATTCACAGTTCAGTCAAAAAAAGAACAGAAACAATTTCTCCCAGGCTGAGCCTGGGAATCTTAGATGAAAGAATTCAAGAAATTGTTATCTTTCTTTCTGTAACCACTGTTTATAGTTATGGTTCCTCACAGTGCGCTATTCGTAGTCACTAATAAGGTGAGAATTTCTCTACTTTGAGACTAATCTGGTCCCGCTTAGTGAGGGAGACTATAAAACTCACTGCTTCTTGCTAATGAAGATTCTTCTTGAGCCTTCCGATCTACCTGAAGACTGGAGCCTTTCCATCCCCGACTCAACGGTGTCAGGGAATGGTTTCAGATTGGAGGAGCGTAGGTGTGGGTTGGATATGGGAAGGAATTGTTCCCTGTGAGGGTGTGAGGCCCTGGCACAGGTGCCCAGAGCAGCTGTGGCTGCCCCTGGATCTCTGGCAGTGTCCAAGGCCAGGCTGGACAGGGCTTGGAGCAGCCTGGGACAGTGGAAGGTGTCCCTGCCCATGGCAGAAGGTGGCACAAGGAGGTCCCTTCCCACCCAAACCATTCCATGGTTCTGTGACTTCTCTCCCATTAATTTGTCCCCTCCTTTTCCCAGCCCCTGCAATTCTCTGGGTCCCACAGCTCCTCGATGCTTGTTCCCAGGTATCAGCTGCACAAGCTTGTGGCCAAAAGTCCATTTTCCAGGACATTACCAGGTTAATTAAGGCAAACGCCCCAAGGCAGGACATTTAAGGAGGGAAAGTTTCCTCCCATTAAAGAGCAGTAGAATTATTCATCCCTGAACCGCATGGGAGAGTGGCTCCAGGGCTGTTCCTCTGCTCTGGCATGTGGCTGAGTCAGCTCGGGACACAGGAGGGCAGAAGGAGCAGGAAGGAATGGAGGCTCCACCGTGGATGGACAGACTGAAAGTACAGCACAGCCACATCCACTCCCAGCTCCAGTGAGGCTCCATCCCCTCAGGGGCTTCACAGAGGGAGGGACAGCACAGCGAGAGACCAAAGCACGCTGGGCTGAGGCTGTTTGTGCTCCAGACACCCCCGGAAAGGCAGGACAGGCTGGGGCATGGAAAGCAAACACAGATGATGTGTCCCACACCAGTGACACCCAACGCAAGCCTGGCATCCTGCCCACGCAGAAATCTGCTGGGCACGCTGTCCTGGCTTGAAAACCTGCAACCTGAATGCAATCCTGCGCAGCTTCTGGGGAAAATAGCTGGCATATGCAGGAAAACAGAGGCAGAGAATAAAAATACCACTCACGGCAGCGCCCATATGGAACAAAGACCTGCAGTCAAACCTGGGTGAGGAAAATGAAGATGACACACGTCACCAGAATGTCCTGAGATAACCCAGGCTGCCTCCTCCGTTCCTGAAAGGCAACCAAGGACGGATGAACAATGCAGTGCAACAACACTGCCCAGGGGGAGGCACTTCAAAGCTGCACCTGATGTGGGTGGGAGGTGGCAAAGAAAAAAGATCACAAAGGAAATTCCCAAAATGGGATCATACTTGGCAAAAAAATATTTAGAAAAAGAAAGACAAACACCAGTAGCAAAAGAATTACTCACAATAGCAACATCCTTCCCCAAGGCAAAAACAAGGAAAAAATAAAAAGGTTTTGCAATTATTTTTTAGAAATATTGAGGAAATAAAGCCCTGTGTCCGGGTCGGGCACGCAGCGGCGCAGCAGCTGCAGGTAGGTCAGGTTCTCGTGCGTGTTGGGGTCGAAGAAGCCCTTGGTGTCGTCGCCGGGGTCGGAGAGGATCTGGCTCATCTCCTGGTCGAAGTAGCCACGCTTGTAGGCCACCTCCACGGGCAGGCGGTGGCTGTGCACGGGGTCGATGATGCCGCCGGTGGCGATCTGGGCCTCCAGCAGGCGGATGCCGTGGTCCCTGACAATCAGCTCCTTCTTCATGGCCTGGAACAGGGAGATCTTGTCCCCCGTGTAGGGGTCAGAGTAGCCCGTCACGGCCCTCTCCGCCGACAGCAGCTTCTCGTGCAGCTCGCTGCCCACCAGCCCAGAGGACACGGCCTCGTCCACTGAGAGCTTCTGGTTCTTGACTGGGTCCACGAGGAAGCCGGTGGCCGCCTGGGCCTCCAGCAGCACCAGCGCCGTGCCCTGCCTCAGGATGCCCTTCCACATGGCCTGGTAGATGCTCATCTTCTCCATCTTGCCCGGCTCGGCCTTGGAGGGCACCAGCACGCCGGCGATGACGCCCGTGCCGTCCAGGTAGCGCTTGACCGAGGCCATCTGCGTCACCTCCTGCACCGTCCTGGCGCCCTGCACCAGCTCGGCCAGCGTGCCCGTGTCGATGATGCCCGAGTCCAGCAGGTCCGAGGCGCTCACCTGCCTCCTGAGGCCCGTGAATTTCACGCTGCTGCCGCGCTGCGCCGCCTCCTCCACCAGGCGGGTGAGCAGCGTGGCCAGCTCGGCCAGCGCCAGGCTCCCGGCCCGCAGCCGCCCCAGCAGCTCCTGGCGCTTGGCCTCTGCCACGAACTTGGAGAAGAGCAGCTCCCACAGGGACACCTTCCTGCCGTGGAAGCCGCCTGCCGAGACCTCCACCGTGTGGGACTTGAGGGACCGCTCCAGCTCCTGCTCCTGCTCCTGCTCCTGCTGCTGCTTCTGTTCCTGTTCCTTCTGGGAGTTTGAGGCACTGCCGTTCTGGATGGGTTCAGGCAGGATCTCCTTTTCTGGGGACTTGAGGTCCCCGTTGGCACCCTGGCCCTGTGCCTCAGCCCTGGTGACAATGGCCGTGAGGACCTCGATCATCTGTGCAATGGTGACCGTCCCCGCCTTGTACTGGCGCAGGAGGTCCTGGCGCCGGTGCTCGGGGACGTAGCGGGAGAAGAGGAGTTCCCAGACGGTGACGCTCTGGCCCTGGAAGAGCCCCACAGCCAGCGTGGTGCGGGCGGCCTGCAGGGCTCTGCGGGCATCCTCGCTCAGCTGGTAGAGCGCGGAGCCCTTGTCCATCAGCTGCAGCATCAGCAGCCCCGTGTCCGGGTCGGGCACGCAGCGGCGCAGCAGCTGCAGGTAGGTCAGGTTCTCGTGCGTGTTGGGGTCGAAGAAGCCCTTGGTGTCGTCGCCGGGGTCGGACAGGACCTGGCTCATCTCCTGGTCGAAGTAGCCACGCTTGTAGGCCACCTCCACGGCAGGCGGTGGCTGTGCCACGGGGTCGATGATGCCGCCTGGTGGCGATCTGGGCCTCCAGCAGGGCGGATGCCGTGGTCCCTGACAATCAGCTCCTTCTTCATGGCCTGGAACAGGGAGATCCTTGTCCCCCGTTAGGGGTCAGAGTAGCCCGTCACGGCCCTCTCCCCGCCGACAGCAGCTTCTCGTGCAGCTCGCTGCCCCCACCCAGAGGACACGGCCTCGTCCACTGAGAGCTTCTGGTTCTTGACCGGGTCCACCAGGAAGCCGGTGGCCGCCTGGGCCTCCAGCAGCACCAGCCCGTGCCCTGCCTCAGGATGCCCTTCCCACATGGCCTGGTAGATGCTCATCTTCTCCATCTTGCTGGGCTCGGCCTTGGAGGGCACCAGCACGCCGGCGATGACGCCCGTGCCGTCCAGGTAGCGCTTGACCGAGGCCATCTGCGTCACCTCCTGCACCGTCCTGGCGCCCTGCACCAGCTCGGCCAGCGTGCCCGTGTCGATGATGCCCGAGTCCAGCAGGTCCGAGGCGCTCACCTGCCTCCTGAGGCCCGTGAACTTCACGCTGCTGCCGCGCTGCGCCGCCTCCTCCACCAGGAGGGTGAGCAGCGTGGCCAGCTCGGCCAGCGCCAGGCTCCCGGCCCGCAGCCGCCCCAGCAGCTCCTGGCGCTTGGCCTCTGCCACGAACTTGGAGAAGAGCAGTTCCCACAGGGACACCTTCCTGCCGTGGAAGCCGCCTGCCGAGACCTCCACCGTGTGGGACTTGAGGGACCGCTCCAGCTCCCGCTCCAGCTCCTGCTCCTGCTGCTGCTGCTGCTCTGCTCCTGTTCCCTGCTCCTTCTTCTGGAGTTTGAGGCACTGCCGTTCTGGATGGGTTCAGGCAGGATCTCCTTTTCTGGGGACTTGAGGTCCCCGTTGGCACCGTCGCCCTGAGCCTCAGCCCTGGTGACAATGGCCGTGAGGACCTCGATCATCTGTGCAATGGTGACCGTCCCTGCCTTGTACTGGCGCAGGAGGTCCTGGCGCCGGTGCTCGGGGACGTAGCGGGAGAAGAGGAGCTCCCAGACGGTGACGCTCTGGCCCTGGAAGAGCCCCACAGCCAGCGTGGTGCGGGCGGCCCTGCAGGCTCTGCGGGCATCCTCGCTCAGCTGGTAGAGCGCGGAGCCCTTGTCCATCACTGCAGCATCAGCAGCCCCGTGTCCGGTCGGGCACGCAGCGGCGCAGCAGCTGCAGGTAGGTCAGGTTCTCGTGCGTGTTGGGGTCGAAGAAGCCCTTGTGTCGTCGCCGGGGTCGGAACAGACCTGGCTCATCTCCTGGTCGAAGTAGCCACGCTTGTAGGCCACCTCCACGGGCAGGCGGTGGCTGTGCACGGGTCGATGATGCCGCCGGTGGCGATCTGGGCCTCCAGCAGGCGATGCCGTGGTCCCTGACAATCAGCTCCTTCTTCATGGCCTGGAAGAGTGAGATCTTGTCCCCCGTGTAGGGGTCAGAGTAACCCGTCACGGCCCTCTCTGCCGACAGCAGCTTCTCGTGCAGCTCGCTGCCCACCAGCCCAGAGGACACGGCCTCGTCCACTGAGAGCTTCTGGTTCTTGACCGGGTCCACCAGGAAGCCGGTGGCCGCCTGGGCCTCCAGCAGCACCAGCGCCGTGCCCTGCCTCAGGATGCCCTTCCACATGGCCTGGTAGATGCTCATCTTCTCCATCTTGCTGGGCTCGGCCTTGGAGGGCACCAGCACGCCGGCGATGACGCCCGTGCCGTCCAGGTAGCGCTTGACCGAGGCCATCTGCGTCACCTCCTGCACCGTCCTGGCGCCCTGCACCAGCTCGGCCAGCGTGCCCGTGTCGATGATGCCCGAGTCCAGCAGGTCCGAGGCGCTCACCTGCCTCCTGAGGCCCGTGAACTTCACGCTGCTGCCGCGCTGCGCCGCCTCCTCCACCAGGCGGGTGAGCAGCGTGGCCAGCTCGGCCAGCGCCAGGCTCCCGGCCCGCAGCCGCCCCAGCAGCTCCTGGCGCTTGGCCTCTGCCACGAACTTGGAGAAGAGCAGCTCCCACAGGGCACCTTCCTGCCGTGGAACCGCCTGCCGAGACCTCCACCGTGGGGGACTTGAGGGACCGCTCCAGCTCCTGCTCCTGCTCCTGCTCCTGCTGCTTCTGTTCCTGTTCCTTCTGGGAGTTTGAGGCACTGCCGTTCTGGATGGGTTCAGGCAGGATCGCCTTTTCTGGGGACTTGAGGTCCCCGTTGGCACCGTGGCCCTGGGCCTCAGCCCTGGTGACAATGGCCGTGAGGACCTCGATCATCTGCGCAATGGTGACTGTCCCCGCCTTGTACTGGCGCAGGAGGTCCTGGCGCCGGTGCTCGGGGACGTAGCGGGAGAAGAGGAGCTCCCAGACGGTGACGCTCTGGCCCTGGAAGAGCCCCACAGCCAGCGTGGTGCGGGCGGCCTGCAGGGCTCTGCGGGCATCCTCGCTCAGCTGGTAGAGCGCGGAGCCCTTGTCCATCAGCTGCAGCATCAGCAGCCCCGTGTCCGGGTCGGGCACGCAGCGGCGCAGCAGCTGCAGGTAGGTCAGGTTCTCGTGCGTGTTGGGGTCGAAGAAGCCTTGGTGTCATCGCCGGGGTCGGAGAGGATCTGGCTCTCTCTGGTCGAAGTAGCCACGCTTGTAGGCCACCTCCACGGGCAGGCGGTGGCTGTGCACGGGGTCGATGATGCCGCCGGTGGCGATCTGGGCCTCCAGCAGGCGGATGCCGTGGTCCCTGACAATCAGCTCCTTCTTCATGGCCTGGAACAGGGAGATCTTGTCCCCCGTGTAGGGGTCAGAGTAGCCCGTCACGGCCCTCTCCGCCGACAGCAGCTTTTCGTGCAGCTCGCTGCCCACCAGGCCAGAGGACACGGCCTCGTCCACTGAGAGCTTCTGGTTCTTGACCGGGTCCACAGGAAGCGGTGGCCGCCTGGGCCTCCAGCAGCACCAGCGCCGTGTGCCTGCCTCAGGATGCCCTTCCACATGGCCTGGTAGATGCTCATCTTCTCCATCTTGCCCGGCTCGGCCTTGGAGGGCACCAGCACGCCGGCGATGACGCCCGTGCCGTCCAGGTAGCGCTTGACCGAGGCCATCTGCGTCACCTCCTGCACCGTCCTGGCGCCCTGCACCAGCTCGGCCAGCGTGCCCGTGTCGATGATGCCCGAGTCCAGCAGGTCCGAGGCGCTCACCTGCCTCCTGAGGCCCGTGAATTTCACGCTGCTGCCGCGCTGCGCCGCCTCCCCTCCACCAGGCGGGTGAGCAGCGTGGCCAGCTCGGCCAGCGCCAGGCTCCCGGCCCGCAGCCGCCCCAGCAGCTCCTGGCGCTTGGCCTCTGCCACGAACTTGGAGAAGAGCAGCTCCCACAGGGACACCTTCCTGCCGTGGAAGCCGCCTGCCGAGACCTCCACTGTGTGGGACTTGAGGGACCGCTCCAGCTCCTGCTCCTGCTCCTGCTGCTGCTTCTGTTCCTGTTCCTTCTGGGAGTTTGAGGCACTGCCGTTCTGGATGGGTTCAGGCAGGATCGCCTTTTCTGGGGACTTGAGGTCCCCGTTGGCACCGTGGCCCTGGGCCTCAGCCCTGGTGACAATGGCCGTGAGGACCTCGATCATCTGTGCAATGGTGACCGTCCCTGCCTTGTACTGGCGCAGGAGGTCCTGGCGCCGGTGCTCGGGGACGTAGCGGGAGAAGAGGAGCTCCCAGACGGTGACGCTCTGGCCCTGGAAGAGCCCCACAGCCAGCGTGGTGCGGGCGGCCTGCAGGGCTCTGCGGGCATCCTCGCTCAGCTGGTAGAGCGCGGAGCCCTTGTCCATCAGCTGCAGCATCAGCAGCCCCGTGTCCGGGTCGGGCACGCAGCGGCGCAGCAGCTGCAGGTAGGTCAGGTTCTCGTGCGTGTTGGGGTCGAAGAAGCCCTTGGTGTCGTCGCCGGGGTCGGACAGGATCTGGCTCATCTCCTGGTCGAAGTAGCCACGCTTGTAGGCCACCTCCACGGGCAGGCGGTGGCTGTGCACGGGGTCGATGATGCCGCCGGTGGCGATCTGGGCCTCCAGCAGGCGGATGCCGTGGTCCCGGACAATCAGCTCCTTCTTCATGGCCTGGAACAGGGACATCTTTTGTCCTGTGTAGGGGTGGGTGTAGCCCGTCACAGCTCTCTCGGCACTTAGAAGTTTGTTTTTCAGTTCACTGCCCACCAGCCCAGAGGACACAGCCTCGTCCACAGAGAGCTTCTGGTTCTTCACTGGATCAACGATGAAGCCGGTGGCCGCCTGGGCCTCCAGCAGCACCAGCGCCGTGCCCTGCCTCAGGATGCCCTTCCACATGGCCTGGTAGATGCTCATCTTCTCCATCTTGCTGGGCTCGGCCTTGGAGGGCACCAGCACGCCGGCAATGCTTCCAGTTCCCTCAAGGTACCTCCTCACACTGTCCATTTTTGCTATTTCTTGTGCTGTCTCTTTTCCTTTTTGAAGTTTTTCTATTGTTTCCTCTGTAATTATTTGTGCACTGAGCAGTTCTGATGCTGTGATTTGCTGTCGGATTCCCTGGAACCAGACATCGCTCCTGTCCTCTTCTTTTTCCCTGATGATCCTCAGTATTGTCTCAATGATTCCTTGCACAATGTGTTGGGATTCCGCTTTGTACTTTTTCACCAGTTCTTTTCTCTTCTCCTCTGTGATGTACTCGGAGCAGAGCAGCTCCCACAGCGATAACACCTGTCCCTTGTATCTTCCCACAGGCACCTGGACCTTGGTGCACAGCAGGGCGTTTTTGGTTTGCTCATCAATGTAGAAATAGTCGCCTTCCTTTTCCAGGACCTGCAGCAGGTACAAGCCGCTCTCTCTGTCCTTGGCACACCGCTGCAGGAGCTGGCTGTAACTGATCTTCTCGTGAGTGTTGGGATCTATGAAGCCTTTGCTGCCGTGGTCTGGGTCCGAAAGCAGGAGGAACATGTCCTCGTCCAGGTGCCCGCGCTTGTAGGCCACCTCCAGGGGCAGGCGGTGGCCATGCCAGGGGTCAACGATGCCACCAGTGGCGAGCTGGGCCTCCAGCAGGCGGATGCCGTGATCCCTGACTATGATCTTCTGCCTCACAGCCTGGAAGAGAGATGTTTTACTGCCTGTTTGAGGGTCTGTGTATCCCGTCACGGCCCTCTCTGCTGACAGCAGCTGCTCGCGCAGCTCGCTGCCCACCAGCCCAGAGGACACGGCCTCGTCCACTGAGAGCTTCTGGTGGCCCCGGGGATCCACCATGAAGCCGGTGGCCGCCTGTGCCTCCAGCAGCCCCAGGGCACACTGCTCTGTGAGGAGGCCTTTCTGCAGCGCCTGGTAGATGCTCATCACCTCTTTCCTCAGCGGGAGGAGAACCCCGGCGATGCACCCAGTGCCGTCCAGGTACCTTCGGATGGTGTCCCTCTTTGTGAGGCTGGCAAGGGTGAGACTCCCGTCCTGCAGCTGGTCCAGAGTTTTCTTGTCAATTATCTCAGAGTTGAACAGCTCTGACACCGACACCTCGCCCCGCAGTCCTTTGACCTTGAGGGCTTCTCCTCTTTGCTCTGTGTCCTCGATGATTTTTAAGATGAGGGATATCAGCTCTTCCAGCGCCAGGTTTTTGCTTTTGTACTGCATCACCAGCTCTTTCCTTTTCTGCTCTGAGATGTAGTGAGAGCAGAGGACTTCCCAGACAGAAACGGTTTGGTCCTTAAACTTTCCAACTTTCACCTGAAGGGGCTTTGAGCGTAAAGCCTGCTTTGTGGACTCATCAATGTAGAAGTACTTTCCTCCCTCCTTTACAACCTGCAGCATGTACAGCCCCGTGTCCGGGTCTTGGACACATCTCTCCAGGAGCTGCATATACGTAAGGTTCTCGTGGGTGTTGGGGTCGAAGAAGCCCTTGGTGTCATCACTGGGGTCCGAGAGGATCTGGTTCATCTCCTGGTTGAAGTAGCCCCGCTTGTAGGCCACCTCCACGGGGACACGGTGGCTGTGCACGGGGTCGATGATGCCGCCGGTGGCGATCTGGGCCTCCAGCAGGCGGATGCCGTGGCTCTTCACAATCAGCCCTTGGTTCATGGCTTCAAACAGGGACATGGGGGCTTTGGTGTAGGGGTCAGTGTAGCCTGTCACGGCCCTCTCGGCACAGAGCAGCTTTTCAAAAATCTCCCCTCCAATCAGACCCGCCTCTAACGCTTCCTCCACCGAGTATTTCTTGTTTTTCTCTGGGTCGATGATGTAGCCGGTGGCTGCCTGTGCCTCCAGCAGCACCAGGGCGGTCCCTGGCCTCAGGATGCCCTTCCACATGGCCTGGTAGATGCTCATCTTCTCGTTGCTTGGCTGGATGAGGACCCCTGCTATGAAATTACTGCCCTCCAGGTACTTGCGGACAGACTCCATTTCAGTCACTTCTTTGACTGTTTTCTTCCCCTGGTTGAGCTCGTCGAGGATTTTTTTGTCGATCAGCTGGGACTGAAGAGGTCACTGGGGCAGAAACTCTTTTCCTCAGGCCCTTGAATGCGAACTTCTTGCCCTGTGCCTCAGTCTCTTGGATGATTGTGGTGATAATTGTGGCGATTTCCTGCAGCACTCAGCTTTCTCATCCTTGTACTTTTGCACCAGCTCTCTTCTTCTCTGGCTGTCTGAGAAGTATTCGGAGTTGAGGAGGTCCCAGACGGACACGGTCTGTCCTTTGAACCGCCCCACGTTGACACACACAGTCACAGATTTCAGCACCTTCATGGTCTGCTCGTCCACGCAGAACATCGAGTTTTCTGACAGAGGGAGGAGCCACAGACCCGACTCGGCATCACGAACGCACCGGTCCTTCAGCTGCTGGTAGGTCACGTTCTCCTTGGTGTTTGGGTCAAAAAGCTCTTGTGCTGTCATCCAGCTGAGAGAGGGTTTGTTCAGGTCCTCGTCGTAGAAGCCGTACCTGCAGGCAGCCGGGAGCGGCAGGTGGAGGTGGTGGATGGATCAACCACCCCTCCCGTGGCCAGCTGGCCTCCAGCAAGGGCAGGGCCTCTGCCAGGGGGATGAGCTCCTTCCTGAGCGCTTGGCACAGGGAGATGGAGCCCCCGGTGTAGGGGTCTGTGTAGCCCGTCACAGCCCTCTCAGCCTGAAGGAGTTTCTCAGACAGCTCCTCTCCAACAACAGCCGCTCTCACGGCGTCCCTCACGCCGAGCCTCCGGTTGGTGGCAGGGTCAGTCAGGTACCCTGTGGCTGCCTGAGCCTCGAGCAGCCTCAGAGCAGCCCCAGGGAGGAGGAGGTTGTTTTTCATGGCGTCATAGAAGCTCATCTTCTGTTTGGATGCCTCTATGAAGACCCCAGCTATGCTGCCTGTGCCCTTCAAGTACCTCTTCACGCTCTCCATTTCAGCCACTTCCTGGGCAGTTCTTACACCCTGAGCCAGTTCTTCAAACGTCTTCTGGGAAATGATGCCCGTGTCCAGCAGCCAGACCACAGGGACACTGCCCCTCAGGCCTTCCAGGGAGATCTGGGTCCCGGCTTTCATCTCCATCTCCCCCACCAGCCTGAGCACCAGAGCCACCAGCTGCTCCAGCGACAGCTCCTCCGAGCGGAACCTCTCCGTGAAATCACTCCTCTGTTCCTCGGTGAAATACCCTGAGTGCACAAGCTCCCAGAGGGAGACTCCTTTCTCCTTCACCATGGTTTCCTTGAAAATGCGCTGGATTTGCTCGTCGGTGTAGGCAGGAGCAGCCGTCTGTGCCAGAGGCAGCAAGTGGAAGCCGGAGACGTCGTCTTTCTGGCAGTGCTGGATCAGCTCGGCGTAGGTCACACTCTCTTTGCTGTCCGGGAGGCAGAACACCCTGTGGTCATCGCTGGGCTTGGAGAGGGCCTTGCTGGTGTCCTCATCCAGGCAGCCTCGCTGCTGGGCCGACTCCAGGGGGATGTGGTGGCCGCACGTTGGGTCGATGATGCCTCCTGTGGCCATCTGCACCTCCATCAGCTGCATGGCCTGCTTGTCTGCGATCAGGCCCTTCTTCATGGCCTGGAAAAGGGGGATCTTCTTGCCTGTGAAAGGGTCCCTATAGCCCGTCACGGCCCCTTCCGCCTGCTGCAGCTTCTCGTGGACATCTGGCCCAATGACTCCCTCCTTGACGGCCTCGTCCACGCAGAGCTTCTGGTTGTTCACGGGGTCAATGATGAAGCCCGTGGCAGCCTGGGCCTCCAGCAGGGGCAGGGCCACTCCTGGCACCACGATGTTCTGCTTCATGGCCTCATAAATGCTCATTCTCTGGTTGGATGGCTGGAGCACGATCCCCCCGATGCTGCCCGAGCCGTAGAGGTACTTCCTGACAGAGTCCATGTGCAGGACTTGTTCTGGGGTGACGGACCCCTCCAGCACCTGCTCAAACAGGGCCCTGTCGATGACACCGGTCTCCATCAGGTGGTAAGCGCTGACGTTGCCTCTCATGGCCGGGAACTTGATGGGGGCCCATTTCTTCATCTCCTCCTCCAGCATGAGCCGGATTTGCTCCAGGCTGAGCTTCCTCAGCTGGAAGTGGTTGAAAATCTCCCGGCGCCTCCCCTCGCTGAAGTACTCGGAGTTGAGCAGGTCCCACACAGAGACCTTCTCCCCCCGCAGGCGCCCAAACCTGACGGGCAGCCAGGAGCTCCTGAACACCTGCCTGGTGGCCTCGTCGACGAACTGCCTCTTCCTGCTGTTCAGAGGGAGGAGGCACAGCCCCGTGGAGGGCTCGGTGATGCATTTCTCCTTCAGCTGCAGGTAGGTCAGGTTCTCGTGCGTGTTGGGGTCGAAGAAGCCCTTGGTGTCGTCGCTGGGGTCTGAGAGGATTAAATTCATCTTCTTGTCGAAGTAGCCACGCTTGTAGGCCACCTCCACGGGGATGCGGTGGCTGTTGACAGGATCGATGATGCCGCCGGTGGCGATCTGGGCCTCCAGCAGGCGGATGCCGTGGTCCCTGACGATGAGATCCTTCTGCATGGCCTGGAACAGGGAGATCTTAGCCCCTGAGTAAGGATCTCGGTAGCCAGTGACAGATTTCTCCGCAGCCAGCAGCTTGTCGTACACGTCCGGGCCGATGACGTGTGCTCGTAAAGCCTCATCCACGGAGTACCTCTTGTTGGCAGCGGGGTCAATGATGAACCCCGTGGCAGCCTGCGCCTCCAGGAGGATCAGAGACGTTCCTGGCCTGAGGAGTCCCTTGCGCTTTGCCTGGTAGATGCTGATCTTCTCCTGGGAGTCGGGGAGCAGCAGCCCCCCGATGCTGCCCGTGCCCTGCAGGTACTTCCTGACGGTGTCCATGCTGACCACCTCTTTGGCCGACGTTTCTCCCTCCTTGAGTTTCTTGAACAAGTCTTTGTTGATGATTTCTGAGCTCAGGAGCTGGTCAGCCGTCACCTGCTCCCTCAGGCCCGTGAAGGTGACATTAGCAGTGGCAGCATTTTCCTCAACGGCGGCTCTGACGGCCTCTCCCAGCTCTTGCAGGGAGAGCACTCCTGCCAGGAACTGCTGAGCCAGCGCAGCTCTTTGCTCGCCCTGGATGTAGTCAGAGAAGAGCAGCTTCCACAGAGACACCGGCTTGTCCTTGAATTTCCCCACAGCAACAGACACCTGCGTGTTCTCCAGAGCTGTCTGGGTCCTGTGGTCAAAGAAGCCGAGTGTCCCCTGGGACCCTTTGGTGCCGTCCCCAGGGAGCGGCAGCAGCAGGAGCCCCGTGCTGGGGTCGGTGACACAGCGCTGGAGCAGCTCTGCGTAGCTCAGCTTCTCCTTGGAGCCGGGGTCAAAGAACCCCTTGGTGTCATCAGGAGGGCTGGACAGGAGCTGCCCGGTGGCCTCGTCCAGGTACCCCCACTCACAGGCTGTCTCCATGGGGACACGGAGGTGCCTGCCCGGGGCGATGACACCCCCCGTGGCCAGCTGAGCCTCCAGGAGGCAGAGGCCATGATCCCTGGGGACAAAGCCCTTCCCGATGGCTTGGAACAGGGAGAGCATTTCTCCAGTGGACGGGTCCCTGTACCCAGTGATGGCTTTCTCAGCTGAGGACAGCTTCTCGTAAAGCTCTGGGCCAATGAGACCAACCCTGACAGCCTCGTCCACGGAGTAGCTTTTGTTCTTCAGGGGGTCTGTCAGGCTGCCGGTGGAGGCCTGGACTTGCAGGAGCATGAGAGCAGCACCAGGCACCAGGAGATGCTCCCTCAGCGCCTGGTAAAGGCTCTTCTGCTCCCCGGAAGGCAGGACAACCCCAGCCACGCTCCTGGTCCCACGCAGGAAGTGCTGGACAATGTCATTCTCTGCCACCTCCTGGGCAGACACTCTTCCCTCCTCGAGGCCTCGGAACACGTCGCGGCTGATGATGCCAGAGTCCATCAGGTCCCTGCTGCTCACCCTCCCTGCCAGCCCCGGGAATGTGATCTGCAGGGGCAGGAGGAGGAAGCCTGAGGCCGGATCCACGACGCACCTCTTCCTCAGCTCCGAGTACGTGACCTTCTCCATGGTGCTGGGGTCCAGGAACACCCTGCTGTCCTCAGTGCCGGGGTCAGAGGCGAGCTGGCTCATCTCCTCATCCAGATACCCCCTCTCACAGGCCGCCCCTGCCGGGAGCCGCCCACCGGTGGCCGGGTCGATGACGCCTCCGGTCGCCACCTGGGCCTGGAGCAGGCGGATGCCCTGCTCCCTCCCCACCAGCTCCTTCTGCATGGCCTGGTAGAGGGAGATTTTCTCTTCTGTGTAGGGGTCCAGGAAGCCAGTAGCAGCTCTGTCAGCCGAGAGCAGCCTCTCCTTCAGCTCCAGCCCCACCAGCCCATCCTCACGGCCTCTGCCACGGGCACACGGCGGCTCCTCAGCGGGTCGGAGATGGAGCCCGTGGCTGCCTGCGCCTCCAGGAGGCTCAGGGCCGAATCCAGGCTCAGCAGATGCTCTCTGGTGGCCTCATAGAAGCTCATTACCCTCTTTGAAGCCTCTACATACACGCCTGCAATGCTGCCAGCTGTGTCCGAGGGCTCCCCGGGAGCATCCGGCCCCGCATCCCTGCCAGCTGCCTTTTGCTGCTTGCACGGCATCCCATCCTGGCACAAGTGGTTTGTCCCTGACACGACTTCCCCGGGAGAGCCAGGAACAGCCTGGCCATTCACTGCTGGCTTGCTCTCCATCCTGCTGCTGCTGCACGCCTCCCACAGCTCCCAGGACTCTGCAGAGAGAGGGAAAGCTCGGTGAGAAATCAACTTCTGTGGCCGTGCTCTCAGGGGTCTGAGGATGAGGGAAGTGACGAGGATCTGGCTCCGTGTTTCAGAAGGCTGATTTATTATTTTATGATATATATTATATTAAAACTATACTAAAAGAATAGAAGAAAGGATTTCATCAGAAGCCTAGCTAAGAATAGAAAAGAAAGAATGATAACAAAGGCTTGTATCTCGGACTCTCTGTCCGAGCCAGCTGACTGTGATTGGCCATTAATTAGAAGCAACTAACATGGGTCAATCAAAGATCTACTTGTTACATCCCACAGCAGCAGATAATCATTGTTTACATTTTGTTCCTGAGGCCTCTCAGCTTCTCAGGAGGAAAAATCCCAAGAAAAGGATTTTTCATGAAAGATGTCTGTGACAAACTTCTTCATGGTTTGCGTGTTAAATACCGGGAAATCAGAAACATAAACACTCTCAGGCAGGAGGAAGTGACAGCCAAAGCCTGGGCATGTCCAAACCTGGTGTGCCACCCTGAGGGATCCGGCCAAACTCGAGGACTCTGTGGGTGAGAAGCTCCACATTCCCCGGCCACATGCACTGGAACCCCCAAACACCCCCGGCTGATCCCCCAGCAGGAAAGGACGGGGGGATTCTGCTCTTCTGCCCAGGTGAGCCCGCACCTTCAGAGCTGCCCCAGCCCTGGGGACACGGCAGGAGGACCTGGAGCTGCTGCAGGGCTGGAGCCCCTCAGTTCCCAGGCATCCAGGCTGGGAGAGCTGGGGGTGCTCACCTGAAGGTGGAGAAGGATCCAGGGAGAGCTCAGAGCCCTCCCAGAGCCTAAAGGGGCTCCAGGAGAGCTGGGAAGGACGTGTGACAAGGGGCTGGAGTGGCAGGACAAGGGGAACGGCTCCCCACTGCCAGAGGGCAGGGATGGATGTGATTTTGGGAAGAAATCCTTCCCTGTGAGGGTGGTTTGGCCCTGGCACAGGGTGCCCAGAGCAGCTGTGGCTGCCCCTGGGTCCCTGGAAGTTTTCCAGGCCAGGCTGGACGGGACTTGGAGCAGCCTGGGACAGTGGAAGGTGTCCCTGCCATGGCACAGGGTGGGACTGGACAGGCTTTGAGATCCCTCTCCACCCAAACCCCTCCATGATT
Organism: Diglossa brunneiventris; assembly: GCA_019023105.1. Classification (NCBI taxonomy): domain Eukaryota; kingdom Metazoa; phylum Chordata; class Aves; order Passeriformes; family Thraupidae; genus Diglossa; species Diglossa brunneiventris. The sequence continues at coordinate 155,456,564 of CM032354.1, read as the reverse complement.
CTGTGACTCGGGGGTGCTGGCGTGCAGGTCCATGTGCTCCCACAGGGCTGCTGCACGAACCCCCCCGTCCTTCCACTGTCCCCCCTTTCCCACCCTGCACATAGGCAGAGGCTCCATCTCAGCGGGCAGCGGCCACCAGGACGCCTCCAGGGCTACCTCAGGGTGAGATTGCACCCAGTCCAAACCCCGCTCCTGCTGGCAAAGCTGTGGGATGCACTTGGGCCAGGGACTCAGGCAGATCATGCCTCGAACACCGCTGTAAAATTTTGCTCACTGAAGCCCACCCCTCCCTCAGGAATGCCTGGCTTGAACTTCGGACTGAAAGCCAAACTGCCGAGATTAGATAAAGGGAAACCCATTCCCCAGGGGAGAAGTAAACAGGTAAACAAGGAAAAGAACGCGAGCCGCGCCCAGCAGCCGTGCTGAGAACCATCTCTGGCTGGCTTTGGGGTGGGAGAGGCCGCAGCCCCGCAGAGCCCTGTGCCGGGAGCGGGTTTGCACAGATTCATCCCATCCCCACAGAGCCCTGTGCCGGGAGCGGGTTTGCACAGATTCATCCCCACAGAGCCCTGTGCCGGGAGCAGGTTTGCACAGATTCATCCCCAGCGGGTTTGCACAGATTCACCCTCACAGAGCCCTGTGCCGGGAGCAGGTTTGCACAGATTCATCCCCACATCCCCCAGAGCCCTGTGCCGGGAGCGGGTTTGCACAGATTCATCCCCCAGAGCCCTGTGCCGGGAGCGGGTTTGCACAGATTCATCCCCCAGAGCCCTGTGCCGGGAGCAGGTTTGCACAGATTCATCCCCAGCAGGTTTGCACAGATTCATCCCCCAGAGCCCTGTGCCGGGAGCGGGATTGCACAGATTCATCCCCCAGAGCCCTGTGCCGGGAGCGGGTTTGCACAGATTCATCCCCGCAGCTCACAGAGCCCTGTGCCGGGAGCAGGTTTGCACAGATTCATCCCCAGCCCCGCAGAGCCCTGTGCCGGGAGCAGCTTTGCACAGATTCATCCCCGCAGCTCACAGAGCCCTGTGCCGGGAGCAGGTTTGCACAGATTCATCCCCACAGAGCCCTGTGCCGGGAGCAGGTTTGCACAGATTCATCCCTCAGAGCCCTGTGCCGGGAGCAGGTTTGCACAGATTCATCTCACAGAGCCCTGTGCCGGGAGCGGGATTGCACAGATCCATCCCCAGCCCCACAGAGCCCTGTGCCGGGAGCGGGATTGCACAGATTCATCCCCACATCTCACAGAGCCCTGTGCTGGGATCAGGTTTGCACAGATTCATCCCCACAGAGCCCTGTGCCGGGAGCAGGTTTGCACAGATTCATCCCCACAGAGCCCTGTGCCGGGAGCAGGTTTGCACAGATTCATCCCCACATCTCACAGAGCCCTGTGCCGGGAGCAGGTTTGCACAGATTCATCTCACAGAGCCCTGTGCCGGGAGCGGGATTGCACAGATCCATCCCCAGCCCCACAGAGCCCTGTGCCGGGAGCAGCTTTGCACAGATTCATCCCCAGCCCCACAGTGCCCTGTGCCGGGAGCAGGTTTGCACAGATTCATCCCCCAGAGCCCTGTGCCGCGATCAGCTTTGCACAGATTCATCCCCGCAGCCCAGGAAGTTTCGGTGTGTTTCCACCTCTGCTCGGGGCAGTGAGCCCAGAGGCAGCTGAGGGGCGCCTTCATCCATCAGAGACCCCCGATGCCCCCAGATCCTCCCGAAGCCTCGCACCGCAGGACTGCGGGTGACACCCCGGAGTGTGCTGTAAGAGACAATGGCACCGCCAGGGGGTTCCTACCTGGCCTGAGTGCATCAACCCATCTGAGCTTTCCAGGGGGACCTTCACCACCAAACCAGCTGGGGAGGGGATCAGCAGAGCATCGCTGGGGTCCACGGATGTGATATTTTCTTTATTAAGAAATGTCTTTTTCTTTGTTTTTCTAAATATAGAATATTATAGTCTATATTTTCTTTATCTGTATTTTATGATATATTTTCTTTATTCTATATTTCATGCTATATTTTCTTTATTCTGTATTTTATTCTATATTTTCTTTATTCTATATTTTATTCTATATTTTCTTTATTCTGTATTTTAGTCTATATTTTCTTTTTTTTCTATTTTATTCTAGATTTTCTTTATTTTGTATTTTTTCTGTATTTTCTTTATTCTGTATTTTATTTTATATTTTATTCTATATATTCTTTATTCCATATTTCATTCTATATTTTCTTTATTTTATATTTTATTCTACATTTTCTTTATTCTGTATTTTATTCTATATTTTCTTTATCTATTTTTATTCTATAGTTTCTTTATTCTATATTTCATTCTATACTTCCTTTATTCTATATTTTATTCTACATTTTCTTTATTTTTCTTTATTCTGCCACTGTCACTCTCTTTTCTATTTTCCATTTCTTTCTCCCCTCTCTTTCTCGCATGTTTACCATCAGATAAAACCCATACTACTGACTTGGGCACAGGGTTTCGTTTGCACCTAAATCCGGGCAGAGGCATGCCCAATAACCTCAATAACTGGGTCCTGACGGCCGGATCTGCCCCAGCCGTGGCGCCGTGAGAACCGGGAGGTCAGAGGGAGCCACAGCCCCCTGAGACAGAGCAGAAATTCTCCAGAGTAGAAATCCATTTTGATTTAGGTGAAATGTACATCTTTGAGCTGAGTCTGTAGTTTGAAAACACAGCTATGTAGCCTGACGGCAAAGTCCAGGCTCAGGGAAACTGCTTCAGAGAAGGACAGAGATAATGGGGGGGGGACAGAGGGTGATAGAGAGACACAGAGACTGCTGTGAAAGCAGGTCAGCCTGACCTAGGAATTCTTTCTGATAAAGAAGAACCCGTGGCAAATGTCACGCAAAAATTCGTAAAAGTGAATATGTATGAACCTATTGTGAAATTGTATGCACATGCATTTAAGAGGGGGATAGAAAGGGACCTGAAATTCCCAGAGGTACGCGTTCATTTTGAGGGGAATGATTCCCACATGCATCCAGCGCTGTAATAAACATACCGGCTTTACAACTTTCACAAAAGATGTGGAGTTTTGTTTATCTCCGCAAAACACCCCGGGCTGCGGCCGCGGCACACGGCGGCTCGGGAGCCTCCCTGCCCGCAGCCTCCGTGCCAGCAGCCTGGGGGAGCGGGAGGGCAGGTGGGGTGGCTGATTCCCTCGGGAACGCCATCCCCCAGGTGCCCAGCGGGGTCTCTCAGGGCTGGACTGGTCCCACGGGCCGAGCACCGAGTGCTGCAGGCACCAAGGAGCGGCTCCTGCCCCGGTCCTGCAGCCGAGCAGGGTGGTCACGGTGCTGCCCACCGGCACGGCTGCAAGGACACAGCCAGGGCAGGGCTGCCCCGAGGTGTGCCCACAGAGAACCCCAGTTCTGTGCCTCCCGAAGAGGTCACATCGAGTGGGACAGCGCGGAGCAGCTCTCCCCATTGCTGGAGCTCACAGACCCATCTCCTCGAGGTGTGCCCCACACAGAACCCCAGTTCTGTGCCTCCCGCAGAGGTCACATCGAGTGGGGACAGCGCGGAGCAGCTCTGCCCCATTGCCTGGAGCTCACAGACCCATCTCCTCGAGGTGTGCCCCACACAGAACCCCAGGGTTCTGTGCCTCCCGCAGAGGTCACATCGAGTGGGAACAGTGCGGAGCAGCTCTGCCCTATTGCCTGGAGCTCACAGACCCATCTCCTCCCCAGCTCCACCCGTGCAAACAAGAGCTGGGAGTGAAAAGCACCCTGAAAGTGCTGGGGGTGCCGTGCCCACCCCAGGAGCAGCCCCCCAAAGGGGGTCCGGGCACCCGGCACCGTTCCCTCATGCCCCTCAGCTCCCTCCGTGCCCCTCGGGCACACCAGTGTCGCAGACATCTTTTATGAAAAATCCTTTCCTTAGGATTTTTCCTCCTGAGAAGCTGAGAGGCCTCAGGAACAAAATGTAACAATGATTATCTGCTGCTGTGGGATGCAACAGGTGGATCTGGGATTGGTCTCCTGTGGTTGTTTCTAATTAATGGCCAATCACAGTCAGCTGGCTCGGACAGAGAGTCCGAGCCACAAGCCTTTGTTATCATTCCTTCTTTTTCTATTCTTAGCTAGCCTTGTGATGAAATCCTTTCTTCTATTCTTTTAGTATAGTTTTAATATAATATATATCATAAAATAATAAATCAGCCTTCTGAAACATGGAGTCAGATCCTCGTCTCTTCCCTCATCCTCAGACCCTTGTGAGCACAGTCACACACCAACACCTTCTCCCTACGCGTGCTGCTCTGTCCTGGGCACACCAACACCTTCTCCCTACGCGTGCTGCTCTGTCCCAGCCGCGCTCCGGGCTCGCTGCCCGGCCCGGGGAGAGGTCCCGGCAGGAGCCGGCTCCCTCCGCCCGGTGATGTCAGCGCGGCTCGGATCTGCCCGAGCAGTGCTCTTTGCGTTTGTGTTTGCAGGATCGCGATCGCGCCCGGCCCCGGCGCCGGCAGCTGGGGACGGCCCCGGGGCTGCGCCGGCCCCGGGAAGGGCAGGAGGGCTCGGGGGTCCCTGCCCTGGGGGGCCAGGGGGAGGGCGAGGGTCCAGCTGCCGGCTGACAGCCGGGACAGTTGCTGTGTGCTGCCAGCCAGGGGCTTTTCCCCTCCTCGCAGGGCTCTCCCCTGTGCCCCACGGGCTCACCCCGGCTGCCCACGCCCCCGCAGGGATCCCGGTGCCAGGCTCATGCAAAACACCTGCGGGGCTGTCGGCACCTCCCACCGGCTCTGCCGCCCGCTCCCGGCCCCGGGAAGGCTGTGCTGGCCCCGGGAAGGTGGGGCTGGTCCCGGGAAGGCTGTGGCTGACCCCGCACTCCCGTCCTGGCAGGGCCAAGCCGGGCTGGATGGCACCGGCTGTGCTGCCCTCGGAAGGAGCTGAGCTCAGCCCTGCCGTGACGCGGGCACAGCAGCGCCGGGGTGGCTCCGGTGTCTGGAGAGCCCCGGGCAGGTCCCTGCACGTCCCGGAGCTGGGGCGGCCGCGGAATCCCGCACCGGAGCGGTTCCAGCAGCCGGAGAGCCCCAGGCAGGTCCCCACACGTTCCCAGAACCGAGCGGGCCGCCGGCACCGCAGGGCAGAGGGAATGCGGGCACTGCCACCCCGCACCTGTGGAAGGCTGAAAGCGGCTGGGCAAGCAAAGGTGCCGCCCCCCGGGCAGGGGGAGGCGGTGGGCGCGCAGCAAGGGAAGGGCTCCGCTCCCTTTCGTCATCGGAAACTTTGAGTAACCGACTGTGCCGACGGAGGCAGGGAGATTCCTGGCAGAGGTGTTGGCACCTGCCACCCTCCCTGCGGCCACGGTCTCTCCCCGACGCGGGCAGCGCTCCCTGGCAGCCGCAGCCGCTGCTCCGCGGCTTTGGCTCCCGGCTGCGCCAGGGAAACGCGCTGGCAGCGCTGTGAGCACCCATGGGAGACATCGAGCGCCCAGGGCCACCCACGGGAGCCCCGCGGGACATCCCGCACCTCTGCAGCCGCGGGGAGCCCCCGGACAGCGGCCCCGGCGGGGGAGGAGGGCCCGGGGAGGGACCGGGAGCAGGGACAGGTTTTACTGGCAGAGGTGCGGGACGCGGTGTCGGGAGAGGGTGGCGGGGGAGTTGTTTGCTGGGGCAGGGAGTGCAGAGCGCTGGGAGAGGCTGGGGCTGGGGGTGGGAGCGCTGCAGGGTGGTGTCCCGCGGGGCAGGGCTGCGGCCGGAGGTATTTCGGGGCAGGGAGAGCAGCCGGGAATTTTCTGGGGCAGAGACGGAGGGTGATGGGAACAGGGAGGGCAGCCGGGGGGTCCCCGCTCTGAGCGGGCTGGGGGCAGCTCAGCGCCCCTCCCCAGGCAGTGCTGCCCGCCCGGCCGCCCCAGCGCAGGGTCCGCAGTGCCGGCGTCGTGCCCGGTGCCCGAGGGGGCTGCTCTAGGATGAGCTCGCGTCCTGTCCTCAGGACAACCCCACCGCACCGAGTTCTGTGGGGGGGGCTGCCAGTCCTCCCCCTGTCCTGTCCCACTACCCGCCCCCTCCTCAGCGCCCGTGCCATCGGAGCCTCGAGGCTTTTCCCGGAGCCATCCTGCCCTGCTCCTGGGACGTGCGGGGACCGCCACCCTCCCGCTGTGCCCCAGGCGGTGCCCAGGGTGCCCCAGCCTCGTGCGCTGTGCCCTGTGCCCGCGGTGCCCAGGGTGCCCCAGCCCCGTGCGCTGTGCCCCAGGCGGTGCCCAGGGTGCCCCAGACCCGTGCGCTGTGCCCCTGGCGGTGCCCAGGGCGCCCCAGCCCCGTGCGCTGTGCCCGCGGTGCCCAGGGTGCCCCAGCCCCGTGCGCTGTGCCCCTGGCGGTGCCCAGGGTGCCCCAGCCCCGTGCGCTGTGCCCCAGGCGGTGCCCAGGGTGCCCCAGCCCCGTGCGCTGTGCCCTGTGCCCGCGGTGCCCCCGCGGCCCCGGGAGCGCTGCCCATGCCCATTCCGTTCCGGGCATGGCCAGAGAGCCTCTGTGCCCCCGGCACGGCCCGCGGTGCCCAGGCAGGGCTCGCTCTCCCCGCCCGGGTCTCCTACCTGTGCACGCTGCTCGCACCTGGGGCTCCCCTGGCAGGTGCCCGGCGTTCACCGCTCTGCTTCCTGCCCGGGAGCAGAGCGCGTTTTAACCCTGGCCCTTCCCCGCCCCTGGGGATGACACAGCGGCCCAGCCCTTGCAGAAACTCGCGGGCCAGCCCTCCCCACGGCTCCCTTTCGGAGATGGGGTCCCTCCTTGCAGGGGTTCCCAAAAGGGCTGCGGGGCCGGGGGTGGCCCCATCCCGGTGGGCTGTGCCCTCCACAGAGGAGGTGAGAGTGAAGGGCAGAGACCTTCAGCGCTGCCTTCATCCCCAGCAGCTCCTCATCCTTCTCTCCATCACCCCCAAACCCTCCCTGCTGCCAGCAGTGCCCCTGTGCCTCGTGGCAGTGGCTGGACCTGGGCTGCGGGTGCAGGGCTGACAGAACCCCGATAGGCCCAGCCCTGGCACCTGGGCTAGAGAGGGGGACCCTTCCCTGCTCCCCCAGCCTTGCCCACGCCCCTGGATGTGCAGAAAGCCTGAATTGCCCAAAACATGCCCAAACCATCCTGTTGCTGCTTGAGTCACCCGCACGTCCCTGCCCTGCCTCCATCAGCAGCTCCACACCCTCTCTCCAGACCCCGCAGCAGCCCCACCGCTGCTCCTGCTGCCCCCCGAGCACCCCGAGCCCTCTCCCTGGTGCCGCAGCTGCTCGGTGGGCGCCGTAAGAGCGGCAGGTACCACAAAGAGGGGCAAGAGGCTTTGGGGCAGGGGGGTGGTGCCACATCTCCTCGGGGCGAGGATGCAGTGCTTGGGCAAGGTGTTTATGGGGCGTGGGAGTGTGTTGTCTGGAGAGCTGCCGGTATCCAGGCACGGGCGGGCTGCCTGAGCCCACGGGCACGGAGCCCTGGAGCCTGCCCTGGGTGCGGGCAGCCCTGGCAGCCGTGGTGCCACCCCTCCCATTGGGGTGGCACTGAACACCCGGGCAGGGTGGCACTGAACACCGGGCAGGGTGAGCCCCCTGTGCCTGCTGCTGGG
>CM032354.1:155397885-155448895 GCA_019023105.1 Diglossa brunneiventris | reverse complement strand
TCAGGCAGGATCTCCTTTTCTGGGGACTTGAGGTCCCCGTTGGCACCGTGGCCCTGTGCCTCAGCCCTGGTGACAATGGCCGTGAGGACCTCGATCATCTGTGCAATGTTGACCGTCCCCGCCTTGTACTGGCGCAGGAGGTCCTGGCGCCGGTGCTCGGGGACGTAGCGGGGAGAAGAGGAGCTCCCAGACGTGACGCTCTGGCCCTGGAAGAGCCCCACGGCCAGCGTGGTGCGGGCGGCCTGCAGGGCTCTGCGGGCATCCTCGCTCAGCTGGTAGAGCGCGGAGCCCTTGTCATCAGCTGCAGCTATCAGCAGCCCCGTGTCCGGGTCGGGCACGCAGCGGCGCAGCAGCTGCAGGTAGGTCAGGTTTCTCGTGCGTGTTGGGGTCGAAGAAGCCCTTGGTGTCGTCGCCGGGGTCGGACAGGACCTGGCTCATCTCCTGGTCGAAGTAGCCACGCTTGTAGGCCACCTCCACGGGCAGGCGGTGGCTGTGCACGGGGTCGATGATGCCGCCGGTGGCGATCTGGGCCTCCAGCAGGCGGATGCCGTGGTCCCTGACAATCAGCTCCTTCTTCATGGCCTGGAACAGGGAGATCTTGTCCCCCGTGTAGGGGTCAGAGTAGCCCGTCACGGCCCTCTCCGCCGACAGCAGCTTCTCGTGCAGCTCGCTGCCCACCAGGCCAGAGGACACGGCCTCGTCCACTGAGAGCTTCTGGTTCTTGACCGGGTCCACCAGGAAGCCGGTGGCCGCCTGGGCCTCCAGCAGCACCAGCGCCGTGCCCTGCCTCAGGATGCCCTTCCACATGGCCTGGTAGATGCTCATCTTCTCCATCTTGCTGGGCTCGGCCTTGGAGGGCACCAGCACGCCGGCGATGACGCCCGTGCCGTCCAGGTAGCGCTTGACCGAGGCCATCTGCGTCACCTCCTGCACCGTCCTGGCGCCCTGCACCAGCTCGGCCAGCGTGCCCGTGTCGATGATGCCCGAGTCCAGCAGGTCCGAGGCGCTCACCTGCCTCCTGAGGCCCGTGAATTTCACGCTGCTGCCGCGCTGCGCCGCCTCCTCCACCAGGCGGGTGAGCAGCGTGGCCAGCTCGGCCAGCGCCAGGCTCCCGGCCCGCAGCCGCCCCAGCAGCTCCTGGCGCTTGGCCTCTGCCACGAACTTGGAGAAGAGCAGCTCCCACAGGGACACCTTCCTGCCGTGGAAGCCGCCTGCCGAGACCTCCACCGTGTGGGACTTGAGGGACCGCTCCAGCTCCTGCTCCTGCTCCTGCTCCTGCTCCTGCTCCTGCTCCTGCTGCTGCTGCTTCTGTTCCTGTTCCTTCTGGGAGTTTGAGGCACTGCCGTTCTGGATGGGTTCAGGCAGGATCTCCTTTTCTGGGGACTTGAGGTCCCCGTTGGCACCGTGGCCCTGGGCCTCAGCCCTGGTGACAATGGCCGTGAGGACCTCGATCATCTGTGCAATGGTGACCGTCCCCGCCTTGTACTGGCGCAGGAGGTCCTGGCGCCGGTGCTCGGGGACGTAGCGGGAGAAGAGGAGCTCCCAGACGGTGACGCTCTGGCCCTGGAAGAGCCCCACAGCCAGCGTGGTGCGGGCGGCCTGCAGGGCTCTGCGGGCATCCTCGCTCAGCTGGTAGAGCGCGGAGCCCTTGTCCATCAGCTGCAGCATCAGCAGCCCCGTGTCCGGGTCGGGCACGCAGCGGCGCAGCAGCTGCAGGTAGGTCAGGTTCTCGTGCGTGTTGGGGTCGAAGAAGCCCTTGGTGTCGTCGCCGGGGTCGGACAGGATCTGGCTCATCTCCTGGTCGAAGTAGCCACGCTTGTAGGCCACCTCCACGGGCAGGCGGTGGCTGTGCACGGGGTCGATGATGCCGCCGGTGGCGATCTGGGCCTCCAGCAGGCGGATGCCGTGGTCCCTGACAATCAGCTCCTTCTTCATGGCCTGGAACAGGGAGATCTTGTCCCCCGTGTAGGGGTCAGAGTAGCCCGTCACGGCCCTCTCTGCCGACAGCAGCTTCTCGTGCAGCTCGCTGCCCACCAGCCCAGAGGACACGGCCTCGTCCACTGAGAGCTTCTGGTTCTTGACCGGGTCCACCAGGAAGCCGGTGGCCGCCTGGGCCTCCAGCAGCACCAGCGCCGTGCCCTGCCTCAGGATGCCCTTCCACATGGCCTGGTAGATGCTCATCTTCTCCGTCTTGCTGGGCTCGGCCTTGGAGGGCACCAGCACGCCGGCGATGACGCCCGTGCCGTCCAGGTAGCGCTTGACCGAGGCCATCTGCGTCACCTCCTGCACCGTCCTGGCGCCCTGCACCAGCTCGGCCAGCGTGCCCGTGTCGATGATGCCCGAGTCCAGCAGGTCCGAGGCGCTCACCTGCCTCCTGAGGCCCGTGAACTTCACGCTGCTGCCGCGCTGCGCCGCCTCCTCCACCAGGCGGGTGAGCAGCGTGGCCAGCTCGGCCAGCGCCAGGCTCCCGGCCCGCAGCCGCCCCAGCAGCTCCTGGCGCTTGGCCTCTGCCACGAACTTGGAGAAGAGCAGCTCCCACAGGGACACCTTCCTGCCGTGGAAGCCGCCTGCCGAGACCTCCACCGTGTGGGACTTGAGGGACCGCTCCAGCTCTCCTGCTCCTGCTGCTGCTGCTGCTGCTTCTGTTCCTGTTCCTTCTGGGAGTTTGAGGCACTGCCGTTCTGGATGGGTTCAGGCAGGATCTCCTTTTCTGGGGACTTGAGGTCCCCGTTGGCACCGTGGCCCTGGGCCTCAGCCCTGGTGACAATGGCCGTGAGGACCTCGATCATCTGTGCAATGGTGACCGTCCCTGCCTGTACTGGCGCAGGAGGTCCTGGCGCCGGTGCTCGGGGACGTAGCGGAGAAGAGGAGCTCCCAGACGGTGACGCTCTGGCCCTGGAAGAGCCCCACAGCCAGCGTGGTGCGGGCGGCCTGCAGGGCTCTGCGGGCATCCTCGCTCAGCTGGTAGAGCGCGGAGCCTTGTCCATCAGCTGCAGCATCAGCAGCCCCGTGTCCGGGTCGGGCACGCAGCGGCGCAGCAGCTGCAGGTAGGTCAGGTTCTCGTGCGTGTTGGGGTCGAAGAAGCCCTTGGTGTCGTCGCCGGGGTCGGACAGGATCTGGCTCATCTCCTGGTCGAAGTAGCCACGCTTGTAGGCCACCTCCACGGGCAGGCGGTGGCTGTGCACGGGGTCGATGATGCCGCCGGTGGCAATCTGGGCCTCCAGCAGGCGGATGCCGTGGTCCCTGACAATCAGCTCCTTCTTCATGGCCTGGAACAGGGAGATCTTGTCCCCCGTGTAGGGGTCAGAGTAGCCCGTCACGGCCCTCTCTGCCGACAGCAGCTTCTCGTGCAGCTCGCTGCCCACCAGCCCAGAGGACACGGCCTCGTCCACTGAGAGCTTCTGGTTCTTGACTGGGTCCACGAGGAAGCCAGTGGCCGCCTGGGCCTCCAGCAGCACCAGCGCCGTGCCCTGCCTCAGGATGCCCTTCCACATGGCCTGGTAGATGCTCATCTTCTCCATCTTGCTGGGCTCGGCCTTGGAGGGCACCAGCACGCCGGCGATGACGCCCGTGCCGTCCAGGTAGCGCTTGACCGAGGCCATCTGCGTCACCTCCTGCACCGTCCTGGCGCCCTGCACCAGCTCGGCCAGCGTGCCCGTGTCGATGATGCCCGAGTCCAGCAGGTCCGAGGCGCTCACCTGCCTCCTGAGGCCCGTGAATTTCACGCTGCTGCCGCGCTGCGCCGCCTCCTCCACCAGGCGGGTGAGCAGCGTGGCCAGCTCGGCCAGCGCCAGGCTCCCGGCCCGCAGCCGCCCCAGCAGCTCCTGGCGCTTGGCCTCTGCCACGAACTTGGAGAAGAGCAGCTCCCACAGGGACACCTTCCTGCCGTGGAAGCCGCCTGCCGAGACCTCCACCGTGTGGGACTTGAGGGACCGCTCCAGCTCCTGCTCCTGCTCCTGCTCCTGCTCCTGCTCCTGCTCCTGCTGCTGCTGCTTCTGTTCCTGTTCCTTCTGGGAGTTTGAGGCACTGCCGTTCTGGATGGGTTCAGGCAGGATCTCCTTTTCTGGGGACTTGAGGTCCCCGTTGGCACCCTGGCCCTGGGCCTCAGCCCTGGTGACAATGGCCGTGAGGACCTCGATCATCTGTGCAATGGTGACCGTCCCCGCCTTGTACTGGCGCAGGAGGTCCTGGCGCCGGTGCTCGGGGACGTAGCGGGAGAAGAGGAGCTCCCAGACGGTGACGCTCTGGCCCTGGAAGAGCCCCACAGCCAGCGTGGTGCGGGCGGCCTGCAGGGCTCTGCGGGCATCCTCGCTCAGCTGGTAGAGCGCGGAGCCCTTGTCCATCAGCTGCAGCATCAGCAGCCCCGTGTCCGGGTCGGGCACGCAGCGGCGCAGCAGCTGCAGGTAGGTCAGGTTCTCGTGCGTGTTGGGGTCGAAGAAGCCCTTGGTGTCGTCGCCGGGGTCGGACAGGATCTGGCTCATCTCCTGGTCGAAGTAGCCACGCTTGTAGGCCACCTCCACGGGCAGGCGGTGGCTGTGCACGGGGTCGATGATGCCGCCGGTGGCGATCTGGGCCTCCAGCAGGCGGATGCCGTGCTCCCTGACAATGAGATCCTGTTTCATGGCCTGGAACAGGGACATCTTTTGTCCTGTGTAGGGGTGGGTGTAGCCCGTCACAGCTCTCTCGGCACTTAGAAGTTTGTTTTTCAGCTCGCTGCCCACCAGCCCAGAGGACACAGCCTCGTCCACTGAGAGCTTCTGGTTCTTCACTGGATCAACGATGAAGCCGGTGGCCGCCTGGGCCTCCAGCAGCACCAGTGCCGTGCCCTGCCTCAGGATGCCCTTCCACATGGCCTGGTAGATGCTCATCTTCTCCATCTTGCTGGGCTCGGCCTTGGAGGGCACCAGCACGCCGGCAATGCTTCCAGTTCCCTCAAGGTACCTCCTCACACTGTCCATTTTTGCTATTTCTTGTGCTGTCTCTTTTCCTTTTTGAAGTTTTTCTATTGTTTCCTCTGTAATTATTTGTGCACTGAGCAGTTCTGATGCTGTGATTTGCTGTCGGATTCCCTGGAACCAGACATCGCTCCTGTCCTCTTCTTTTTCCCTGATGATCTTCAGTATTGTCTCAATGATTCCTTGCACAATGTGTTGGGATTCTGCTTTGTACTTTTTCACCAGTTCTTTTCTCTTCTCCTCTGTGATGTACTCGGAGCAGAGGAGCTCCCACAGCGATAACACCTGTCCCTTGTACTTTCCCACGGGCACCTGGACCTTGGTGCACAGCAGGGCGTTTTTGGTTTGCTCATCAATGTAGAAATAGTCGCCTTCCTTTTCCAGGACCTGCAGCAGGTACAAGCCGCTCTCTCTGTCCTTGGCGCACCTCTGCAGGAGCTGGCTGTAACTGATCTTCTCGTGAGTGTTGGGATCTATGAAGCCTTTGCTGCCATGATCTGGGTCCGAAAGCAGGAGGAACATGTCCTCGTCCAGGTGCCCGCGCTTGTAGGCCACCTCCAGGGGCAGGCGGTGGCCATGCCAGGGGTCAACGATGCCACCAGTGGCGAGCTGGGCCTCCAGCAGGCGGATGCCGTGATCCCTGACTATGATCTTCTGCCTCACAGCCTGGAAGAGAGATGTTTTACTGCCTGTTTGAGGGTCTGTGTATCCCGTCACGGCCCTCTCTGCTGACAGCAGCTGCTCGTGCAGCTCGCTGCCCACCAGCCAGAGGACACGGCCTCGTCCACATGAGAGCTTCTGGTGGCCCGGGGTCCACCATGAAGCCGGTGGCCGCCTGTGCCTCCAGCAGCCCCAGGGCACACTGCTCTGTGAGGAGGCCTTTCTGCAGCGCCTGGTAGATGCTCATCACCTCTTTCCTCAGCGGGAGGAGAACCCCGGCGATGCACCCAGTGCCGTCCAGGTACCTTTGGATGGTGTCCCTCTTTGTGAGGCTGGCAAGGGTGAGACTCCCGTCCTGCAGCTGGTCCAGAGTTTTCTTGTCAATTATCTCAGAGTTGAACAGCTCTGACACCGACACCTCGCCCCGCAGTCCTTTGACCTTGAGGGCTTCTCCTCTTTGCTCTGTGTCCTCGATGATTTTTAAGATGAGGGATATCAGCTCTTCCAGCGCCAGGTTTTTGCTTTTGTACTGCATCACCAGCTCTTTCCTTTTCTGCTCTGAGATGTAGTGAGAGCAGAGGACTTCCCAGACAGAAACGGTTTGGTCCTTAAACTTTCCAACTTTCACCTGAAGGGGCTTTGAGCGTAAAGCCTGCTTTGTGGACTCATCAATGTAGAAGTACTTCCTCCCTCCTTTACAACCTGCAGCATGTACAGCCCCGTGTCCGGGTCTTGGACACATCTCTCCAGGAGCTGCATATACGTAAGGTTCTCATGCGTGTTGGGGTCAAAGAAGCCCTTGGTGTCATCACTGGGGTCGGAGAGGATCTGGTTCATCTCCTGGTTGAAGTAGCCACGCTTGTAGGCCACCTCCACGGGGACACGGTGGCTGTGCACGGGGTCGATGATGCCGCCGGTGGCGATCTGGGCCTCCAGCAGGCGGATGCCGTGGCTCTTCACAATCAGCCCTTGGTTCATGGCTTCAAACAGGGACATGGGGGCTTTGGTGTAGGGGTCAGTGTAGCCTGTCACGGCCCTCTCGGCACAGAGCAGCTTTTCAAAAATCTCCCCTCCAATCAGACCCGCCTCTAACGCTTCCTCCACCGAGTACTTCTTGTTTTTCTCTGGGTCGATGATGTAGCCGGTGGCTGCCTGGGCCTCCAGCAGCACCAGGGCGGTCCCTGGCCTCAGGATGCCCTTCCACATGGCCTGGTAGATGCTCATCTTCTCGTTGCTTGGCTGGATGAGGACCCCTGCTATGAAATTACTGCCCTCCAGGTACCTGCGGACAGACTCCATTTCAGTCACTTCTTTGACTGTTTTCTTCCCCTGGTTGAGCTCGTCGAGGATTTTTTTGTCGATCAGCTGGGACTGGAAGAGGTCACTGGCAGAAACTCTTTTCCTCAGGCCCTTGAATGCGAACTTCTTGCCCTGTGCCTCAGTCTCTTGGATGATTGTGGTGATAATTGTGGCGATTTCCTGCAGCACTTCAGCTTTCTCATCCTTGTACTTTTGCACCAGCTCTCTTCTCTGGCTGTCTGAGAAGTATTCGGAGTTGAGGAGGTCCCAGACGGACACGGTCTGTCCTTTGAACCGCCCCACGTTGACACACACAGTCACAGATTTCAGCACCTTCATGGTCTGCTCGTCCACACAGAACATCGAGTTTTCTGACAGAGGGAGGAGCCACAGCCCCGACTCGGCATCACGAACGCACCGGTCCTTCAGCTGCTGGTAGGTCACGTTCTCCTTGGTGTTTGGGTCAAAAAAGCTCTTGGTGCTGTCATCCAGCTGAGAGAGGGTTTGGTTCAGGTCCTCGTCGTAGAAGCCGTACCTGCAGGCAGCCGGGAGCGGCAGGTGGAGGTGGTGGATGGGATCAACCACCCCTCCCGTGGCCAGCTGGGCCTCCAGCAAGGGCAGGGCCTCTGCCAGGGGGATGAGCTCCTTCCTGAGCGCTTGGCACAGGGAGATGGAGCCCCCGGTGTAGGGGTCTGTGTAGCCCGTCACAGCCCTCTCAGCCTGAAGGAGTTTCTCAGACAGCTCCTCTCCAACAACAGCCGCTCTCACGGCGTCCCTCACGCCGAGCCTCCGGTTGGTGGCAGGGTCAGTCAGGTACCCTGTGGCTGCCTGAGCCTCGAGCAGCCTCAGAGCAGCCCCAGGGAGGAGGAGGTTGTTTTTCATGGCGTCATAGAAGCTCATCTTCTGTTTGGATGCCTCTATGAAGACCCCAGCTATGCTGCCTGTGCCCTTCAAGTACCTCTTCACGCTCTCCATTTCAGCCACTTCCTGGGCAGTTCTTACACCCTGAGCCAGTTCTTCAAACGTCTTCTGGGAAATGATGCCCGTGTCCAGCAGCCAGACCACAGGGACACTGCCCCTCAGGCCTTCCAGGGAGATCTGGGTCCCGGCTTTCATCTCCATCTCCCCCACCAGCCTGAGCACCAGAGCCACCAGCTGCTCCAGCGACAGCTCCTCCGAGCGGAACCTCTCCGTGAAATCACTCCTCTGTTCCTCGGTGAAATACCCTGAGTGCACAAGCTCCCAGAGGGAGACTCCTTTCTCCTTCACCATGGTTTCCTTGAAAATGCGCTGGATTTGCTCGTCGGTGTAGGCAGGAGCAGCCGTCTGTGCCAGAGGCAGCAAGTGGAAGCCGGAGACGTCGTCTTTCTGGCAGTGCTGGATCAGCTCGGCGTAGGTCACACTCTCTTTGCTGTCCGGGAGGCAGAACACCCTGTGGTCGTCACTGGGCTTGGAGAGGGCCTTGCTGGTGTCCTCATCCAGGCAGCCTCGCCGCTGGGCCGACTCCAGGGGGATGTGGTGGCCGCACGTTGGGTCGATGATGCCTCCTGTGGCCATCTGCACCTCCATCAGCTGCATGGCCTGCTTGTCCGCGATCAGGCCCTTCTTCATGGCCTGGAAAAGGGGGATCTTCTTGCCTGTGAAAGGGTCCCTATAGCCCGTCACGGCCCCTTCCGCCTGCTGCAGCTTCTCGTGGACATCTGGCCCAATGACTCCCTCCTTGACGGCCTCGTCCACGCAGAGCTTCTGGTTGTTCACGGGGTCAATGATGAAGCCCGTGGCAGCCTGGGCCTCCAGCAGGGGCAGGGCCACTCCTGGCACCACGATGTTCTGCTTCATGGCCTCATAAATGCTCATTCTCTGGTTGGATGGCTGGAGCACGATCCCCCCGATGCTGCCCGAGCCGTAGAGGTACTTCCTGACAGAGTCCATGTGCAGGACTTGTTCTGGGTGACGGACCCCTCCAGCACCTGCTCAAACAGGGCCCTGTCGATGACACCGGTCTCCATCAGGTGGTAAGCGCTGACGTTGCCTCTCATGGCCGGGAACTTGATGGGGGCCCATTTCTTCATCTCCTCCTCCAGCATGAGCCGGATTTGCTCCAGGCTGAGCTTCCTCAGCTGGAAGTGGTTGAAAATCTCCCGGCGCCTCCCCTCGCTGAAGTACTCGGAGTTGAGCAGGTCCCACACAGAGACCTTCTCCCCCCGCAGGCGCCCAAACCTGACGGGCAGCCAGGAGCTCCTGAACACCTGCCTGGTGGCCTCGTCGACGAACTGCCTCTTCCTGCTGTTCAGAGGGAGGAGGCACAGCCCGTGGAGGGCTCGGTGATGCATTTCTCCTTCAGCTGCAGGTAGGTCAGGTTCTCGTGCGTGTTGGGGTCGAAGAAGCCCTTGGTGTCGTCGCTGGGGTCTGAGAGGATTAAATTCATCTTCTTGTCGAAGTAGCCACGCTTGTAGGCCACCTCCACGGGGATGCGGTGGCTGTTGACAGGATCGATGATGCCGCCGGTGGCGATCTGGGCCTCCAGCAGGCGGATGCCGTGGTCCCTGACGATGAGATCCTTCTGCATGGCCTGGAACAGGGAGATCTTAGCCCCTGAGTAAGGATCTCGGTAGCCAGTGACAGATTTCTCCGCAGCCAGCAGCTTGTCATACACGTCCGGGCCGATGACGTGTGCTCGTAAAGCCTCATCCACGGAGTACCTCTTGTTGGCAGCGGGGTCAATGATGAACCCCGTGGCAGCCTGCGCCTCCAGGAGGATCAGAGACGTTCCTGGCCTGAGGAGTCCCTTGCGCTTTGCCTGGTAGATGCTGATCTTCTCCTGGGAGTCGGGGAGCAGCAGCCCCCCGATGCTGCCCGTGCCCTGCAGGTACTTCCTGACGGTGTCCATGCTGACCACCTCTTTGGCCGACGTTTCTCCCTCCTTGAGTTTCTTGAACAAGTCTTTGTTGATGATTTCTGAGCTCAGGAGCTGGTCAGCCGTCACCTGCTCCCTCAGGCCCGTGAAGGTGACATTAGCAGTGGCAGCATTTTCCTCAACGGCGGCTCTGACGGCCTCTCCCAGCTCTTGCAGGGAGATCACTCCTGCCAGGAACTGCTGAGCCAGCGCAGCTCTTTGCTCGCCCTGGATGTAGTCAGAGAAGAGCAGTTTCCACAGAGACACCGGCTTGCCCTTGAATTTCCCCACAGCAGCAGGCACCTGCGTGTTCTCCAGAGCTGTCTGGGTCCTGTGGTCAAAGAAGCCGAGTGTCCCCTGGGACCCTTTGGTGCCGTCCCCAGGGAGCGGCAGCAGCAGGAGCCCCGTGCTGGGGTCAGTGACGCAGCGCTGGAGCAGCTCTGCGTAGCTCAGCTTCTCCTTGGAGCCGGGGTCAAAGAACCCCTTGGTGTCATCAGGAGGGCTGGACAGGAGCTGCCTGGTGGCCTCGTCCAGGTACCCCCACTCACAGGCTGTCTCCAGGGGGACACGGAGGTGCCTGCCCGGGGCGATGACACCCCCCGTGGCCAGCTGAGCCTCCAGGAGGCAGAGGCCATGATCCCTGGGGACAAAGCCCTTCCCGATGGCTTGGAACAGGGAGAGCATTTCTCCAGTGGACGGGTCCCTGTACCCAGTGATGGCTTTCTCAGCTGAGGACAGCTTCTCGTAAAGCTCTGGGCCAATGAGACCAACCCTGACAGCCTCGTCCACGGAGTAGCTTTTGTTCTTCAGGGGGTCTGTCAGGCTGCCGGTGGAGGCCTGGACTTGCAGGAGCATGAGAGCAGCACCAGGCACCAGGAGATGCTCCCTCAGTGCCTGGTAAAGGCTCTTCTGCTCCCCGGAAGGCAGGACAACCCCAGCCACGCTCCTGGTCCCACGCAGGAAGTGCTGGACAATGTCATTCTCTGCCACCTCCTGGGCAGACACTCTTCCCTCCTCGAGGCCTCGGAACACGTCGCGGCTGATGATGCCAGAGTCCATCAGGTCCCTGCTGCTCACCCTCCCTGCCAGCCCTGGGAATGTGATCTGCAGGGGCAGGAGGAGGAAGCCTGAGGCCGGATCCACGACGCACCTCCTCCTCAGCTCCGAGTATGTGACCTTCTCCATGGTGCTGGGGTCCAGGAACACCCTGCTGTCCTCAGTGCCGGGGTCAGAGACGAGCTGGCTCATCTCCTCATCCAGATACCCCCTCTCACAGGCCGCCCCTGCCGGGAGCCGCCCGCCGGTGGCCGGGTCGATGACGCCTCCGGTGGCCACCTGGGCCTGGAGCAGGCGGATGCCCTGCTCCCTCCCCACCAGCTCCTTCTGCATGGCCTGGTAGAGGGAGATCTTCTCTTCTGTGTAGGGGTCCAGGAAGCCAGTAGCAGCTCTGTCAGCCGAGAGCAGCCTCTCCTTCAGCTCCAGCCCCACCAGCCCCATCCTCACGGCCTCTGCCACGGGCACACGGCGGCTCCTCAGCGGGTCGGAGATGGAGCCCGTGGCTGCCTGCGCCTCCAGCAGGCTCAGGGCCGAATCCAGGCTCAGCAGATGCTCTCTGGTGGCCTCATAGAAGCTCATTACCCTCTTTGAAGCCTCTACATACACGCCTGCAATGCTGCCAGCTGTGTCCGAGGGCTCCCCGGGAGCATCCGGCCCCGTGTCCCTGCCAGCTGCCTTTTGCTGCTTGCACGGCATCCCGTCCTGGCACGAGTGGTTTGTCCCTGACACGACTTCCCCGGGAGAGCCAGGAACAGCCTGGCCATTCACCGCTGGCTTGCTCTCCATCCTGCTGTTGCTGCACGCCTCCCACAGCTCCCAGGACTCTGCAGAGAGAGGGAAAGCTCGGTGAGAAATCAACTTCTGTGACCGTGTTCACAGGGGTCTGAGGATGAGGGAAGTGATGAGGATCTGGCTCCATGTTTCAGAAGGCTGATTTATTATTTTATGATATATATTATATTAAAACTATACTAAAAGAATAGAAGAAAGGATTTCATCAGAAGCCTAGCTAAGAATAGAAAAAGAAAGAATGATAACAAAGGCTTGTATCTCGGACTCTCTGTCCGAGCCAGCTGACTGTGATTGGCCATTAATTAGAAGCAACTAACATGGGTCAATCAAAGATCTACTTGTTACATCCCACAGCAGCAGATAATAATTGTTTACGTTTTGTTCCTGAGGCCTCTCAGCTTCTCAGGAGGAAAAATCCCAAGAAAAGGATTTTTCATGAAAGATGTCTGTGACAAACTTCCTCATGGTTTGCGTGTTAAATACCGGGAAATCAGAAACATAAACACTCTCAGGCAGGAGGAAGTGACAGCCAAAGGCTGGGCATGTCCAAACCTGGTGTGCCACCCTGAGGGATCCGGCCAAACTCGAGGACTCTGTGGGTGAGAAGCTCCACATTCCCCGGCCACGTGCACTGGAACCCCCGAACCCCCCTGGCTGATCCCCCAGCAGGAAAGGAGCGGGGGATTCTGCTCTTCTGCCCAGGTGAGCCCACACCTTCAGAGCTGCCCCAGCCCTGGGGACACGGCAGGAGGCCCCAGAGCTGCTGCAGGGCTGGAGCCCCTCAGTTCCCAGGCATCCAGGCTGGGAGAGCTGGGGGTGCTCACCTGGAGGTGGAGAAGGATCCAGGGAGAGCTCAGAGCCCTCCCAGAGCCTAAAGGGGCTCCAGGAGGGCTGGGAAGGACGTGTGACAAGGGGACAGAGTGGCAGGACAAGGGTAATGGCTCCCCACTGCCAGAGGGCAGGGATGGATGTGATTTTGGGAAGAAATCCTTCCCTGTGAGGGTGGTTTGGCCCTGGCACAGGGTGCCCAGAGCAGCTGTGGCTGCCCCTGGGTCCCTGGAAGTTTTCCAGGCCAGGCTGGACGGGGCTTGGAGCAGCCTGGGACAGTGGAAGGAGTCCCTGCCATGGCACAGGGTGGGACTGGACGGGCTTTGAGATCCCTCTCCACCCAAACCCCTCCATGATTCTGTGACTCGGGGGTGCTGGCGTGCAGGTCCATGTGCTCCCACAGGGCTGCTGCACGAACCCCCCCGTCCTTCCACTGTCCCCCCTTTCCCACCCTGTGCATAGGCAGAGGCTCCATCTCAGCGGGCAGCGGCCACCAGGACGCCTCCAGGGCTACCTCAGGGTGAGATTGCACCCAGTCCAAACCCCGCTCCTGCTGGCAAAGCTGTGGGATGCGCTTGGGCCAGAGACTGAGGCAGATCATGCCTCGAACACCGCTGTAAAATTTTGCTCACTGAAGCCCACCCCTCCCTCAGGAATGCCTGGCTTGAACTTCGGACTGAAAGCCAAACTGCCGAGATTAGATAAAGGGAAACCCATTCCCCAGGGGAGAAGTAAACAGGTAAACAAGGAAAAGAACGCGAGCCGCGCCCAGCAGCAGTGCTGAGAACCATCTCTGGCTGGCTTTGGGGTGGGAGAGGCCGCAGCCCACAGAGCCCTGTGCCAGGAGCAGGTTTGCACAGATTCATCCCCACATCTCACAGAGCCCTGTGCCGGGAGCGGGATTGCACAGATTCATCCCCGCAGCTCACAGAGCCCTGTGCCGGGATCAGGTTTGCACAGATTCATCCCACAGAGCCCTGTGCCGGGAGCGGGTTTGCACAGATTCATCCCACAGAGCCCTGTGCCGGGATCAGGTTTGCACAGATTCATCCCCAGCCCCACAGAGCCCTGTGCCGGGAGCGGGTTTGCACAGATTCATCCCCAGCAGGTTTGCACAGATTCATCCCCGCAGCCCAGGAAGTTTCGGTGTGTTTCCACCTCTGCTCGGGGCAGTGAGCCCAGAGGCAGCTGAGGGGCGCCTTCATCCATCAGAGACCCCCGAGTGCCCCCAGAGTCACTCCCGAAGCCTCGCACCGCAGGACTGCGGGTGACACACCCGGAGTGTGCTGTAAGAGACAATGGCACCGCCAGGGGGGTTCCTACCTGGCCTGAGTGCATCAACCCACCTGAGCTTTCCAGGGGGACCTTCACCACCAAACCAGCTGGAGAGGGGATCAGCAGAGCATCGCTGGGGTCCACGGATGGTGATACTTTCTTTATTAAGAAAATATCTTTTCCTTTATTATTCTAAATATAGAATATTTTATTCTATATTTTCTTATTCTGTATTTTATTCTATATTTTCTTTATTCTATATTTCATTCTATATTTTCTTTATTCTATATTTTATTCTATATTTTCTTTATTCTATATTTTATTCTGTATTTTCTTTATCTGTATTTTATTCTATATTTTCTTTATTTATATTTCATTCTATATTTTGTTTTATATTTTATTCTATATTTCTTTATTCTTTATTTTATTCTATATTTTCTTTATTCTTTATTTATTCTATATTTTCTTTATTCTATATTTTCTTCTATATTTCTTTATTCTATATTTCATTCTATATTTTATTTCTTCTATATTTCATTCTATATTTTGTTTTATATTTTATTCTATATTTTCTTTATTCTTTATTTTATTCTATATTTTCTTTATTCTATATTTTCTCTATATTTTCTTTATTCTATATTTCATTCTATATTTTATTTCTTCTATATTTTCTTCTATATTTTCTTTATTCTATATTTCATTCTATATTTTCTTTATTTTATATTTTATTCTACATTTTCTTTATTCTGTATTTTATTCTATATTTTCTTTATTCTATATTTCATTCTATATTTTGTTTTATATTTTATTCTGTATTTCCTTTATTCTTTATTCTATATTTTCTTTATTCTATATTTCATTCTGTATTTTCTTTATTCTATATTTTATTCTACATTTTCTTTATTTTTCTTTATTCTGCCACTGTCACTCTCTTTTCTATTTTCCATTTCTTTCTCCCTCTCTTTCTCGCATGTTTACCGTCAGATAAAACCCGTACTATCGACTTGGGCACAGGGTTTTGTTTGCACCTAAATCTGGGCAGAGGCATGCCCAATAACCTCAATAACTGGATCCTGACGGCCGGATCTGCCCCAACCGCGGCGCCGTGAGCACCGGGAGGTCGGAGGGAGCCACAGCCCCCTGAGACAGAGCAGAAATTCTCCAGAGTAGAAATCCATTTTGATTTAGGTGAAATGTACATCTTTGAGCTGAGTCTGTAGTTTGAAAACACAGCTATGTAGCCTGACGGCAAAGCCCAGGCTCAGGGAAAATGCTTCAGAGAAGGACAGAGATAATGGGGGGGGACAGAGGGTGATAGAGAGAGACAGAGACTGCTGTGAAAGCAGGTCAGCCTGACCTATGAATTCTTTCTGATAAAGAACAACTAGTGGCAAATGTCACGCGAAATTTGTAAAAATGAATATGTATGAATCTATTGTGAAATTGTATGCACATGCATTTAAGAGGGGGATAGAAAGGGACCTGAAATTCCCAGAGGTATGCGTTCATTTTGAGGGGAATGATTCCCACATGCATCCAGCGCTGTAATAAACATACCGGCTTTACAACTTTCACAAAAGATGTGGAGTTTTGTTTATCTCCGCAAAACACCCCGGGCTGCGGCCGCGGCACACGGCGGCTCGGGAGCCTCCCTGCCCTCAGCCTCCGTGCCAGCAGCCTGGGGGAGCGGGAGGGCAGGTGGGGTGGCTGATTCCCTCGGGAGCGCCATCGCCCCAAGTGCCCAGCGGGGTCTCTCAGGGCTGGACTGGTCCCACGGGCCGAGCACCGAGTGCTGCAGGCACCAAGGAGCAGCTCCTGCCCCGCTCCTGCAGCCGAGCAGGGGTGTCACGGTGCTGCCCACCAGCACGGCTGCAAGGACACAGCCAGGGCAGGGCTGCCCCGAGGTGTGCCCCACACAGAACCCCAGTTCTGTGCCTCCCGCAGAGGTCACATCGAGTGGGGACAGCGCGGAGCAGCTCTGCCCCATTGCCTGGAGCTCACAGACCCATCTCCTCCCCAGCTCCTCCCGTGCAAACAAGAGCTGGGAGTGAAAAGCACCCTGAAAGTGCTGGGGGTGCCGTGCCCACTCCAGGAGCAGCCCCCAGAGGGGCTCCGGGCACCCGGCACTGTTCCCTCGTGCCCCTCAGCTCCCTCCGTGCCCCTCGGGCACACCAGTGTCACAGACATCTTTTATGAAAAATCCTTTCCTTAGGATTTTTCCTCCTGAGAAGCTGAGAGGCCTCAGGAACAAAATGTAAACAATGGTTATCTGCTGCTGTGGGATGCAACAGGTGCATCTGGGATTGGTCTCATGTGGTTGTTTCTAATTAATGGTCAATCACAGTCAGCTGGCTCGGACAGAGAGTCCGAGCCCACAAGCCTTTGTTCTCATTCTTTCTTTTTCTATTCTTAGCTAGGCTTCTGATGAAATCCTTTCTTCTATTCTTTTAGTATAGTTTTAATATAATATATATCATAAAATAATAAATCAGCCTTCTGAAACATGGAGTCAGATCCTCGTCTCTTCCCTCATCCTGGGACCCCTGTGAGCACAGTCACACACCAACACCTTCTCCCTACGCGTGCTGCTCTGTCCTGGGCACACCAACACCTTCTCCCTACGCGTGCTGCTCTGTCCTGGGCACACCAACACCTTCTCCCTACGCGTGCTGCTCTGTCCCAGCCGCGCTCCGGGCTCGCTGCCCGGCCCGGGGAAAGGTCCCGGCAGGAGCCGGCTCCCTCCGCCCGGTGATGTCAGCGCGGCTCGGATCTGCCCGGGCAGTGCTGTTTGCGTTTGTGTTTGTGTTCGCAGGATCGCGATCGCGCCCGGCCCCGGCGCCGGCAGCTGGGGACGGCCCCGGGGCTGCGCCGGCCCCGGGAAGGGCAGGAGGGCTCGGGGGTCCCTGCCCTGGGGGGCCAGGGGGAGGGCGAGGGTCCAGCTGCCGGGTGAGAGCCGGGACAGTTGCTGCGTGCTGCCAGCCAGGGGCTTTTCCCCTCCTCGCAGGGCTCTCCCCTCTGCCCCACGGGCTCACCCCGGCTGCCCACGCCCCCGCGGGGATCCCGGTGCCAGGCTCATGCAAAACACCTGCGGGGCTGTCGGCACCTCCCACCGGCTCTGCCGCCCGCTCCCGGCCCCGGGAAGGTGGGGCTGGTCCCGGGAAGGTGGGGCCGGCCCCGGGAAGGCTGTGCTGGCCCCGGGAAGGCTGTGGCTGACCCCGCACTCCCGTCCTGGCAGGGCCAAGCCGGGCTGGATGGCACCGGCTGTGCTGCCCTCGGAAGGAGCTGAGCTCAGCCCTGCCGTGACGCGGGCACAGCAGCGCCGGGGTGGCTCCGGTGTCTGGAGAGCCCCGGGCAGGTCCCTGCACGTCCCGGAGCTGGGCCGGCCGCGGAATCCCGCACCGGAGCGGTTCCAGCACCCGGAGAGCCCCAGGCAGGTCCCCACACGTTCCCAGAACCGAGCGGGCCGCCGGCACCGCCGGGCAGAGGGAATGCGGGCACTGCCACCCCACACCTGAGGAAGGCTGAAAGCGGCTGGGCAAGCAAAGGTGCTGCCCCCCGGGCAGGGGGAGGCGGTGGGCGCGCAGCAAGGGAAGGGCTCCGCTCCCTTTCGTCATCGGAAACTTTGAGTAACCGACTGTGCCGGCGGAGGCAGGGAGATTCCTGGCAGAGGTGTTGGCACCTGCCACCCTCCCTGGGGCCACGGTCTCTCCCCGACGCGGGCAGCGCTCCCTGGCAGCCGCAGCCGCTGCTCCGCGGCTTTGGCTCCCGGCTGCGTCAGGGAAACGCGCTGGCAGCGCTGTGAGCACCCATGGGAGACATCGAGCGCCCAGGGCCACCCACGGGAGCCCCGCGGGACATCCCGCACCTCTGCAGCCGCAGGGAGCCCCCGGACAGCGGCCCCGGCGGGGGAGGAGGGCCCGGGGAGGGACCGGGAGCAGGGACAGGTTTTACTGGCAGAGGTGCGGGACGCGGTGTCGGGAGAGGGTGGCGGGGGAGTTGTTTGCTGGGGCAGGGAGTGCGGAGCGCTGGGAGAGGCTGGGGCTGGGGGGGGGTGGTGTCCCGAGGGGCAGGGCTGCGGCCGGAGGTGTTTCGGGGCAGGGAGAGCAGCCGGGAATTTTCTGGGGCAGAGACGGAGGGTGATGGGAACAGGGAGGGCAGCCGGGGGGTCCCCGCTCTGAGCGGGCTGGGGGCAGCTCAGCGCCCCTCCCCAGGCAGTGCTGCCCGCCCGGCCGCCCCAGCGCAGGGTCCGCAGTGCCGGGGTCGTGCCCGGTGCCCGAAGGGGCTGCTCTAGGATGAACTCGCGTCCTGTCCTCAGGACAACCCCACAGCACCGAGTTCTGTGGGGGGGGGCTGCCAGTCCTCCCCCTGTCCTGTCCCACTACCCGCCCCCTCCTCAGCGCCCGTGCCATCGGAGCCTCGAGGCTTTTCCCGGAGCCATCCTGCCCTGTGCTCCTGGGACGTGCGGGGACCGCCACCCTCCCGCTGTGCCCCAGGCGGTGCCCAGGGTGCCCTAGCCCCGTGCGCTGTGCCCCTGGCGGTGCCCAGGGTGCCCCAGCCCTGTGCGCTGTGCCCCAGGCGGTGCCCAGGGTGCCCCAGACCCGTGCGCTGTGCCCCTGGCGGTGCCCAGGGTGCCCCAGCCCCGTGCGCTGTGCGCTGTGCCCGCGGTGCCCAGGGTGCCCCAGCCCCGTGCGCTGTGCCCTGTGCCCGCGGTGCCCCCGCGGCCCCGGGAGCGCTGCCCATGCCCATTCCGTTCCGGGCATGGCCAGAGCGCCTCTGTGCCCCCGGCACGGCCCGCGGTGCCCGGGCAGGGCTCGCTCTCCCCGCCCGGGTCTCCTACCTGCGCACGCTGCTCGCACCTGGGGCTCCCCTGGCAGGTGCCCGGCGTTCACCGCTCTGCTTCCTGCCCGGGAGCAGAGCGCGTTTTAACCCTGGCCCTTCCCCGCCCCTGGGGATGACACAGCGGCCCAGCCCTTGCAGAAACTCGCGGGCCAGCCCTCCCCACGGCTCCCTTTCGGAGATGGGGTCCCTCCTTGCAGGGGTTCCCAAAAGGGCTGCGGGGCCGGGGGTGGCCCCATCCCCGGTGGGCTGTGCCCTCCACAGAGGAGGTGAGAGTGAAGGGCAGAGACCTTCAGCGCTGCCTTCATCCCCAGCAGCTCCTCATCCTTCTCTCCATCACCCCCAAACCCTCCCTGCTGCCAGCAGTGCCCCTGTGCCTCGTGGCAGTGGCTGGACCTGGGCTGCGGGTGCAGGGCTGACAGAACCCCGATAGGCCCAGCCCTGGCACCTGGGCTAGAGAGGGGGACCCTTCCCTGCTCCCCCAGCCTTGCCCACGCCCCTGGATGTGCAGAAAGCCTGAATTGCCCAAAACATGCCCAAACCATCCTGTTGCTGCTTGAGTCACCCGCACGTCCCTGCCCTGCCTCCATCAGCAGCTCCACACCCTCTCTCCAGACCCCGCAGCAGCCCCACCGCTGCTCCTGCTGTCCCCCGAGCACCCCGAGCCCTCTCCCCGGTGCCACAGCTGCTCGGTGGGCGCCCTAAGAGCGGCAGGTACCACAAAGAGGGGCAAAGAGGCTTTGGGGCAGGGGGGTGGTGCCACAATCTCCTCGGGGCGAGGATGCAGTGCTTGGGCAAGGTGTTTATGGGGCGTGGGAGTGTGTTGTCTGGAGAGCTGCCGGTATCCAGGCACGGGCGGGCTGCCTGAGCCCACGGGCACGGAGCCCTGGAGCCTGCCCTGGGTGCGGGCAGCCCTGGCAGCCGTGGTGCCACCCCTTCCCATTGGGGTGGCACTGAACACCCGGGCAGGGTGGCACTGAACACCGGGGCAGGGTGAGCCCCCTGTGCCTGCTGCTGGGGCAGTGCCATGCTGGTGATCAGAAGGGCAGAGGAACCTGGGCAGGGTCACCTGGAGCTGCAGGTCTGAGAGAGGAGCCTGGGCAGGGTCACCTGGAGCTGCAGATCTGAGAGAGGAACGTATTCAGGGTGACCCAGAGGTGCAGATCTGAGAGAGGAACCTGGGCAGGATCACCCAGAGGTGCAGATCTGAGAGAGGAACCTGGGCAGGGTCACCTGGAACTGCAGATCTGAGAGAGGAACGTATTCAGGGTCACCTGGAGCTGCAGATCTGAGAGAGGAACCTGGGCAGGGTCACCTGGAACTGCAGATCTGAGAGAGGAGCCTGGGCAGGTCACCTGGAGCTGCAGGTCTGAGAGAGGAGCCTGGGCAGGGTCACCTGGAGCACCCAGAGGTGCAGATCTGAGAGAGGAACCTGGGCAGGGTCACCCAGAGGTGCAGATCTGAGAGAGGAGCCTGGGCAGGGTGACCCAGAGGTGCAGGTTCAGGAGAGGCACTGGCTGGCACAATGCCCTGCACTCGTGGGGCGATGCCCGAGCAGGGCAGCCCCAGTGGGGACAGTGAGAGGGCCAGGGCTGCATCCTCCCTGCCGGGGGTGGCTGCAGACCCCGTCCCCATCCTGCAGGGATGGCAGCCGTGTCCCACAAAGTGTCACAAGCTTTTCTGACGGTGCCCGGGCGTGGCGGAGGTGTCGCTCACGGGAGGTGCTGAGAGCCTCAATCCACGGGCAAAGAGGGATGGGAGCTCGGCGGCACCGGCCCCGCGGAGCTCCCTGCTGCACCTCAGGGCCCTGTGACCCACGCTGGGCGTTCAGAGAGCCCCGGGGCAGTGCTGGCACCGGGCATGGACGTGGTGGCGGTGGCCGGGCAGATGGGCACGGTGTGGGCATGGCCTCCCACAGGCTGCAGGGACGGGCGGGAGGGGATCCCTGTCACCCTGATTTTTTAAGATTTTCTAAGCCTTCTGATGTTGACATTCTTGTAGTGAACTTTCTCTTGTAGTGAACTTTCTCACACACTTTCTGTAAATAACTCATTGTTTTGTATTCCTTTATGGAGGAGGAGAAAGTTGGTGGACTGTTGGTCTGTCCAGTGTCATTGGAGAGGTGGCACTGTCACCCTCCAATCCACTGCCACTTTTAACTATACTATAAAAAACTATAAATGTTGGAGACAGAAAATAAACTTCCCTTTTCTTCACCTTGAGAACAGCGGTGTGCGCTTGTGTTCTTTCGTGTCCTACAGTGACAGATCCCAGCTCCCTGTTGGGACACACAGCACCCAGTGCGCTGTGCTGGGCCGTGCTGGGCTGTACTGGGCTGTTCTGGGCTGTGCTGGGCCGTGCTGGGCTGTTCTGGGCCGTGCTGGGCTGTACTGGGCTGTACTGGGCCGTACTGGGCTGTGCTGGGCTGTGCTGGGCCGTACTGGGCTTTTCTGGGCCATGCTGGGCTGTGCTGGGTTGTGCTGGGCTGTACTGGGCTGTGCTGGGCCGTACTGGGCTGTTCTGGGCCATGCTGGGCTGTTCTGGGCCATGCTGGGCCGTGCTGGGCTGTTCTGGGCTGTACTGGGCTGTACTGGGCTGTTCTGGGCCGTGCTGGGCTGTACTGGGCTGTACTGGGCCGTACTGGGCTGTGCTGGGCCGTGCTGGGCTGTGCTGGGCCGTACTGGGCTTTTCTGGGCCATGCTGGGCTGTGCTGGGCCGTGCTGGGCTGTGCTGGGCCGTGCTGGGCTGTGCTGGGCTGTTCTGGGCCATGCTGGGCTGTGCTGGGCCGTGCTGGGCTTTTCTGGGCTGTACTGGGCTGTGCTGGGCCGTGCTGGGCTGTGCTGGGCCGTGCTGGGCTTTTCTGGGCTGTACTGGGCTGTGCTGGGCCGTGCTGGGCTGTGCTGGGCCGTGCTGGGCTGTTCTGGGCCGTGCTGGGCTGTTCTGGGCTGTTCTGGGCTGTGCTGGGCTGTACTGGGCCATACTGGGCCGTTCTGAGCCTGCCACGCTCCCCCCGCCAGTGCAGGACGGCTGCTGCTGCTGCCCGCGGGCCGCCAAGGGGCTGTGGCGTTAATTACCCATAATTAATGAGCAGCTGCCATTTGGGCAAATCCAACCCAAGCACGGGTGGCTGCATCAAAGCTCCTCGGCTGCTGGCAAGGATGGGGAGCGACCAACCTGGGCACCTCTCTGCTGGCTGCAGCTGCCGGAGCTCGGTGGCACCATCGGTGACACCCTTGGTGGCACCCGTGCCATGCTGTGCCAGCCAAGCTGCGGGGCCTCTGTGGCACCCGTGCCGTGCCAGCCAAGCTGTGGGACCTTGGTGACACCCGTGCCATGACGTGCCAGCCAAGCTGTGGGGCCTTGGTGACACCCGTGCCATGACGTGCCAGTCAAGCTGCGGGGCCTCGGTGACACCCGTGCCGTGCCAGCCAAGCTGTGGGGCCTCGGGGACACCCGTGCCGTGCCAGCCAAGCTGTGGGCCTTGGTGACACCTGTGCCATGCCAGCCAAGCTGCGGGGCCTCGGTGACACCCGTGCCATGCTGTGCCAGCCAAGCTGTGGGGCCTTGGTGACACCCATGCCATGACGTGCCAGCCAAGCTGTGGGGCCTCGGTGACACCCGTGCCATGCCAGCCAAGCTGCGGGGTCACAGCTGTGGGGCTGTGGGGACAGGGAGCCCAGAGGGGCTGGGATAGGGTCACGCTGTGCTGGAGGAGCACAGGAACCCTGCCTGGGTAGGATGGGTGCCATGCCAGGGTGGGTGCCATGGGTTCACTGGCACAGTTGCCATGCCAGGGTGGGTGCCGTGCCAGGGTGGGTACCGTGCCAGGGTGGGTGCCATGCCAGGGTGGGTGCCATGGGTTCACTGGCAGAGTTGCCATGCCAGGGTGGGTGCCATGCCAGGGTGGGTGCCATGGGTTCTCTGGCACAGTTGCCAGCCAGGGTAGGTGCCATGGGCTCCCTGGCACAGTTGCCATGCCAGGGTGGGTGCCATGGGTTCACTGGCAGAGTTCCCATGCCAAGGTGGATGCCATGCCAGGGTGGGTGCCATGCCATGTTGGGTGCCATGCCAGGTTGGGTGCCATGGGCTCCCTGGCACAGTTCCCATGCCAGGCTGGGTACCATGCCAGGGTGGGTGCCATGCCACATGCCAGGGTGGGTGCCATGGTCGCACTGGCAGAGTTGCCATGCCAGGGTGGGTGCCATGCCGGGGTGGGTACCATGCCAGGGTGAGTGCCATGCCACATGCCAGGGTGGGTGCCATGGTCTCACTGGCAGAGTTGCCATGCCAGGGTGGGTGCCATGCCAGGGTGGGTGCCATGACAGGGTGGGTGCCATGCCGGGGTGGGTGCCATGCCAGGGTGGATGCCATGCCAGGGTGGGTGCCATGCCACATGCCAGGGTGGGTTCCATGGTTGCACTGGCAGAGTTGCCATGCCAGGGTGGGTGCCATGCCAGGCTGGGTACCATGCCGGGGTGGGTGCCATGCCGGGGTGGGTGCCATGCCAGGCTGGGTACCATGCCGGGGTGGATGCCATGCCAGGGTGGGTGCCATGGTTGGACTGGCAGAGTTGCCATGCCAGGGTGGGTGCCATGCCAGGGTGGATGCCATGCCAGGGTGGGTACCATGCCACATGCCAGGGTGGGTGCCATGGTCGCACTGGCAGAGTTGCCATTCCGGGGTGGTTGCCATGCCGGGGTGGATGCCATGCCGGGGTGGGTGCCATGCCGGGGTGGGTGCCATGCCAGGGTGGGTGCCATGCCACATGCCAGGGTGGGTGCCCAGCAGGCAGCACAAGCGCCCTGGCGTCACTGCCATATTTTATTATTTAAAACCCCTTTCGCTCGGATTTTTCTCCCGAGGAGCTGAGAAGCCTCAGAAAGGAAACGTGAACAATAATTATCCGATGGAATGTGGTCTGGAGGTGGTTTACCAGCAGGTGCCTCTTTGATTGGTTGTTGCACGTGAATCGTTTTTAATTAATGGCCAATCACAGCCAGATGTGTCGGGCTCTCTCGGTCTGCCACGAGATTTTATCATTCTTTTCCTGCCTTCTGATGAATTCCTTTCTTCTTTGTTTAGTATAGCATTAGTAGAGCATATATAATATACTATAATGTAATGTAACATAAATGTAATATAATGTAATGTAACATAAATATACTATAATGTAATGTAACATAAATATAATATAATATAATATAATATATAATATAATATAATATAATATAATAATATAATATAATATAATATAATATAATATAATATAATATAATTAATATAATATAATATAATATAATATAATATTAATATAATGTAATAAAATATAATGTAATGTAATATAGCATAATATACTATAATGTAATGCAATATAATATAATATAATATAATATATATAATATAATATAATATAATATAATATAATATAATATAATATAATATAATATAATATAATATAATATAATATAATATAATATAATATAATGAATGGAATATATAATAAATCAGCCTTCTGAAACACGGAGTCAAATTCTCACCTCTTCCCTCATCCTCAAATGCCGCCACCCCCCCGTGCTGTGTCCGTCTGTCCCAGCTGCTGTCAGTCCAGGCTCACGGGCAGCCCAAGGACAAGCAGCAGGGTGCACAGACCCCATTTCTGGGGGCTCTGGGGGGTGCACAGACCCCATTTCTGGGGGACAGACCCCATTTCTGGGGGCTCTGGGGGGTGCACAGACCCCGTTTCTGGGGGCTCTGGGGGGTGCACAGACCCCGTTCTGGGGCTCTGGAGGGTGCACAGACCCCGTTTCTGGGGGGCTCTGGGGGGTGCACAGACCCCATTTCTGGGGCGCTCTGGGGGGCACAGACCCCATTTCTGGGGCGCTCTGGGGGCACAGACCCCATTTCTGGGGGGCTCTGGGGGGTGCACAGACCCCGTTTCTGGGGGCTCTGGGGGGTGCACAGACCCCGTTTCTGGGGGGCTCTGGGGGTGCACAGACCCCGTTTCTGGGGGGCTCTGGGGGGTGCACAGACCCCGTTCTGGGGGGCTCTGGGGGGCTCTGGTGGCAGCACTGGGGGCCAGGCCAGCTCGGCCGTGAGCAGCCGCCCTCCCCACCCTGGGGCTGACGCTGCTGAGTCAGGGATGCAAAGAAAGGCTCCAGGTGGATCAGAAGGCAAAAGCTTTTAATGAGAGTAGCGGGGCTTTTGACAATGTGACTCGCTGGGGTGAGACTCGATTGGTCTCAAAGGAGGAACATCGCACATTGACTGTGAATAACACACCGTGGAGAGCCACAACTACAAACAATGGCTACAGAAAGAGAGATAATAATGGTTTGGAGTCTTTCTCTCTAAGATTCCCAGGCTCAGCCCAATCCATCCAATGGGAGAGATTATCTCTGCTCTTTCTTTGACTCGGAATTATTGTCTCCAATGGGAGAAATTATCTCTGTTCTTTCTTTGACTGAACTGAGAATGGGGGGCAGGATGGTGTTTCCATGGGGCAGGATGGTGGTTTCTATGGGGCAGGATGGGGTTTCTGCAGGGCAACATGGTGTTTCCATGGGGCAGGATGGTGGTTTCCATGGGGCAGGATGGTGGTTTCTATGGGGCAGGATGGGGTTTCTGTGGGGCAGTGTGGGGTTTCCATGGGGCAGGATGGGGTTTCTGTGGGGCAGTGTGGGGTTTCCATGGGGCAGGATGGGGTTTCTGTGGGGCAGTGTGGGGTTTCTGTGGGGCAGGATGGGGTTTCCATGGGGCAGGATGGGATTTCCATGGGGCAGGATGGGATTTCCATGGGGCAGGATGTTGGTTTTAATGGGGCTGAGCTGGTGGTTTCCACAGGGCAGGATGGTCCCATCTGGGGTTGATGGCCCCACCTGGGGCTCATGGCCCCACCATGGGTTGATGGTCTCACCTGGGGCTGATGGCCCCACCATGGGGCTGATGGTCCCACCTGGAGTCCCACTCCCCACCTGCTCACCTGCTGCCCTGGCAGTGTGATCCCTCAAACTCAGCACCAACCCTGGAGAGCCCCGGAGGCTCTCCCAGGACATCCCCACTCCCCACCTCGTCCCCCTGAGCACACTGAACTTCCAAGCGAGTGAATTTCCAGCGGGTGAAGTTCCCGCGTGCCCATTCCCGTGCTCCGTGCGGGTGTGCCTGTCCGTGGAATCACTGCCAGCTAAGAGCAGCTCGTGTCTCCTGCCCGGGGCTCCACCACAGCGAAAACACCGAGCAGGTTGGTGTGGGCCCCGCCGCGCCTGTGCCTGTGCCTGTGCCTGTGCTTGCCGAGCCAGCGCCGCTGCCTGGGGCTCGGGATGCGCCCTGGCACCAGCCGTGGGGCCGGTGGTGCCAGCGGTGCCAGGGACCAGCCCCAGCTGGGAGTGGTGGCTGAGATTTCCACGGGCACAGGAATGTGGCTGAGATTTCCATGGGCACAGGAATGCGGCTGAGATTTCCACGGGCACAGGAATGCGGCTGAGATTTCCACGGGCACAGGAATGTGCAACGCAACTCGCGCTGGCGGCCCCAGCCCGGGATGTGTTGGCAGATGTGGCACCGAGAGCCCTGGGCTCAGCCCTGCTCCTGGGGGGCTGTGGCAAAGGGTCCTGACCTGTGCCAGGGGCTTCTTCGTGCCCAGCACAGGCACAGTTCCACTCATGGACACTTTGGCTCCGTGCTTATTCAGAGAAGAAATGGTGGAGAGGGGGTTTTAGGGTGAAACAGCGCAAAAACAGAGCTGGAAGCCGTGAGGACGTGGCCAGGTGACCGAGGGGACGGGGATTGGGAGGGGACAGCCAGGCAGCGCTGGTGGGGCATCAAAGAGAGCAGCCCACACAGCCCTCGTGTGTGGGGTCTGGGACTCCCCCAAACTGGGGAGATGCCAGGCAAGGGCTGTGGTGCTGCAATGCCTAAGGACAGTGCCCATGCTCAAGGTGTCCCCACCTCTTGGAGTGGGGACACAACCAGAGCCTCCAGACACCCCATCCCATCCCGACAGGGAGCTGGGCCCATCCCAGCTAGGACAGCTGCACAGCTGCCAGGACCCTGCTGGATGGGGACACGCAGGGGATGGATGCACAGCTGCCAGGACCGTGCTGGACATGGACACAGGGGATGGATGCACAGCTGCCAGGACACGCAGGGGATGGATGCACAGCTGCCAGGACACACAGGGGATGGATGCACAGCTGCCAGGACCGTGCTGGACATGGACACACAGGGGATGGATGCACAGCTGCCAGGACACACAGGGGATGGATGCACAGCTGCCAGGACCGTGCTGGATGGGGACACGCAGGGGATGGATGCACAGCTGCCAGGACATGCAGGGGATGGATGCACAGCTGCCAGGACCCTGCTGGACATGGACACGCAGGGGATGGATGCACAGCTGCCAGGACACGCAGGGGATGGATGCACAGCTGCCAGGACCGTGCTGGATGGGGACACACAGGGGATGGATGCACAGCTGCCAGGACTGGGGACATTCCCGGTTCCCTCAGGGCTGTGGGTGCCCAGAGAGCCGCCAGCACCCAGGACAGGGTCTGGCCTCACCCCGCGCTGCCCACGGCGGGCACTGGTGCCAGCTGGAATGCCATCAGGAATGGCAGCAATGCCTTCCGCGGAAAGGAGGGGACGCGGCGCTGGCACCGCTGCAGCGCCCGGGGCTCCAGTGCCACCACTGGGACATGCCCAGCCCTGCCCGGCCACCCGGTGCCACTGCGCGGGTGGCACCTGCTGTGGCGAGGGAACATCCCCTGCCCTGACAGCACAGCGAGCGGTGGACAGACTGACGGACTGCAGCCCCTTGTCCTGACAGACAGACAGACGGACTGCAGCCCCTTGTCCGGACAGACAGACTGACGCACTGCAGCCCCTTGTCCTGACAGACAGACTGCAGCCCCTTGTCCTGACAGACAGACTGACGGACTGCAGCCCCTTGTCCTGACAGACAGACAGGCACACTGCAGCCCCTTGTCCTGACAGACAGACGGACTGCAGCCCCTTGTCCTGACAGACAGACTGACGCACTGCAGCCCCTTGTCCTGACAGACAGACAGGCACACTGCAGCCCCTTGTCCTGACAGACAGACGGACTGCAGCCCCTTGTCCTGACAGACAGACTGACGCACTGCAGCCCCTTGTCCTGACAGACAGACAGGCACACTGCAGCCCCTTGTCCTGACAGACAGACGGACTGCAGCCCCTTGTCCTGACAGATGGACAGACTGACAGACAGACGGACTGCAGCACCCTTGTCCTGGTCAGATGGACAGACTGACAGACTGCAGCCCCTTGTCCTGAGCACACAGACTGATGGACTGACGGACTGCAACCTTCCGCCCCTAGCAGACAGACAGACAGACCGACGGACCCCTCCTTCGGCAGAGGGGCAAGCAGGGCCGAGGGGTGGCGCGGAGCCCCTCCCCGCGCAGACGGACGGACGGACGGACGGACGGACGGACGGACAGACGGGGCGCCGGTAGAAAAAGGAACCTCACTACGGTTTATTGTGGCGGCGGGCGGGCCCGGCCGGGGTTACATTCAGCTCTACTGCTCTCCGGTTAGCGGGGGTGGCGCGGGCATGCGGCGGCGGGGCGGGGGTCCCGCTGCCCCCGGTGCCGCCGGCGGGACGGGACCCCGGGGCAGGGGGCGGCCGGAGCACCCCAAGGCCGAGGGGTGAGGGTTAGCACCAGAAACGGGGCTCGGCATCCGCCCGGTGCCCGGCTACCGAGCCCGGCCGCCTCCCGCCGGGCCGTGCGGGGCGCGGTGCGCACCCCCGTGAGCCAGGCCCGGCGCCGGGGGTACCGCAGCCGCCCCGAGCCGGCGGCACGGGAGGAGGGCAGCGGGTGCCCGGCTGGTCCCGCAGCCCCGGGCGCTCGGAGCGGAGCCCGGGGGCTCGCTGGGCGTCGGGAGATGATGCTTGCATATCCTCTGGAACGGGCCGCGGCGGCGCGGTCGGTGCCGGCCGTCCGGCTCAGCCCCGCTCGGGGGGCCGCAGCGCCGGGCCGGAGACCCGCGGGGGGCGCGGCCCCGTGGAGGAGGGTCCTGAGTGGGGCCGGCCGAGGGTGCTGGGCGCAGGGCGGGCGCGGGGCTCAGCGGCAGGGGCTGCAGCGCTCCGGAGGGGACCCTTCGGGCGGCTCTGCGAGGGCACGGAGGGCGTGGATGGAGCGCGGAGCTCTGCCGGCCCCGCTCCAGCGCTGCGAGGGACGCGGGCACAGCCCCGCTGCCCTGCGGCACAGAGCGCACCCAGCCCGGCCCCCCGGTGCCCCCCAGCCCCGCTGCCCTGCGGCACAGAGCGCACCCAGCCCGGCTCCCCGGTGCCCCCAGCCCCACAGCGCCCACCTGGGGGTGCCACAGCCCGGCTCCCCGGAGCCCCCCAGCCCTGCAGCGCCCACCTGGGGGTGCCACAGGCAGGCTCCCCTCTGCCCCCAGTTCCGCTGCCCTGCGGCACAGAGCGCACCCAGCCCGGCTCCCCGGTGCCCCCAGCCCCACAGCGCCCACCTGGGGGTGCCACAGCCCGGCTCCCCTCTGCCCCCAGCCCCACAGCGCCCACCTGGGGGTGCCACAGCCCGGCTCCCCGGTGCCCCCCAGCCCCGCGGCGCTCACCTGGGGGTGCCACAGGCAGGCTCTCCTCAGCCGCGCTGAACTGCAGCTCGGCTCCGTCGGGCAGCCCCGAGCCCCGGGAGCGCGGACAGCGGTCCCCGGAGCGCGTCCTCCGCAGCACCGACTGGGGAGGGTGAGATTGAGGGTCAGAGCCCGCGGCGGGCGGGTTGGGGGGCTCGGGACTGCAGGGGGGGCTCCGCGGCCCGTACCTTCCTGGCCAGGGGGCTGCTGGGGGCCGAGGCGCTGCTGTAGAGGCTGAGGCTGGAGTTGGAGCGGCTCGGGGACAGCACTTTGGAGGAGGCGGCCGACTGGCTCCCGGCGCACCTGGCGGCGGCTCCGAAGACGTCCGAGGACAGGTACTTCTCGTTGATCTTCAGGTTGGTCCTTCCCTTCACTGGGGACAACGGAGGGGGCGAGTGATGGGGTGCCAGCAGTGCGAGACGCTGCGGAGTGCTGTGCCCCCCCTGTCGCAGACGTTTTTTATGAAAAATCCTTTCCTTAGGATTTTTCCTCCTGAGAAGCTGAGAGGCCTCAGGAACAAAATGTAAACAATGATTATCTGCTGCTGTGGAATGCAACAGGTGCATCTGTGATTGGGCTCATGTGGTTGTTTCTAATTAATGGCCAATCACAGTCAGCTGGCTCAGACTCTCTGTCCAAGCCAGAAGTTTTGTTATCATTCTTTCTGATTCTATTCTTAGCCAGCCTTCTGATGAGAACCTTTTCTTCTATTCCTTTAGTGTAGTTTTAATGTAATATATATAATAAAATAATAAATCAGCCTGCTGAAACATGGAGTCAGATCCTCGTCCCTTCCCTCATCCTGGGACCCCTGTGAACACGGTCACACCCCCCATGGCCCCCATGCCCCCCACGGCCCCCCACGGCCCCCGCACCCACCTCTGCAGGGGTCGTTCTTCACCAGGAACTCGTCCAGGGCGATCCAGCCGCCGCCCACCCGCACCATGAGCGTGCTGCGCAGGATCCGCACCATCCGCAGCTGCTGCGACTCCCCGAACTGCGGGGAGAGGGACGCTGGGGCAGGGCGGGGGCTCTGGCAGGGCTGGGCCTTGGGAAGGGGCGCCAGAGCAGGGGCAGCCCCCAGACCTGCCCCTCCCTGCTGCCCCTCCGGCCCCGCTGGCGCTGCCCTCCTGTCACGGGCATGTCTTATGAAAAATCCTTTCCTTAGGATCTTTTCTCCTGAGAAGCTGAGAAGCTTCAGCTTCTTCATGTTTTGCTGTTTTGGAATGTGATTTGGAGAATTGTTTACTCAGCGTGTGAAATTGTTTTTACTTGATGACCAATGACAGCCACCTGTGTCGAGGCTGTGAGCAGTCGCAAGATTTTTTTTATTCATTCCATTCTTTTCTAGCTTTCTGATATCTCCTTTCTCTTTCTTCAGTATAGTTTTAGCATATAATTTTCTTTCAATATAATACATATCACAAAATAATAAATCAGCCTTCTGAAACATGGAGTCAGATCCTCGTCTCTTCCCTTGCTGGAGTTGCCCGCAAATTCTACACCCTCCCACAGGTGCCAGGGCTCCTCGGGGCACGGGGATGTGGGGATGTGCCCCCTCTCTGCCTGGCACACGGGCACTGCAGGACCCCTGTATGGGCACGGGGATGTGCCCCCTCTCTGCCCTGGCACACGGGCACTGCAGGACCCCTGTATGGGCATGGGGATGTGCCCCCTCGCCTGCTGGCACATGGGCACTGCGGGACCCCTGTATGGGCATGGGGATGTGGGGATGTGCCCCCTCGCTGCCCTGGCACACGGGCACTGCAGGACCCCTGAGTGGGGATGTGCCCCCTCGCTGCCCTGGCACACGGGCACTGCAGGACCCCTGTATGGGCACGGGGATGTGGGGATGTGCCCCCTCGCTGCCCTGGCCCTCACCCCCCACACTGCAGGACTCCTGTATGGGCACAGGGATGTGGGGATGTGCCCCCTCCCTGCCCTGGCACACGGGCACTGCAGGACTCCTGTATGGGCACGGGGATGTGGGGATGTGCCCCCTCTCTGCCCTGGCACACGGGCACTGCAGGACCCCTGAGTGGGGATGTGGGGATGTGCCCCCTCACTGCCCTGGCACACGGGCAGGACCCCTGTATGGGCACGGGGATGTGGGGATGTGCCCCCTCCCTGCCCTGGCACTGCGGACCCTTGCACGGGGATGTGCCCCCTCCTGCCCTGGCACACGGGCACTGCAGGACCCCTGTATGGGCACGGGGATGTGCCCCCTCCCTGCCCTGGTACATGGGCACTGCAGGACCCCCGTATGGGCACGGGGATGTGCCCCCTCCCTGCCCCGGCACACGGGCACTGCAGGACCCCTGCCCTGGCACGGGGCTGGGCACAGGTGTCAGAGCGGGGCACGGGGCTGGGCACAGGTGTCAGAGCAGGTCCCGGGCTCGGCACTTACCCGGTACCTGTTGGCGCTGATCTGCTCCACCTGGAAGCGCTTGGCGCAGTTGCACTGGGCCACTTGCCTGTTCACCTGCGGGGGCACGCTCAGCTCAGCCCCAGGCGGGACCCCCACCCTTCCAGCCGCCCCCCAGCCCCGCTGCCCTGCCCCGCACCTCGTCCTGGATCTGGTCGGCGTCGGCGGAGCGGCGCAGCGGGTCCCGGTTGGGGTGCAGGGCGCTGACGAACTCGTAGTAGTCGATGAAGCCGTCGCCGTTCATGTCGAAGATGGTGGCCACGGCGTTCATCTCCAGCACGTTGGTGGGGAACTCTGGGGGGGGACAGAGACCATCAGCCCCCCAGTTCCAGCCCCTCAGCCCCCTGCAGCCCCCCAGGGCACGCACTGGAGGCGAGGACGCTCTCGATGAACTCGCGCTGGCTGATGCGCCCGTCCTGGTCCCTGTCGATGCCGCGGAACACGTCCAGGACGCGCGACTTCATCTGGCTGATCCACTGCATGTAGCGCTTCCTCCAGACGCCGAAGTCAAAGTGCGCGAACTCCTCCAGCTGGGAGGGGCACGGAGGGGATGAGCAGGACCCCCTCATGCCCCCCTCACGCCCCCCATGCTGTGCCCGTGGTCAGCTTCGGCTCCACAGCCTGCCTGCTCCCAGCCCTGGTACCGCTGCAAGGGGGGTCTCTGCCCAGGACCCCCACTCTGTGGTGCACGGGGCTCCAGCAGCCCCTCTGGGATGTCGGGGTGCACCCATGGGAGGGACAGGGACAGGGACAGAGCCCTGCAGGGACAGACTTCATCTGGCTGATCCGCTGCATGTAGCGCTTCCTCCAGACCCTGTCAAAGTGCGGGAACTCCTCCAGCTGGGAGGGGCACGGAGGGGATGAGCAGGACCCCCTCATGCCCCCCTCACGCCCCCTGCCCCAGCCTGGTTCACCATGCTGTGCCCACGGGCAGCCTCAGCTCCACAGCCTGCCTGCTCCCAGCCCTGGCAGGGCTGCAAGGGGGGGTCTCTGCCCAGGACCCCCCCCTCTGTGGTGCACGGGGCTCCAGCAGCCCCTCTGGGATGTCGGGGTGCACCCATGGGAGGGACAGGGACAGGGGACAGAGCCCTGCAGGGACATGGGCTGGGGCTGCTGACCCCATCCCCATGACCTGGCCGGGGAGGGCCCACGGGCAGAAGGTGAGAGGATCTCACAGGGCAGGGGCAGGGGCACCCAGGGCAGGGGCACCCCCAGGGCAGGGGCACCCCCGGTGCCAGCCCTACCTCCCGCAGGCGCTGCAGGGCCGTCTCCAGCCGGTACTGCCGGTCCAGGGCCAGCAGCCAGAGCTGCTGCCAGCGGTGCAGGAGCTGCGCCATCAGGGGCGTCTGGGGCTCCAGCGCCCCGAGCGGCACCGCCGCCGCGCCCTGCGCCTTCCCGCCGCTGCGGCGACCTGCGGACAGCGGGCTCAGGGGGCGGCCGGGGCTCCGGGGCGTGGGAGGGGGTGCTGAAGGGGCTCCTTACGTACGTGTGGCCAGTCGGCGGGTGGCCGGGGGGCCCAGATCCACCGCCAGCTTCCGCTTGCAGCTCTTGGTCACCTTCTCCACGTCAGGCTGCTTGCGGTTCAGCTCCTCCATGAACACCTGGGGAGGAGCGCTGGCGCTGAGCGCGGGCTGGCACAGCCCCCCGAGCTCCAGAGCCCCCAGTTCCCTGTGCTCCACAGCCCCCCGAGCTCCAGAGCCCCCCGTGCTGCAGAGCCTCCCAGTTCCCTGTGCTCCACAGCCCCCGAGCTCCACAGCCCCCCAGTTCCCTGTGCTCCACAGCCCCCCAGTTCCCTGTGCTCCGCAGCCCCGTGCTCCAGAGCCCCCTGTGCTCCACAGCCCCCGAGCTCCACAGCCCCCTGTGCTCCACAGCCCCCCAGCCCCCTGTGCTCCACAGCCCCCCAGTTCCCTGTGCTCACAGCCCCCCATATTCCACAGCCCCCCCGAGCCCCAGAGCCCCCAGTTCCCTGTGTTCCACAGCCCCCGAGCTCCAGAGCCCCCCAGTTCCCTGTGCTCCACAGCCCCTGTGCTCCACAGCCCCCGAGCTCCTCAGCCCCCCCCTATTCCAGAGCCCCCCAGCCCCCAGTGCTCCCCAGCCCCCCTTATTCCACAGCCCCCCGTTCTCCACAGCCCCCCATGCTCCACAGCCCCTCATACTCCCCAACCCCTCCCTCCTCCACAGTCCCCCATATTCCACAGCCCCTTTCATGTTCCCTAGCCCCCCATATTCTAGAGCCCCCCGTTCTCCCCAGCCCCCCAGCCCCCTGTGCTCCATAGCCTTCCATGCTTCCCACCCCCCCAAATTCCACAGCCCCCCCTC
The DNA here is from genome assembly GCA_019023105.1 of Diglossa brunneiventris. Lineage (NCBI taxonomy): Eukaryota > Metazoa > Chordata > Aves > Passeriformes > Thraupidae > Diglossa > Diglossa brunneiventris. Next base: position 155,414,925 of record CM032354.1, on the reverse strand, counting down.
GTGTTCCCCAGCCCCCCGTTCTCCCCATTCCCCTGTGCTCCACAGCCCCCCCATAATCCAGAGCCCCCCAGCCCCCCATACTCCACAGCCCCCCGTGCCAAAGCAGCACCACCCCCGAGCCCAGTGCCCCCCAGACCCCTCGGTCAGGCCCTCTGCTGGCCCAGGGCTGCTCGGGGTGTGTCAGGGGGGGTCCCACTGTCCCCAAGGCCAGCCGTGGGGGTGTATCAGGGGGTCCCCAAGGCCAGCCGGGGTGTGTTGGGGGGTCCCACTGTCCCCATGGCCAGCCAGGGTGTGTCAGGGGGCGTCCCACTGTCCCCATGGCCAGCCGGGGTGTGTCAGGGGGTCCCCATGGCCAGCCGGGGTGAGTCAGGGGGTCCCACTGTCCCCAAGGCCAGCCGGGGTGTGTGAGGGGTGCATCGGTGGGTCCCGTGGTCCCCAAGGCCAGCCGGGATGTGCCCAAGGGGTCCCACTGTCCCCGTGCCCAGCCGGTTTCGGGGTCCCATTGTCCCCGTGCCCAGCCGGTTTCGGGGTCCCATTGTCCCCGTGCCCAGCCGGTTTCGGGGTCCCGCTGTCCCCGTGCCCAGCCGGTTTCGGGGTCCCATTGTCCCCGTGCCCAGCCGGTTTCGGGGTCCCGCTGCCCCCGTGCCCAGCCGGTTTCGGGGTCCCCCTCCCCCGTGCCCGTGCCCAGCCGGTTTCGGGGTCCCATTGTCCCTGTGCCCAGCCGGTTTCGGGGTCCCGCTGTCCCCGTGCCCAGCCGGTTTCGGGGTCCCGCTGCCCCCGTGCCCAGCCGGTTTCGGGGTCCCATTGTCCCTGTGCCCAGCCGGTTTCGGGGTCCCGCTGTCCCCGTGCCCAGCCGGTTTCGGGGTCCCGCTGTCCCCATAACCAGCCGGTTTCGGGGTCCCGCTGCCCCCGTGCCCAGCCGGTTTCGGGGTCCCTCACCGCGTGCTGCGCGCTGAGCTCCTCCAGCTGCTCGGCCTCCTCGGGCAGCGGCTCCTGGTCGCGCAGCCCCAGCGCCTCCTCGGCCGCCGTGATCCAGTCCAGCAGCTGCTCCGCGTCCTCCCGCTCGGCCGCCAGCGCCGCCGCCTGCGCCCGCAGCCGCTCGCCCTGCTGCTGCGCCCAGCTCAGCACCTGCGGGGCGGCCGGGGCCCGTGGGGACATGGGGGGCACGGGGAGGGCACCCAGTGTGCGCCCCGGGGTGTCCCGGCTGGGACATGGGACAGGGACATGGGGAGGGCACCCAGTGTGTGCACCCCGGGGTGTCCCGGCTGGGACATGGGACACTGGACACGGGGAGGGCACCCAGTGTGTGCCCCAGGGTCCCCGGGCTGGGACATGGGACACTGGATACAGGGATGGCACCCAGTGTGCGCCCCGGGGTGTCCTGGCTGGGACATGGGACAGGGACATGGGACACTGGGTACAGGGATGGCACCCAGTGTGCGCTCCGAGGTGTCCCGGCTGGGACATGGGACAGGGACATGGGACACTGGACACGGGGAGGGCACCCAGTGTGCGCCCCGAGGTGTCCCGGCTGGGACATGGGACACTGGACACGGGGAGGGCACCCAGTGTGCGCCCCGGGGTGTCCTGGCTGGGACATGGGACAGGGACATGGGACACTGGACACGGGGATGGCACCCAGTGTGCACCCCGAGGTCCCCGGGCTGGGACATGGGACACTGGACACGGGGAGGGCAACCCAGTGTGCGCCCCAGGGTCGCCGGGCTGGGACATGGGACAGGGACATGGGACACTGGACATGGGGATGGCACCCCGTGCGCACCCCGAGGTGTCCTGGCTGGGATATGGAGCTAGGACATGGGGCAAGGACATGGGGTAGGGATATGGGGACAGGGACATGGGGACAGGGATGGCATCCAGTGTGCACCCCAAGGTCCCTCGGCTGGGATATAGGGCAGGGACATGGGGCTGGGATATGGGGCAGGGACATGGGGCAGGGATATGGGGCAGGGACACGGGGCAGGGACACAGGGCAGGGACATGGAACAGGGATATGGGACAGGGACATGGGACAGGGATATGGGGCAGGGACATGGAGCTGGGACACCAGGCAAGGACACCGGGCAGGGATATGGGGCAAGGATGTGGGGTTGGGACATGGAACAGGGACATGGGGCAGGGACACGGGGCAGGGACACGGGGCAGGGACATGGAACAGGGACATGGAACAGGGACATGGGGCAGGGACACGGGGCAGGGACACGGGGCAGGGACGTGGAGCTGGGACACGGGGCAGGGACACAGGGCAGGGACACGGGGCAGGGATATGGGGCAGGGACACGGGGCAGGGATATGGGCAGGGACACGGGGCAGGGACATGGGGCAGGGATATGGGGCAGGGATATGGGGCAGGGCTATGGGGCAGGGACACAGGGCAGGGCTATGGGGCAGGGCTATGGGGCAGGCACACGGGGCAGGGCTATGGGGCAGGGACACAGGGCAGGGCTATGGGGCAGGGCTATGGGGCAGGCACACGGGGCAGCACGAGGCTCCTGCTGGGCAGCCGGGGCAGGCCTGGGGGTGCTGCCCCCCATGCCGAGGGTCCCCGGGTCTGTGCTGTGTGGCCATGCCGGCTGCTCTCCCATTGTGGGGTGAGTGGGGTGAGGGGGGCAGCCCCAGGGCAGGTCCAGAGCGGATCCTGCAGCTCTCGGCTCAATTTGGGCTTTGTGTGGGATCGGCTGAACCGGCCAGACCAGTTCAGGAGCACCAGGAGCCTCTCACCTGCAAATCCAGAGCAGCCCAGGGGGGCTCTGGGCCACTGTGGGAGCCTGGTCTGGGGTGGGGGTCCCCAGGACACCGCTCCCACCTGTCCCTGCCTCAGCGTGGTGGCCACCTCGGCACAGGAACGAGCCACCACCCTGCAAGGGGGCTGTGCAGGCCCCAGGTGACCCCGTGAGGCCACAGGGTGGGGGACCACGGGGTGACACTGGCAAGGCCAAGACCCCCAGGGGCCGAGCACCCCCAGATCCTGCAGTGCTCTGGTTGGGGGGGCTGCACCTGCAGTCCCTGCTGCTGGGAGAGGCGTGGGGCACTGGGACAGGTGTGGGGCCGTGGGACAGGTGTGGGGCAGTGGGACAGGCGTGGGGCACTGGGACAGGCGTGGGGCACTGGGACAGGTGTGGGGCAGTGGGACAGATGTGGGGCCGTGGGACAGGTGTGGGGCAGTGGGACAGGTGTGGGGCCGTGCGTTCCCCAGGTATGGGGCCATGGGACAGGTGTGGGGCAGTGGCACAGGTGTGGGGCCGTGCTTTCCCCAGGTGTGGGACAGGTGTGAGGCCGTGGGACAGGTGTGGAGCACTGGGACAGGTGTGGGGCACTGGGACAGGTGTGGGGCCATGCTTTCCCAGGTGTGGGACAGGTGTGGGGCCGGTGTGGGACAGGTGTGGGGCCATGGGACAGGTGTGGGGCCGTGGGACAGGCGTGGGGCAGTGGGACAGGTGTGGGGCCGTGGGGCAGGTGTGGGGCACTGGGACAGGTGTGGGGCACTGGGACAGGTGTGGGGCAGGTGTGGGACAGGTGTGGGCTGTGCTTTCCCCAGGTGTGGGACAGGTGTGGGGCCCTGGGACTGGTGTGGGGCACTGGGACAGGTGTGGGGCCGTGCGTTCCCCAGGTGTGGACAGGTGTGGGGCAGTGGGACAGGTGTGGGGCCGTGGGACAGGTGTGGGGCCGTGCTTTCCCCAGGTGTGGGACAGGTGTGGGGCACTGGGACAGGTGTGGGGCCGTGGGACAGGTGTGAGGCAGTGGGACAGGTGTGGGGCCGTGGGACAGGTGTGGGGCTGTGTTTTCCCCAGGTGTGGGGCAGGTGTGGGGCCGTGCTTTCCCCAGGTGTGGGGCAGGTGTGGGGCCGTGCTTTCCCCAGGTGTGGGGCAGGTGTGGGGCCGTGCTTTCCCAGGTGTGGGGCAGGTGTGGGGACGGCGCCCCTGCCTCACCTCCTGGAAGCGGCTCTTGGCGACGGTGACCCAGGACTTGACGGTGATGATGGAGTCGGGGTGGCAGGTGCTGAGGATCTCCTCCCCCAGCGAGGAGATGCACTCCAGCTCCAGCTGCTGGCACTGCAGGGACTGCATCAGCTCCTGCGGGCACAGGGACGTGGCACCGTGAGGCCTCAGCCCTCCAGACGCCACCGCACCCCCTGCAGCACCGGGATTGCTGGATTGGGGTGGGGGTGCCTGAATTTCCCATCTCAGAGCATTTGGGGCCCCAGACCCCGTGTGCTCGGTGTGGTGGGGCTCAACACCCCGAATCTCTCAGTGGCGGCACCCCGCATCCCCGAGGGGATCCCACAGCCCGGCTGGGCTGGCTGAGCCCACTGATGGAGCTGCGGGGGCAAAGCTGGAGCTGCCGGGGGCTGGCACGGGCCGGGGGCGCTGGCACCCACCTGCAGCTGGGCCTGGCACTCGTGCACGGCCGCCTCCTCCTCGGGGAACGCTCCGTACTTGAGCGTCTTCTCCGACTCCGTCAGGCGGCCCAGGAAGGAGTGCACCAGCGTGTGGAACTCCTCCGCCTGCCACCACAGCGGGGACCTGCTCAGCGCCCACCCTGCAGCCCCGGAGCCTCCTGAACCTCCTGGCCAGCCCCGGAGCCCCCTGAGCCTCCTGGCCAGCCCCGGAGCCCCCTGAACCTCCTGGCCAGCCCCGGAGCCCCCTGAGCCTCCTGGCCAGCCCCCTGAGCCTCCTGGCCAGCCCCTGAGCCCCCTGAGCCTCCTGGCCAGCCCCGGAGCCCCCTGAGCCTCCTGGGCAGCCCCTGAGCCCCCTGAGCCTCCTGGGCAGCCCCTGAGCCCCCTGAGCCTCCTGGGCAGCCCCGGAGCCCCCTGAACCTCCTGGCCAGCTCCCTGAACCTCCTGGCCAGCCCCTGAGCCCCCTGAGCCTCCTGGCCAGCCCCTGAGCCCCCTGAGCCTCCTGGCCAGCCCCTGAGCCCCCTGAGCCTCCTGGGCAGCCCCGGAGCCCCCTGAACCTCCTGGCCAGCCCCTGAGCCCCCTGAGCCTCCTGGCCAGCCCCTGAGCCCCCTGAACCTCCTGGCCAGCCCCGGAGCCTCCTGAGCCTCCTGGCCAGCCCCTGAGCCCCCTGAGCCTCCTGGCCAGCCCCTGAGCCCCCTGAGCCTCCTGGCCAGCCCCTGAGCCCTGCTGGGCACGGAGCAGCCCCTGGCACAGGCACCGGCTGCACGCTGCGCCGGGGGGAGCTGCTGCCAGCCCCACAGAAGGATCGAGGGGAGACCCCACAGCCAGCTCCAGAGCGGGACACAATTCCCTGTGACCCTCCCTGTGCCACTCTGTGCCACCCAGCCACCTGCCCCGGGCACTGTGCACGCAATCACACCTGTAGGAATCAGGCTGGCACCTGGCCACGGGCCTTGCGACAGAACCTCAGAGCCCCACGCAGCACCGCGCCCCGAGCTGGGCACCCCACAGAGAACCCCAAAAGGCACAGCCCCAGCACCACCCAGGGAGCCTGGGAGACCTCCCCAAAGCACAGCCACCCACCACGCCTGGGCACCCCAAAAAACATCCCCAAAGCACGGCCACCCACCACGCCTGGGCACCCCATAAAACATCCCCAGATGTGCAGCCACCCACCATGCCTGGGCACCCCATAAAACACCCCCAAAGCATGGCCACCCACCAGGCCTGGGCACCCCATAAAACATCCCCAGATGTGCAGCCACCCACCATGCCTGGGCACCCCATAAAACATCCCCAAAGCACGGCCACCCACCACACCTGGGCACCCCATAAAACACCCCCAGATGTGCAGCCACCCACCACGCCTGGGCACCCCAAAAAACATCCCCAAAGCACGGCCACCCACCACACCTGGCACCCCATAAAACATCCCCAAAGCACGGCCACCCACCAAGCCTGGGCACCCCATGGAGCACCCCCGAAATGTGCAGCCACCCAATAGCCATGCACCCCACAGAGAGCCCCCCGAAACACAGCCACCCACCACCCAAGCACCCCACAGAGCACGCCCCAGATGTGCAGCCACCCACCAACCGAGCACCCCATGGAGAACCCCCCAAAACACAGCCACCCACCAGCCGAGCACCCCACACATCCACGGCCACCCACCAGCTGAGCACCCCATGGAGAACCCCCCAAAACACAGCCACCCACCACCCAAGCACCCCACAGAGCACGCACCAGATGTGCAGCCACCCACCAGCTGAGCACCCCATGGAGAACCCCCCAAAACCACCCATCACCCAAGCATCCCCCAAAACACGGCCACCCACCACCTGAGCACCCCCCAAAGACACCCACACAGCACCCCACAGAGCGCCCCCCAAAACAGGGCCACTCACCAGGCCTGGGCACCCCACAGAGCACCCTGGAAGTGCAGCCACCCACCACCCAAGCACCCCACGGAGAGCCCCCCAAATCACAGCCACCCACCAGCCAGGCGCCCCTCAAAGCACGGACAGCTCCCACCCAAGCACCCCCCAGAGCACCCCTGGGGGTTCCCCCGCTGCAGACCCCAGCCCTGGGGTTCTCCTGCTGCAGACCGCAACCCGGGGGCTCCCTCGCTGTATACCCCAACCCCAGAGTTCCCCTGCTGCAGACCCCACCCCGGGGTTCCCCCGCTGCCAAACCCACCCCGGGGTTCTCCTGCTGCAGACCCCAACCCGGGGGCTCCCCCACCGCCCCAAACCCGGGGATTCCTCTGATGCAGATCCCAACCCGGGGGTTCCCTCGCTGTATACCCCAACCCCAGAGTTCCCCCACTGCCCCCCAAAGGGGGGTTCCCCCGCTGCCAACCCCACCCCGGGGTTTTCCTGCTGCGGACCCCAGCCCTGGGTTCCCTCGCTGCTCCCCCCGCCTCCAGCCCTGGGGTTCTCCTGCTGCAGACCCCAACCCGGGGGTTCCCTGCTGCCCCCCAACCCGGGGGTTCCCCCTGCTGCAGACCCCAACCCGGGGGTTCCCCCTGCCTGTAGACCCCAGCCCTGGGGTTCCCCTGCTGCAGACCCCAACCCGGGGGTTCCCCTTGCTGCGGACCCCAACCCGGGGATTCCCTCACTGTATACCCCAACCCCAGAGTTCCCCCACTGCCCCCCAACCCGGGGGTCCCCCGCTGCCCCGCTCCCAGCCCTGGGGTTCTCCTGCTGCAGACCCCAACCCGGGGGCTCCCTCGCTGTATACCCCAACCCCAGAGTTCCCCTGCTGCAGACCCCAACCCGGGGGTTCCTCGCTGCCCCCCCACCCCAGCCCTGGGGTTCCCCTGCTGCAGACCCGTGTTGCCACGTTTCCAGGATAAATTTCCAGGCGCCCCCCGATCCCAGGGGCTCCCCCGGCCCTCACCTGCCGCAGCGCCGCCTCCAGCCGGGCCTGCTTGGACAGGGAGAGTTTGCACACCAGGTCCCAGCGGCTGCTGAGCTCCTCCACCTGCCGCTGCAGCCACTGCGAGTCCACGCTGCTGCTGCCCCGCGTCAGGTCCCGCACCGAGCGCTTCAGCGTCTTGATGCAGCTGGCGCGCTTGCCCAGCTCCTTCTGGAACGCCTGCGGGGCGGCGGGACCGTGGGACAGGGACCCCACTGCTGGGCAGGGGTGTCCTGCACCCCAAAACCTCAGAAGCGAGCACAGGGTTCCCTGCACCCCAAAACCTCGCAGCACTGAGAACGGGGCTCTCTTGCACCCCAAACCCTCACAGAAGCGGGCACGGGGATGCCCGGCACTCCAAACCCTGACAGCAGTGAGTAAAGGGTTGTCCTGCACCCCAAAACTTATAGCAGTGGGCACAGGGTTCCTGTGTACCCCAAAACTTATAGCAGTGGGCACAGGGTTCCTGTGTACCCCAAAACTTATAGCAGTGGGCACAGGGTTCCTGTGTACCCCAAACCCTCACAGCAATGGGCACAGGGTTGTCCTGTACCCCAAAACCTCACTGCAGTGGGCACAGGGTTCCTGTGTACCCCAAACCCTCACAGCAATGGGCACAGGGTTGTCCTGCACCCCAAACCCTCACTGCAGTGGCACAGGGTTCCTGTGTACCCCAAACCCTCACTGCAGTGGGCACAGGGTTGTCCTGCACCCCAAAACTTATAGCAGTGGGCACAGGGTTCCTGTGTACCCCAAACCCTCACTGCAGTGAGCAAAGGGTTCCTATGTACCCCAAACCCTCACTGCAGTGGGCACAGGGTTCCCCTGTACCCCAAAACCTCACAGCAATGGGCACAGGGTTCCTGTGCACCCCAAACCCTCACTGCAGTGGCACAGGGTTCTTGTGTACCCCAAACCCTCACTGCAGTGGCACAGGGTTGTCCTGCACCCCAAACCCTCACTGCAGTGGGCACAGGGTTCCTGTGTACCCCAAAACTCACAGCAATGGGCAAGGGTTCCTGTGTACCCCAAACCTCACTGCAGTGGCACAGGGTTCTGTGTACCCCAAAAACCTCACAGCAATAGGCACAGGGTTCCTGTGTACCCCAACCCTCACTGCAGTGGGCACAGGGTTCCTGTGTACCCCAAACCCTCACAGCAGTGGCACAGGGTTCCTGTGTACCCCAAAACCTCACAGCAGTGGGCACAGGGTTCCTGTGCACCCCAAACCCTCACTGCAATGGGCACAGGGTTCCTGTGTACCCCAAACCCTCACTGCAATGGGCACAGGGTTCCTGTGTACCCCAAAACCTCACAGCAGTGGGCACAGGGTTCCTGTGCACCCCAAACCCTCACTGCAATGGGCACAGGGTTCCTGTGTACCCCAAAACCTCACAGCAGTGGGCACAGGGTTCCTGTGCACCCCAAACCCTCACAGCAGTGGGCACAGGGTTCCTGTGTACCCCAAAACCTCACTGCAGTGGGCGCGGGGTTGCTCTGCACCCCAAAGCCTCACAGCAATGGGGACAGGTTTCTCCTGCGCCCCAAACCCCCACAGAAGTGGGCACAGGGTTCTCCTGCACCCCAAACCCTCACAGGGCTCTCCTGCACCCCAAACCCTCGCAGCAGTGTGCACAGGGTTCTCCATACTCCAAACCCTCACAGAAATGTGCACAGAGTTCCCCAGCACCCCAAACCCTCACAGCGTTCCCCAGCACCCCAAACCCTCACAGGGCTCTCCTGCACCCCAAACCCTCACAGAGTTCCCCACACCCCAAAGCCTCACAGCAGTGGGAACAGGATTTCCCTGCGCCCCAAACCCTCACCGCAGTGGGAATGGGGTTCCTGTGCACCCCAAACCCTTGCAGAAGTGGGAACAGAGCTCTCCTGCACCCCAAACCCTTGCAGAAGCGGGAACAGAGCTCTCCTGCACCCCAAACCCTCACAGGGTTCCCCTGCACCCCAAACCCTCACAGGGTTCTCCTGCACCCCAAACCCTCACAGAGTTCCCCAGCACCCCAAACCCTCACAGGGCTCTCCTGCACCCCAAACCCTCACAGAGTTCCTCAGCACCCCAAAGCCTCACAGCAGTGGGAACAGGATTTCCCTGCGCCCCAAACCCTCACAGCAGTGGGAACGGGGTTCCTGTGCACCCCAAAGCCTTGCAGAAGTGGGAACAGAACTCTCCTGCACCCCAAACCCTTGCAGAAGTGGGAACAGAGCTCTCCTGCACCCCAAACCCTCGCAGGGTTCCCCTGCACCCCAAAGCCTCACAGCAGTGGGAATGGGGTTCCTGTGCACCCCAAAGCCTTGCAGAAGTGGGAACAGAGCTCTCCTGCACCCCAAACCCTCACAGGGTTCCCCTGCACCCCAAACCCTCGCAGAGCTCTCCTGCACCCCAAACCCTCGCAGGGTTCCCCTGCACCCCAAACCCTTCCCAGCCCTGGGGCACACGGTGCCCCCAGTACCAGAGCAAGGGCACCCCAAACGTGGGTCACCCCCGTGGGCGATGCCCCGTCCTGCCCCGCAGCGAGGGTGGGCACAGCCCGGGGGTCCCTGCGGCCCCTCCCCAGGGCCACCCACCTTGTGCTTGTCCATGAGGTCCCCGACCAGGTCCCGGTCCCCCGCGACGGGCGCGTCCTCGCTGAGCTGCGGCTCGGCGCGGTACAGCCAGTCCATGAGCGCCTGCAGCGCGTCCGTGAACTTGCCCGAGAAGAGCAGGCTCTCCTCGAGCTTGTGCTGCCTGCCAGGGGCACAGGGCACTGTGGGCACCTGGGGGCACCCCGTGGGGTCACCCCAGAGCCACCGGAGAGAGCTGACACGGCTGTTATGGGCTGGGATGGGCCATGGTGGCACCGTTATGGGCTGGGATGGATGCTGAGCAGGCTCTCCTCGAGCTTGTGCTGCCTGCCAGGGGCACAGGGCAGTGTGGGCACCTGGGGGCACCCCAAAGGGGAACCCCAGAGCCACCGGAGAGAGCTGGCACGGCTGTTATGGACTGGGATGGGCCATGGTGGCACCGTTATGGGCTGGGATGGATCCTGAGCAGGCTCTCCTCGAGCTTGTGCTGCCTGCCAGGGGCACAGGGCAGTGTGGGCACCTGGGGGCACCCCAAAGGGTCACCCCAGAGCCACCAGAGAGAGCTGACATGGCCGTTATGGGCTGCGATGGGCCATGGTGGCACCGTTATGGGCTGGGATGGATCCTGAGCAGGCTCTCCTCGAGCCTGTGCTGCCTGCCAGGGGCACAGGGCAGTGTGGGCAACTGGGGGCACCCCGAAGGGGAACCCCAGAGCCACCGCAGGGACCTGGCAGGGCCCTTATGGGCTGGGAAAGGTCCTGGCAGCACCATTATGGACAGGGATGGGTCCTGGTGGTGCCATAATTGACAAGGACAGGTCCTGGCAGTGCCATTATGGACAGGAACAGGTTCTGGCAGTGCCATTATGGACAGGGACAGGTCCTGGAAGTGCCATAATGAACTGGGACAGGTCCTGGCAGCGCCTTTATGGACAGGGGACAGGTCCTGGCAGTGCCATTATGGACAGGGACAGGTCCTGCAGTGCCATTATGGACAGGGACAGGTCCTGGCAGTGCCATTATGGACATGGACAGGTTCTGACGGTGCCATTATGGACAGGAACAGGTCCTGGCAGTGCCATTATGAATTGGGACAGGTCCTGACAATGCCATAATGGACAGGGATGGGTCCCTGCAGTGCCATTATGGACAGGAACAGGTCCTGGCAGTGCCATTATGGACAGGAACAGGTCCTGGCAGTGCCATTATGGACATGGACAGGTCCTGGCAGTGCCATAATGGACAGGGACTGGTCCTGGTGGTGCCATTAGGGACAGGAACAGGTCCCTGCAGTGCCATTATGGACAGGGACAGGTCCTGGCAGCACCATTATGGACAGGAACAGGTCCTGGCAGTGCCATTATGAACTGGGACAGGTCCTGGCAGTGCCATTATGGACTGGGACAGGTCCTGGCAGCGCCATTATGGACCGAAACAGGTCCTGGCGGTGCCATTATGGACAGGGACAGAGCCTGTGGCACCGTTATGGACAGGGACAGGTCCTGGCAGTGCCATTATGGACAGGAACAGGTCCTGGCAGTGCCATTATGGACAGGGACAGGTCCCGGCAGTGCCATTATGGACAGGGACAGGTCCTGGAAGTGCCATAATGAACTGGGACAGGTCCTGGCAGCGCCTTTATGGACAGGAACAGGTCCTGGCAGTGCCATTATGGACAGGAACAGGTCCTGGCAGTGCCATTATGGACAGGGACAGGTCCCTGCAGTGACATTATGGACAGGGACAGGTCCTGGCAGTGCCATTATGAACTGGGACAGGTCCTGGCAGTGCCATTATGAACTGGGACAGGTCCTGGCAGTGCCATTATGGACAGGGACAGGTCCCTGCAGTGCCATTATGGACATGGACAGGTTCTGGCGGTGCCATTATGGACAGGGATGGGGCCCAGCTGCACCCCAAGGGCAGAGCCCAGCAATGCTGGGAACGGGGTCCCAGAGCAGGATGCTCAGGGAGGAAGGGCAGTTCCACGTGCCCGCCTGGGACCTGCAGAGCGAGCAGAGAACAGATCCTGCCACAGCTGGAAGTGGATTTTTGAAAGGGGCCATGATGGCACTGGTCACCCTGAAGCTGTCATGGAAAACTAACAATCCTGTCTGGGTGAGTCAATGGCCCCTGGAGGAGAAGGAATTGAGTTCCCTCAAACAACTGGTCAACGAAAAATCACAGAAAGGCCACATCAAAGAAACCAACAGTCCCTCGCAGTGGGCACGGGGCTCCCCTGCACCCCAAACAACACAGCAGTGAGCACAGGGTTCCTGTGCACCCCAAACCCTCACAACAGTGAGCACAGGGTTCCTGTGCACCCCAAACCCTCACAGCAGTGGGCACAGGGCTCCCCTGCACCCCAAACCCTCACAGCAGTAAGCACAGGGTTCCTGTGCACCCCAAATCCTCACAGGGTTGTCCTGCACCCCAAACCTTCACAGCAGTGAGCACAGGGTTCTCCTGCACCCCAAACCCTCACAGGGTTCCTGTGTACCCCAAACCCTCACAGCAGTGCTGTGGGCACCATTTCCATCCCTATTCCCATCCCATCCCAGCTGCATCCCCATCCCATCCCTGTCCCATCCCCATCCCATCCCCATCCCATCCCCATCCCATCCCCATTCCATCCCCATTCCCATCCCCTTCCCCATCCCCATCCCATCCCATCCCCATTCCCATCCCATCCCCATCCCCATCCCCATCCCCATCCCAACCCTTCCCTGTCCCATCCCCATCCCATCCCCATCCCATCCCCATCCCTGTCCCATCCCCATCCCAACCCCATCCCCATCCGTCCCATCCCCAACCCATCCCCATCCCATCCCATCCCATCCCATCCCATCCCATCCCATCCCATCCCATCCATCCCATCCATCCCATCCCATCCCATCCCCCATCCCATCCCCATCCCATCCCCATCCCCATCCCCATCCATCCCAATCCCATACCCATCCCCATCCCATCCCATCCCATCCCCATCCCCATCCCATCCCCATCCCCATCCCATCCCCTTCCCCATCCCATCCCCATCCCCATCCATCCCATCCCCATCCCCATCCCATCCCCATCCCATCCCCATCCCATCCCCATCCCATCCCATCCCATCCCATCCCCATCCCCATCCCCATCCCAACCCCAACCCTATCCCCATCCCATCCCATCCCCATCCCCATCCCCATCCCCTTCCCTGTCCCATCCCCATCCCATCCCCATCCCCTTCCCATCCCATCCCCATCCCTTCCCCATCCCGTCCCATCCCACCCACACCTCATTCCCGCCCCACCGCACCGCACCGCACCCCTCCGGCGCCGCTCCCACCTCTCCGCGGCGTGGCTGCACAGCGCATCCCAGCGCTCCTTCAGCTCCCCCAGCAGCTCCTCCAGCGGCTGCAGGTCCTGGGGCAGCCGCGCCGCCTCCCGCAGCGCCCGCCCGCTCCGCAGCGTCGCCTCGTACACCGGGCGCTTGGCCCGCAGCACCTTCTGGAACGCCTGCAGGGACAGCCACGCAGCCCGCACGTGGGTGCCGGGTACCCCGGATGTGTGGGAGAACACTCCCTGCTCCCCCAAGGGCTCTGGGGCGGGTGGGATCCCCTAAATGCCCAACATCCCTCGGACCAGCACTCCCCCGAGGTGTCCCAGCACTGCAGGATGGCCCTGGGGTGTTGTCCAAAGCCCCTGGGCGCTGGGTCCCCCCGCTGGAGAAGGACACTCGCTGCTCCCCCAAGGGCTGTGGGGCAGGTGGGATCCCCTACATGCCCAACACTCCTCAGCCCAGCACTCCCCCGAGGTGTCCCAGCGCTGCAGGATGGCCCTGGGGTGTTGTCCAACACCAACTGGGTGTTCCCCCTGGGTGCTGAGTCCCCCAGCTGCTCCCCCAAGGGCTCTGGGGCGGGTGGGATCCCCTAAATGCCCAACACCCCTCAGCCCAGCACTCCCCCGAGGTGTCCCAGCGCTGCAGGACGGCCCAGATGTCAGAACTCAGCACATCCCTCTGCGTGTCCAGGGTTGCCAAGGACCCCGCCGGGGGGCTCGGAGACCCTGGCACGCTGCCCAAAACACCTGCGGGTTTGATTTTGACCCTTGGAGAAAATTGCCAGCTTTGTATGAGGAGCTGAAAGTCACACAGGTTTGAATGGTGTAATAATAAAATTATCACAGGGTGAAAATGTGAAAATGTAGATTTTAAGGTTTTTGGTATGGGGGTTATGGGGACAAGATGAAGGAACTTGGGCGTGTCCAGCCTTTCTTCTTCTTGTTCTCCATGTTCTGCAGTGATGTTGGCACTTTGGGATTGGGTTAGAGTAGAAGTGCACTGTCTAACATAGGTGATAGGTATTGGGAATTAAGTGTAAATATGTTATATGTAGTTTGTAGTATAAAAGGACAGCACCGCCTCGGGGGCGGTCAGAGTGCCTGTGGCTGCCCTGCTGAGCAGATCTCGGCCAGGCAGAAAGAAAATTTATAGATAAGAATTAATAAACAACCCCAAGACGAAAAGTGAAGGGTCCAGACTCGTTCTTCAGCCGCACGGGCCGAAGCAGAGACACCCTGCACATCTCGGGGCAGCAATTACCAACCAGCAACTCGAGACCCGGGGGTGCTGTCCAACCCCCCTGGGAGCTGGGGACCCCCCAGAAGCCCAGCTGTGCACCCCGTGCCGAGGAGCATGAGGGGCAGCCCCAACTTGTGCTCAGCCAGCGGCACTTGATCTCCTCTGGCTGGTGGCAGCGTCCTGAGGCACCTCCAGGCTCTGCTCCACCTCGTCCATCCAGTCCAGGAGCAGCCGCCGGGACTCGCTGAACTGCAGGGGCAGGGCAGGGCTGAGGGGCTGAGGGGGCTGCAGGGGGCTGCAGGGAGCTGAGGGGCTGCAGGGAGCTGAGGGGGCTGCAGGGGGCTGCAGGGAGCTGAGGGGGCTGAGGGGGCTGCAGGGGGCTGCAGGGAGCTGAGGGGGCTGAGGGGCTGCAGGGGGCTGCAGGAGCTGAGGGGCTGCAGGGGGCTGCAGGGGGCTGCAGGGGGCTGCAGGGAGCTGAGGGGGCTGCAGGGGGCTGCAGGGAGCTGAGGGGGCTGCAGGGGCTGCAGGGAGCTGAGGGGGCTGCAGGGGGCTGCAGGGAGCTGAGGGGGCTGAGGGGGCTGCAGGGAGCTGAGGGGGCTGCAGGGGGCTGCAGGGGGCTGCAGGGGGCTGAGGGGGCTGCAGGGGGCTGCAGGGGGCTGCAGGGAGCTGAGGGGGCTGCAGGGGGCTGCAGGGGGCTGCAGGGGGCTGCAGGGGGCTGCAGGGAGGGAGGGGGCTGCAGGGAGCTGAGGGGGCTGCAGGGGGCTGCAGGGGGCTGCAGGGAGCTGCAGGGGGCTGCAGGGGGCTGCAGGGAGCTGAGGGGGCTGAGGGGGCTGCAGGGGCTGCAGGAGCTGAGGGGCTGAGGGGGCTGCAGGGGGCTGAGGGGGCTGCAGGGAGCTGAGGGGGCTGCAGGGAGCTGAGGGGGCTGAGGGGGCTGCAGGGGGCTGCAGGGGGCTGCAGGGGGCTGCAGGGAGCTGAGGGGGCTGAGGGGGCTGCAGGGGGCTGCAGGGGGCTGCAGGGAGCTGAGGGGGCTGCAGGGGGCTGCAGGGGGCTGCAGGGGGCTGCAGGGAGCTGAGGGGGCTGCAGGGGGCTGCAGGGGGCTGAGGGGGCTGCAGGGAGCTGAGGGGCTGAGGGGGCTGCAGGGAGCTGAGGGGGCTGCAGGGAGCTGAGGGGGCTGCAGGGGGCTGCAGGGACCTGAGGGGGCTGAGGGGGCTGCAGGGGGCTGCAGGGGGCTGAGGGGGCTGCAGGGAGCTGAGGGGCTGAGGGGGCTGCAGGGGGCTGAGGGGGCTGCAGGGAGCTGAGGGCTGAGGGGGCTGCAGGGGGCTGCAGGGGCTGCAGGGGGCTGAGGGAGCTGAGGGGGCTGCAGGGAGCTGAGGGGGCTGAGGGGGCTGCAGGGGGCTGCAGGGGGCTGCAGGGGGCTGCAGGGAGCTGAGGGGCTGCAGGGGGCTGCAGGGGGCTGAGGGGGCTGCAGGGAGCTGAGGGGCTGAGGGGGCTGCAGGGAGCTGAGGGGGCTGCAGGGGGCTGCAGGGACCTGAGGGGGCTGAGGGGGCTGCAGGGGGCTGCAGGGGGCTGGGGGGGACCCAGGGGCAAAGCGGATCTGGGGCAGCCCAAACAGGAGAGATGGAGCCACACAAGGGAGTGACACAGCCTGGCCACCACCATGGGGCAAACCGTGGGCCAGGACAGCACAGTGACAGCACCAGAGCCATGGGGTCCCTTCCTGGCCCAGCTCCCAGCAGGATCCATGACGTGGAATCAACATTCCCAGGCTGGTTTGGGTTGGAAGGAACTCAAACCCATCCAGTTCCACCCTACTGCTATGGCCAGGGGACCTTCCACTGGAACAGGTTGCTCCAAGCCCCATCCAACCTGGCCTTGGACACATCTGAGGATGGGGAAGACACAGCTTCTCTGGGAAACGCTCCTCCCAGGGAAGAATTTATGCCCAAGATCATGGGAAGAAATTCATGGGCCGGTACAGCAAAATGACAGCACCAGAGCTGTGGGGTCCCTTCCTGGGCCAGGACAGCAAAATGACAGCACCAGAGCCATGGGGTCCCCTCCTGGGCCAGGACAGCACAGTGACAGCACCAGAGCTGTGGGGTCCCTTCCTGGGCCAGGAAGGCACAGTGACAGCACCAGATCTGTGGGGTCCCTTCCTGGGCCAGGACAGCAAAATGACAGCACCAGAGCCATGGGGTCCCCTCCTGGGCCAGGACAGCACAGTGACAGCACCAGAGCTGTGGGGTCCCTTCCTGGGCCAGGACAGCACAGTGACAGCACCAGAGCCACGGGGTCCCCTCTGGCACAGCTCCCAGCATGACCCATGTCATGGAATCAACATTCCCAGGCTGGTTTGTGTTGGAAGGACCTCAAAGCCCACTCAGTTCCACCTCCTTGCCACAACTTACACTGGGCCAGGCTGCTCTGAGCCCCATCCCTCCTGGCCTTGGACACGTCCGAGGATGGGGCAGACAGAGCTTCTCCAGGAAACCCCCGTCAAGGGAAGAATTTGTTCCCCATATACCCCGTCCATCCCTGCCCTCTGGCACTGGGAAGCCATTGCCCCTTGTG
>CM032354.1:155375128-155397785 GCA_019023105.1 Diglossa brunneiventris | reverse complement strand
GGGGGACAGGGGCAGAGGGGACAGGGGCAGTGGGACAGGGACAGGGGGGACAGGGGCAGTGGGACAGGGGTAGGGGGGACAGGGACCCCTTGCACGGCCCCCCCCGGTGCTGGGACAGCCCGGCCCGCGCAGCCTCGCCCGCGTCAGGCACGTCAGGAGCGTGCCCGGGCACGGGGCTGTGGCCCGGGGCGGGCACTGGGACAGCTCATTCCTGCCGTGCTGTCACCGCGGGAGGGGACGCGGCCCCGCGCTGGGGCCTGCCCGGCCCTGCTGCTGCTGCAGCTGCACCCGAGGGGGGGCCAGGCAGTGCCCTGGGGCCGGGACACCCAGCCCGGGGTGCCACCATGGCCAGGACACCCAGCCCGGGGTGCCACCACGGCTAGGACACCCAGCCCGGGGTGCCACCAAAGCCAGGACACCCACCCTGACCAGGACACCCAGCCCAGGGTGCCACCAAAGCCAGGACACCCAACCTGGCAGTGCCACCAAAGCCAGGACACCCAAGGACACACACTCTGGGGTGCCACCACGGCCAGGACACCCACCCTGACCAGGACACCTACCCTGGGGTGCCACCACGGCCAGGACACCCACCCTGACCAGGACACCCACCCTATGGGTGCCACTCTGACCAGGACACCCACCCTGACCAGGACACCCACCCTATGGGTGCCACTCTGACCAGGACACCCACCATGACCAGGACACCCACCCTGTGGTGCCACCACATCCAGGACCCAGGACACCCACCATGACCAGGACACCCACCCCGTGGTGCCACCACATCCAGGACCCCAGGACACCCACCCTGTGGTGCCACCACACCCAGGACCCCAGGACACCCACGCTGTGGTGCACCACACCCAGAACCCCAGGACACCCACCCCGTGGTGCCACCACACCCAGGACCCCAGGACACCCACGCTGTGGTGCCACCACACCCAGGACCCCAGGACACCCACCCCAGCAGTGTGACGATGGCTGTGCCCCCTGTGCCCCGGGCCCTGGCGCAGCCTCACCTTGTGCTTGGCCAGCTCGATCTCGCAGCTCTGCAGGTCGGGCCGCAGGGGCGCGGGGCCGCGCAGCTGCTCCCCGGTGCGGCTCAGCCACTGCAGCAGCTCGGCCAGCTGCGTGCGGAACTGCCCCAGCCCCAGCAGCGCCGCCTCCAGCTGGTGCTGCGCGAGGGAGCCGCGGTGTCGGGCCGGGCAAGGGCAGCCCGCACGGCCCCGGGTGCCCACAGAGCGCCTGGCATGCACCCAGTGCCCAGCCAGTGCCCACAGAGCACCCGGCACACACCCAGTGCCCATATAGCCCTGGAGAGCCACCCAGTGCCCACCCAGTGCCCACCTGGCTCTGAGCACCCGCCCAGTACCCAGCCAGTGCCCACAGAGCACCCGGCATCCACCCAGCGCCCATATAGCCCTGGAGAGCCACCCAGTGCCCACCCAGTGCCCACCTGGCTCTGAGCACCCGCCCAGTACCCACCCAGTGCCCACAGAGCACCTGGCATCCACCCAGTGCCCACCCAGTGCCCACACGGCCCTGGGTGCCCACAGAACACCCGGCATGCACCCAGTGCCCACCCAGTGCCCGCACGACCCTGGGCACCCACCCAGTGCCCACCTGGCTCTGAGCACCCACCCAGTGCCCACCCAGTGCCCACAAGCACCCGGCACACACCCAGCGCCCACCCAGTGCCCACACGGCCCTGGACACCTACTCAGTGCCAACACAGCCTGGGCACCCACCCAGTGCCCACACGACCCTGGGCACCCACCCAGTGCCCACACAGTGCCCACCCAGTGCCTGCACAGCCCTGGGCACCCACCCAGGCCCAACCGGTGCCCACTTGCAACCCTCCACGCTGACCCAGTGCCCACAGGATGTGCCCACCCAGCACATTCACGGCACCCCCCTGTCCTGCCAGCCCTGCCCCGTGCCCCCCATGCCCACTGCCCACCTGTCAGCTGACATCTTCCCCGTGCCCCCCGTGCCCCCTGCCCACTGATGATCTCCCCCGTGCCCCCCGTGCCCCCTGCCCGCTGATGATCTCCCCCGTGCCCCCCGTGCCCCCTGCCCACCTGTCTGCTGACGATCTCCTCCTCCAGGTGGTCCCAGCGCTGGCGGAAGTCGCAGAGCGTGGCCGGGGGGTCCCCCTGCCCCGTGCCCCCCTGGTGCCGCAGGCTCTCCACGTCCACCTTGCACTGGTACAGCTCCCGCTTGAACTCCTGGCAGGTGGCACCGGTTGGCGACAGGGTCAGCCCGACCCCAGGGCACCGCAGGGCACAGCGCAGGCACCTGGGCCCTGAGCCGCTGCTCTGGGGGTGCCCAACCACCTCAGGGACTCGTGGGGGACAGGGCTTGGCCACCCCCGGCAGGACTTGGCCACCCAGTGCGCCGGGGCACGGGCACTGTCCGACCTGCCATGCCAATCCATGCCACCCCCGCCTGGAGCACCCAGTGCCCTCCCTGCCCCTGCCAGCCCCCAGGGATCAGGGCATGGCCTGGCACAGCACAGCCTGGCATGGCACGGCATGGTTTGGCAAGGCACAGCAGAGCCAGGCATGGCACAGCACGGTTTGGCAAGGCACAGCACGGCCTGACGTGGTGCAGCACAGCCTGGCATGGCACAGCACAGTTTTGCATGGCACAGCACGGTTTGGCATGGCACAGCATGGCCTGGCACAGCAGAGCCAGGCATGGCACAGCACGGTTTTGCATGGCACAGCACGGTTTGGCACGGCATAGCATGGCCCGGTGCAGCACAGCACAGTTTGGTGCAGCACAGCACAGCCAGGCATGGCACAGCACGGCCTGGCACAGCACAGCCTGGCACAGCATAGCACAGTTTGGCACGACATGGCACAGCCTGGCGTGGTGCGGCACAGTTTGGTGCAGCACAGCACGGCCCAGAATGGCACAGCACAGTTTGGCATGGCACAGCACGGCACAGCACAGACAGGCTTGGCACAGCACAGTTTGGCACAGCACAGTTTGGCATGGCACAACACGGTTTGGCAAGGCACAGCATGGCCTGACGTGGTGCGGCACAGTTTGGCATGGCACAGCACAGCCTGGCATGGCACAGCACGGTTTTGCATGGCACAGCACGGTTTGGCACGGCACAGTTTGGCATGGCACAGCACAGTTTGGCACGGCACAGCACAGTTTGGCACGGCACAGTTTGGCCTGGCACAGCACGGTTTGGCACGGCACAGTTTGGCATGGCACAGCACAGTTTGGCACGGCACAGCACAGTTTGGCACGGCACAGTTTGGCCTGGCACAGCACGGTTTGGTGCGGCACAGCACTGTTTGGCACGGCACAGTTTGACATGGCACAGCACAGCCTGGCATGGCACAGCACGGTTTTGCATGGCACAGCACGGTTTGGCACGGCACAGTTTGGCATGGCACAGCACAGTTTGGCACAGCACAGTTTGGCCTGGCACAGCACGGTTTGGCCTGGCACAGCACGGTTTGGCACGGCACAGTTTGGCACGGCACAGCACGGTTTGGCATGGCACAGCACGGTTTGGCATGGCACAGCACGGTTTGGCACGGCACGGCCCGGCACGGAACGTGTCAGCACCTTGAGCTCCGCCAGCTGCTGCTGCACCACGTCCAGGTCGCCGCCCACCAGGAACTCCTCGGCGATGCGCAGCTCGGCCGCGTCCAGCCACTCCAGCAGCCGCTGCGCACAGGGAACGCGCAGGGTTGGGGGGCGCGCGGTGGCCCCCGGCCCCCCACACCCCCCTGAGCGGGGACAGGAGGGCAACACCGCCCCCCGTGTGGGGGAGCCGCGTGAGAGCCCCCAGACCCACCTGCATGGTGTCCTGGTAGCTGAGCGCGGCCTGGAGCTGCTCCTCGAGGCGCCCGTTCCGCTCCGTCCACACCCGGCTCAGGCTGTGCCAGGAGGAGTAGAGCTGCGCCGGGCACGGGGGTCAGCGGTGCCAGTGCAGGGACAGGGCACAGGGGACAGGGTGAACAGGGCACAGGGGGATGTGGGGGACAGGGTGGACAGGGCACAGGGGGTCAGTGGTGCCAGTGCAGGGACAGGGCACAGGGGGATGTGGGGGACAGGGCACGGGGGGTCAGCGGTGCCAGTGCAGGGACAGGGCACAGGGGGATGTGGGGGACAGGGCACAGGGGGTCAGTGGTGCCAGTGCAGGGACAGGGCACGGGGGGTCAGTGGTGCCAGTGCAGGGACAGGGCACAGGGGACAGGGTGAACAGGGCACAAGGGTCAGTGGTGCCACAGCAGGGACAGGGCACGGGGGGTCAGCGGTGCCAGTGCAGGACAGGGCACAGGGGGTCAGTGGTGCCAGTGCAGGGACAGGGCACAGGGGACAGGGTGAACAGGGCACAGGGGTCAGTGGTGCCAGTGCAGGGACAGGGCACAGAGGGTCAGTGGTGCCAGTGCAGGGACAGGGCACGGGGGGTCAGTGGTGCCAGTGCAGGGACAGGGCACAGGGGACAGAGTGAACAGGGCACAGGGGTCAGTGGTGCCACAGCAGGGCCGGGACACAGGGGGTCAGTGGTGCCACAGCAGGGACAAGGCACAGGGGGTCAGTGGTGCCAGTGCAGGGACAGGACACGGGGGGACAGGACGTGGGGGACAGGGTGAACAGGGCACAGGGGGTCAGTGGTGCCAATGCAGGGACAGGGCACAGGGGTCAGTGGTGCCAATGCAGGGACAGGGCACAGGGGGATGTGGGGGACAGGGTGGACAGGGCATGGTGGTCAGCGGTGCCACAGCAGGGCCGGGGCACAGGGGGACAGGATGTGAGGGACAGCATGGAGAGGGCACAGGGGTCAGTGGTGCCACAGCAGGGCTGGGGCACAGGGGGACAGGATGTGGGGGACAGCGTGGAGAGGGCACAGGGGTCAGTGGTGCCACAACGGGGCCGGGGCACAGGGGGACAGGGTGGGCAGGGCACAGGGGTCAGTGGTGCCCTGGGGATACAGGGTGTGGGGCTCACTAGCGCCAGGGGCACAGGGGTGGCACCACATGGACACCCAGGCCTGGAGACGCCACCGGAGTGCGGGGCACAGGAGCTGTGTGGGGGTCAGTGGCACTGGGTGGGGGTCCGGGGTGTGGGGATCAGTGGCACTGCTGGCCATCGGGGACACGCCGCCCCCACAAGCAGCATGCCCACAGCCCCAGGACGTGTCCCTCCCCGACCCCAGCCCCAGGGACACTCACATCGTCCAGGCTCTTGGTGACATCGGGCTTGTCGGGGTCTCCGCAGGAGGCCATCAGCTCCACGCCCAGGCTGCCCAGCGTGTCCAGCTCACCCTGCAGCGCGTCGATCTCCTCCCGCAGAGCCTGTGCAGGGCACGGGGCTCAGGGCTGCCCGGGGCACTGCCCATAGCAGGGGCTGCCCAGGGCTCTGCCCACACCAGGAGCTGCCCAGGACACTGCCCACACCAGGGGCTGCCCCGGGCACTGCCCGCACCAGGGGCTGCCCACACCAGGAGCTGCCCAGGGCACTGCCCACACCAGGGGCTGCCCACACCAGGGGCTGCCCAGGGCACTGCCGACACCAGGGGCTGCCCAGGGCTCTGCCCACACCAGGGGCTGCCCACACCAGGAGCTGCCCAGGGCTCTGCCCACACCAGGGTTCTGCCCATGCCAGGGGCTGCCCACACCAGGAGCTGCCCAGGGCAGTGCCCACACCAGGGGCTGCCCATGCCATGGCACTGCCAGCCGTACCTGCATGGTGCGCAGCCGCGTGCGGATGGCCTCGGGCTCACCACCAGCCTCCTCCAGCCCCAGCACCAGCTGCTGGGTGTCACTGAGCGCCACAGCCAGCTCAGACAGGCCATGCCAGAAGCGCTCGGCCAGTGCCAGCAGCTCCCGAAGCCACCGCTCCCGCTCCTGGCAGCGGCCCCGCAGGCAGCCCCACTGTGACAGCAGCTGCGCTGTGCGCTCCTGGATCCCTGCAGGGCACAGCGGGTCGGTGATCAGGGCGCTGCGAGGGCCCCAGCACGCCCACACAGCCCTGACAGGGACACGGATCTCCTGCCGGCCGCGCCGTGCCCACCCCTCCGTGCCGGTACCTCTGTCCGCGGCGTCGGAGCTGACCGCCTGCACGGTGGCCAGCAGCTCCTCGCCCTGCGCTCGGATCCCCTCCAGGGCCACCCCGAGCTTCTCCAGCTCGCCCAGGGCCAGGCTGTTCTCCCGGATCTGCTCCCTCAGGTGGGCCGCGTCGCCGCGGACGGGGGGCTGGCTCTGCAGCCGGCTCTGCAGCCGCTCCAGGCACTCCAGCAGCAGGTCCATGCGCTCCGACAGCTGCGGACCAGCCCGGTGACTCGAGGGCACGGCCCCGGGGACGCGCCCCAGCAGGGCAGCGGTGGGCATACCTGGCTGTACCGCGGCAGGGCATCCTCCAGCAGAGCCGCCGCCTGGCGCACGTGCTCGCGGATGCGGCCGTACTGCTCCTCCAGCTCCTGCCAGCGCCGCTGGAACGGGGCTCCCTGCCCGGGGCTCAGCTCCAGCAGCTGCGCCGACACGCGCTGCAGCTTCCCCACCAGCGGCCGGTGCTCGGCGATGGCCTCCCGCAGGCTCTGGCAGCGGGGAAGAGCCGTGGCGGTGCATTGGGGTGGGACGTGCCCCGTGGGATTCTCCCCGCGGGGACGTGCTGCTGCTCCCAGAGGGCTCCTGTTCGCCGGGTGTCCCAGCCCGACGGTCCCCATGGCGGTGCCACCCCCATCCCGTCACCTCTCCGCTCCCAGCTGCGGGGTGGCCGCGCGAGTCCCTTTCGCCCCTGCCCTGCCCGCACCTGCAGCAGCGCCTGCTGCTCCTTGAAGGCCTCGTAGCTGATGGCGTTGGGCGAGAGCTGCACGCCCAGGGCCTGCGTCTCCTCCAGCCAGGGCAGCAGCTCCTCGAGGGCCTCGGAGAACTGGGTGAGCAGGGACTGGGCGTGCTCCAGCTGCACGGCACAGGCGCCGCTGCGCAGGGACAGCTGCTCCGTACGCTCCCGCAGCGCCTGCACCGACGGCTGCGGAGACCGGCAGTCACCACACAGGGCACAGCCATCGCTGGGGGCTGGCAATGTCCCCTGGCACCCTCGCAGCTCACCTGAAGGCGCTGCCGCAGGGGCTCGGGGCAGCAGCGCAGCAGCGGCTCCGAGAACCCCAGCAGACGCTCCACCAGGCCCCGGCAATGCAGGATCTCAGCAGAGAGCAGCTGGAATGGAGCCACAGGTGGGTGCCGGCTCCTGGCAGGGATGGGGATGCCAAGCCAGTGCTCCCGGGACCCCTGGGCACTGCTGCAGACCCACCTTCTGCTCGGAGAGCTGCGAGCGGAGAGCCTCAGCATCCAGCTGCACGCGGCCGATCTCCTCCAGCCTCTCACCCAGCCCGGCCACGCGGCTGAGCTGGGACTCCAGGACCTGCTCAAACTGCAGCAGAGGGACAGACGTCAGCCAGGGAGGGTGCGAGCGCAGTGGAACCGACGCTGGGAATGGTGAGGGGCTCGGGGAGCCCGGTGTCCCACACCTTCTCCCTGTCACTGGCAGTGACTGAGGGCTCCTGGCCATCCTGCTGGCTCTCCCGCTCGCCCAGCTCCTTCTCCATGCGGCTCAGCCACAGTGCCAGGTCCTCAGGGGCCGTGCCCAGGCGAGATGAGGCCTCCAGGGTCTGCCCCAGCCGGTGAGCGGTGTCAGCGCTGCTCTGGCCCACGATGAGGTACCGCATCCTCAGTGACTCCATCTTCTCCTGCGTCAGCTGGGCCTCCTCCCCTGCGGCAGCGTGACACCGCCATCAGTGCCACCGCACTGGCATCCCTGGACATGGAGCTGGCCGCACCGACAGCTTCCAGCCACGTGGCAATCACTCTGTGCTGACCTTTCCCCTCTCCTACCCCTGCTCCTCCTGCTCCCAGACCCAGCTCTGGCCTCTCATCGCTCTGCCAGCAAGACCCGCCTCGCCATTGAACCCTGTCCCACCCCAGCTCTGCCCCACAGGCTCTGTCCTGTCCCCTCTGCATCCCCTGAGGTGCTGCCTGCCCGTGATACCACAGCTCCTGGTAGGGAACAGCATGCCCCAAAGCCCCCCAGTGCCCAGGAGCCCCCTTGCTGGCCTGGGCTGCCGCTGTCTGTGCTCATCCCACCCCGAGTCCCTGTGGCCACCACGCCCAGCCACTGCCACTCGCCTGTCACCAGCTCCAGGACACGCTGCCCGCTCTCCAGGGCGCCATCCAGCTCTCCCAGCCGCCCGCGGATCTCCTCACAGAGGGCCTGCAGCAGTGACCAGCGATGACACAGGTGCCCGTGTCCACCCTGTGCCCGCCCCGCGCCCAACATGTGCCCACCTGGGTCTGCTGGTGGGCGTCCTGCACGCGGCCCACGCAGCCATCAGCACGCCAGAGCTGGGCCAGCTGCCGCTCTGTGGCACCGAGCCACTCCTGGAAGGCATCCACGGCCTCCTGGAAGCCCTGGGCTGCCGGCAGGATCCGCTCCAGGCAGCCATACCTGCACCAGGAGGGCTGGTGAGCCGGGCAGCGACAGTGCCAGGCCAGCAAAGCCCCCTGTCCCCCTCAGCAGGGTGCCCACACCCCGTGCTGCCCTGAAGCGAGGGACAGAGCAAGGCCAGTGTCCCCATACAGGGGGCAGTGTCCCCACAGCAAGGCCCGTGCCCCACAGAGGGGGCAGTGTCCCCACAGCAAGGCCAGTGTCCCCACAGAGGGACCAGTGTCCCCACAGAGGGGGCAGTGTCCCCACAGCAAGGCCAGTGCCCCACAGAGGGGCCAGTGTCCCCACAGAGGGGGCAGTGTCCCCACAGAGGGGGCAGTGTCCCCATAGAGGGGGCAGTGTCCCCACAGCAAGGCCAGTGTCCCCACAGAGGGAGCAGTGTCCCCACAGAGGGGGCAGTGTCCCCACAGCAAGGCCAGTGTCCCCACAGCAAGGCCAGTGTCCCCACAGAGCAAGGCCAGTGTCCCCACAGAGGGGGCAGTGTCCCCAGAGAGGGGGTAGTGTCCCCACAGAGGGGGCAGTGTCCCCACAGAGGGGGTAGTGTCCCCACAGAGGGGGCAGTGTCCCCACAGCAAGGCCAGTGCCCCACAGAGGGGCCAGTGTCCCCACAGAGGGGCAGTGTCCCCACAGAGGGGCCGGGGGACAGGCTGTGTGACAGGCTGTGTGACAGACTGTGTGACAGGCTGTCTGTGCAGCCCTGGAGCCGCCGCTCCTGTGCAGCCCCAGCACACGGACACATGCGATGGGGACAGTCCCTCCATCGTGGTGGCCCCAGTGCCAGTGGGGCAGAGCACAGGGACACCAGGGTGTCACAGAGACTCCGTGTGGGGGACAGGACGGGGATGCCAGCCCAGTGATGAGGACCTGGCCCCTGACCCACCTGGCTTCAGCCTCCTGCATCAGCTTGTCCCACCTCTCCCCGAGGCTGAAGAGGCCGGTGCTGCCCTCGGGCGCCGCCGTGCCCGGGCCCTGTGCCGTCAGTCTGTCCTGCAGGACGAGCTCCACACGCGGCCTCCGCTCCTCCAGCAGGCGCTTCAGGAGCTGCAGGGACAGGGGACACCACACTGGGCACTCCTGTGCACCCCTCAAACCCCTGGGCTGGAACCCAGGGAGCTGCAGGGACCGGGACACCACGCTGGGCACTCCTGTGCACCCCTTGAACCCCTGGGCTGGAACCCAGGGAGCTGCAGGGACCGGGGACACCATGCTGGGGACTCCTGTGCACCCCTCGAACCCCTGGGATGGAACCCAGGGAGCTGCAGGGATGGGGGACACCACGCTGGGCACTCCCGTGCACCCCTCGAACCCCGGCCCAGCCCTGGGCTGGAGCCCCGGCCCCCTAATCCCCGCACGGGCACGCGTGGGCGGGACACGCTGGCAGGCCCTGCTGACCTTCTGCTCCTCCAGCTGCGCCTTCACCACCTTGGCCTCCGCCGACGGCGGCTTCTGGTTGCGCACCAGCTCCTCCATGTCGGCCACCCAGGCCAGCAGCTGCTCCAGCGGCTCCTGGCCCCGCTCCGCTGCCTCCTCTGGGACGGGCACAGCCCGTGAGGACACCTGTGGGGAGAGGTGGCTGAGCCGCCCG
Organism: Diglossa brunneiventris; assembly: GCA_019023105.1. Lineage (NCBI taxonomy): Eukaryota > Metazoa > Chordata > Aves > Passeriformes > Thraupidae > Diglossa > Diglossa brunneiventris. The sequence goes on along the minus strand of CM032354.1, from coordinate 155,387,725 downwards.
CGTGGGCAGGTGGAGGGCAGCCATGGGGCTGGGCAGCAGCCCCCACACCGTGACCCCTCCCCGAGGTGACACCGGTGACAGCGGGACCCTGTCCAGCCCGTGGGGTCCTCCCTGGCGTCCTTGGCGGGGCTCCCCAAAGCAGGGGCTGCACACCCGGTGCCGTTTGGATCCCTCCAGACCCACGGGCCGCTCCAGCCAGAGCTCCCCGTCCTACAGCACCGGGCTGGGTGCCCAGCACGAGCGGTGCCACCAGCCCAGCCCACACCAGGGCACAGACAGCGACGCCACACAAGCCCAAGGCCAGGACTCGCTGCGGAGAAAACCCCCGCTGGAGGGCAGCCCTGTGGCACAGGGCCTGGCACAGCGTCCTCCCAGCAAGGCTCTCTGTCCGTCGGTCACCTCGGTGCCATCCGTGTGTCCAGCAGCAGCGAGCTCCCCCACGCACTCCGTCAGCACGGTGACCGTCCGGGTGACCACGGGCTCGCCACCCTTGTCACCCGCCGGGTACTCGGTCACCTCCACGATCTCCGTCACGATGGTCTCGGTCACCTCGGTCACCTCGGTCACCTCCCGGGTGGTGACCGGCTTCCAGGACCAGGTGCTGCGGGGAGCGCCGGCCCGCGGCGGGGTCCAGGCTGCGCCCCCCGCCTGCCCCCTGACCGCAGCCGCACCCCCGTTCTGCACGGCCGCCTCGGACTGGCTGCGCCTCAGCACCGGGCTGCCCGGCCGGCTCCGGGTGACGCCGGGCCCCGGGCTCCAGCCGTTCTCCACCGGCACCGCCGCCTTCTCCAGCAGCCCCGGCCAGGCCTCCGCGACGCCTCCGGCGGGCGGCTCCGGCCCGGGCTCCCGCCCGAGCTCCTCCGGCCGCCGGCTCTTCTCGCCCAGGCAGCTGGGCCGGCTCACCGAGTTCCCCATGGCGCGGGCGCCGGGCCCCCGCCTCAAATCCCGGCCTGCAATGAGCCGGGGATGCGCGTTACCGGGACCACCGCGGGACCCCCAGGTGCCGCCGGCCTGCGCTCGGCTCGACCCCCTCACTCCACGGCGCTGCCGGGGCTGCCTGACCTCGCCCTCCGGTCTTGGGGGTCCCCCAGCAAAGGGCTGCCAAGGGACAGGGACAGGGAGAGGGGACACCGGCCGTCACCGGGGCCTGGCAGAGGGAGGGGACCCCGAGGCGGTGCCCAGGGTGCCCGTCCGACGCGTGTGGGCGGTGGCAGCAGGGGAGAGGCAGATGCTCCCGGCCGGCATCGCCCTGCGCCGCCGTTGGATTAACGAGGAGCCGCGGGAGGGGAGCATCTGTCCGGGGAACGGGGGGCCGGGGGCACCGCGCGGGGGACGGGCAGGGGCCTCCCCAGCCTGCGAGCGCTGCCGCAGCCATAAATCCCCGGCGTGACCCGGCAGGACCCTCCCCCGGCAGCCCCCTGCCGCAGCCGCAGTGCTGCTGCCCCCGGCCCCGGGCACACGGCCCTGTGCACGTGTGTACACACAAACACACGTGTGCAAACACACACACGTGTGCAAACACACGCGCACACACCACACACGTGTGCAAACACACACACAAACACACGTGTGCAAACACGCGCACACACCACACACGTGTGCAAACACACACACACGTGTGCAAACACACACGCACACCACGCGTGTGCAAACACACGCACACACACCACACGTGTGCAAACACACGCACACATCCCACGCGTGTGCAAACATATGCACACACCCCACACGTGTGCAAACACACACGCACACACACCACACGTGTGCAAACACACGCACACACACCACGCGTGTGCAAACACACGCACACACCACACACTCACTCCCACCCGTGTGCACGCCCCACCGACAGGCAGACCCCACGCTCGCACCCCTGCTCGGGGTTGGGGGGAGTTCAGCGATGGGACCCCCACTCCTGCATCAGCCGTGACATGAGACACACCTGTGGCAGCCCCGCACACGCGTGGGGAGCGAGAACACGCACACGCACCCACCCTGGCCGTGCCCCTGCCGTGGGTACCGGGGTAACCTGAGCCCCCCCGCACGGCCCAACCCGCCGTGGGGCACGCCACGGGCGCGACCCCCGTGCGCGGTCACGGCGCACACACCCACGCCACACCCACGGCACGCTCCCGGCGGGTGCAGCCCCGCGCTCCCACCCCGCCGCACCCCCCGCCTGTCCGGGGCTGCGCGGGGTGACCCGGGGAGACCCCGACCCGCGGGACCCGCGGGACCCGCGGGACACGCGGGACACGGACCCCGCCCGGCCCCGCGCACGCCGCGGCCCCGGAGCCCCCGCCCCGCACTCACCCCTCGGCGGCTTCGGGCGTCCATGGGGCCGGCCCGGGGGCGCCGCCGCCGCCGTTACCGCTCCGAGGGGGCCCGGCCCGTGCGGGGGAGCGGGGCGGAGGCGGCGGGGGCAGACTCGGTCCCCGTTACCGCCGCCCCGGCCCCGCCGCCTTTGTGCGCCGCGCCCGCGGCGCGGGGGGAGCGCGGGGGGCACCGGGCGGAGACCCTGGCACCGGCACGGCCGGGCTCGGCGGGGCTGGTCTGACCCCGGACACGCCGCCGCCCCCGTTAACCCTCCGGGAGCCGAGCGCCGCCGTTACCGGGGAAACCCCCCGGGGCCCCGCAGCCATCCCGCGGGGGAGGGGCGGCGCCGGCCCACCGCCCGCCCCGCGCCGCCCGGGGGGGCGAGAGCCCGCGCCCCGCGCTGCCCCCGGCACCTGCACCGGCACCGGCACCTGCTGCGGCACCGGCACTAACACCGGCACCTGCACCGACACCGGCACCTGCTGCGGCACCAGCACCATGCACTAACACCGGCACCTGCTGCGGCACCGGCACCGGCACTAACACCGGCACCTGCTGCGGCACCGGCACCTGCTGCGGCACCGGCACTAACACCGGCACCTGCACCGGCACCTGCACCGGCACCGGCACCGGCACCGGCACCATGCACTAACACCGGCACCTGCACCGGCACCGGCACCTGCACCGGCACCTGCTGCGGCACCGGCACTAACACCGGCACCTGCACCGGCACCGGCACCTGCTGCGGCACCAGCACCATGCACTAACACCGGCACCTGCACCGGCACCTGCTGCGGCACCGGCACTAACACCGGCACCGGCACCAACACCGGCACCTGCACCGGCACCGGCACTAACACCGGCACCGGCACCAACACCGGCACCTGCACCGACACCGGCACCGGCACCGGCACCTGCTGCGGCACCGGCACTAACACCGGCACCATGCACTAACACCGGCACCATGCACTTACCGGCACCTGCACTGACACCGGCACCGGCACCGGCACCGGCACCTGCTGCGGCACCGGCACCTGCTGCGGCACCGGCACCGGCACCTGCTGCGGCACCGGCACTAACACCGGCACCTGCACCGACACCGGCACCTGCACCGACACCGGCACTAACACCGGCACCTGCACCGGCACCGGCACCTGCTGCGGCACCAGCACCATGCACGAACACCGGCACCTGCACCGACACCGGCACCTGCACCGGCACCGGCACCTGCACCGGCACCAGCACCATGCACTAACACCGGCACCTGCACCGGCACCTGCTGCGGCACCGGCACTAACACCGGCACCATGCACTTACCGGCACCTGCACTGACACCGGCACCGGCACCGGCACCTGCTGCGGCACCGGCACTAACACCGGCGCCATGCACTTACAGGCACCTGCACCGACACCGGCACCACCACCAGCACCTGCACCGGCACCGACACCGGCACGAACACCGGCGCCTGCACCGACACCAGCACCTGCTGCGGCACCGGCACGAACACCAGCACCTGTACTGACACCGGCACCTGCTGCGGCACCTGTACCAGCACCGTGCTCTCACCCGCACCTGTACTGACACCAGCACCGGCACCGGCACTAACACCAGCTCCTGCTCCGGCACCTGTACCAACACCAGCACCACCACCGGCACCAGCGCTAACACCGGCACCTGTTCCAGCACTGTGCTCCCACCGGCACCTGCACCGACACCAGCACTGGCACCTGCTCTGGCACCGTGCTCCCACCGGCACCTGCTGCTGCCCCTGCACCTGCCTCAGCACCGGCACCAGCACCTGCTCCGGTACCGGCAACCACACCGACACTGCACCTGCACTGGAACCGGCCCAGGCTGTGCTGCCTCCCTGTGAGCCCCAGGACAGCACGGCCCCATAGTGTCACAACCCCATGGTGTCACAACCCCATGGTGGCACGGCCCCATGGTGTTACAACCTCACGGCGTCACGGCCCCAAGGCATCACAGCCCCACGGTGGCACAGACCCATGGTGGCACGGCCCCACGGTGTCACGGCCCCACGGTGGCACAGCCCCATGGTGTCACGGCCCCACAGTGTCACGGCCCACAGCATCACAACCCCATGGTGTCACAACCCCATGGTGTCACGGCCCCAGGACAGCACAGCCCCACGGTGTCACGGCCCCACGGTGTCACGGCCCACAGCATCACAACCCCACGGTGTCACGGCCCCACAGTGTCACGGCCCCACGGTGGCACAGCCCCACAGTGTCACGGCCCCACAGCCCCTCCCGCTCTGGGGCTGCAGCCCCACCCTGGCTCTGGCCCCCGGGCAGTGGGTGCTGCGGTCCCTGGGGTGCTTGGCCCCGCTCCCTGGGGCTCTTTGGGTGCAGGGACCCCTCGGCCAGGGGCCCGGGGGCTCAGTGGAGCAGGGCTGGGTTGCAGGGGGTCAGGCCGGGCTGCTGAGACGCTAAACTGAATCCCACCCTGAGAGCCATGGTTCTGAGGGCCTGGGTCTCCAGAACCCCTCGCTGCCACCCTGGGTGCTGGAGGGACCAGGGGACAGCCGGAGGTGCCCAGCCGGGGGCTGCTCCTGCCCCTGGTGTGAGCCCCATCCCCATCCTGCCCCTGGGAGCCCCCCAGGACTGGATCCTGCCCCCCAGAGCCGCACGGGTGCCCCTCGCTGGGCCCCGGGAGCCGGGGGGCCGCTGCAGGCGCGTCGGCCACGCTGATGGATGGGGCTCCCTGGGGTCTCCTGGGAGCGGCGGGCGGCGGGGCCGGGGGCTTTGTCTGCTGCCAGAGACGCTGCCGGGAATTAGCATCTGCCAGGGCCTCGATGGCTCCGCACCGTCCCGCAGCCGCTCGGCATCCTCCTCCCCGCACGGCTCTGGAGCCTTCCTCTGCTGGCACCGAGGGGCCGGGCACCCGGCGGGGTCTGAGCCCCACGGTACGCCGGGCACCCCGCAGCACCCACAGAGCCCGGCCGGGACGTGCCAGGGAGAAGCTGGGCAGGGGGTGAGGATGCAGCTCGGAGCCACTCGCCGCCCCCGGCCCCGCGGCCGCCGGGAGCTCGCCCGGCACGCTCCGCAGCCGCAGGTACCGGGCTCGGGGTGGCACGGGCGCCCCGGGCAGGGGAGTCCGGCGCGGGGCACCGGGCGGGAGCGGGCGGCTGGAATGCACAGCCTCAGATCCCGGGAGCCGGGTGGGTTTCTGCGCGGCCTCGGCTTTGTCTGCGCCGGGGCCGCGATGAATGGCCCTTTCAGTTTGTGCCGTCATGTGTGCCGAGGGAGCCCGTGTGCCGGCCAGGCCTCCAACAAAAGGAGCCGGCGAGGGGCGGCGAGGAGGGGGCGGCCGGCAGCCCCCACCGCGCTGCTCCCACTGCGGCTCCGTGCCTGGGCAGGGGGCACAGCAGCACACGGCTGTGCGGGCACTGTGGGGGCACACATCTGACATGATATGACAGGGGCACACCCCCTGTGCCCAGCTGGACACCCCCTGTGCACAGCCACACACCCCCTGTGCACAGCCACACACCCCCTGTGCCTGGCTGTACCCCCTGTGCACAGCCACACACCCCCTGTGCACAGCCTCACACCTCCTGTGCCCGGCTGTACACCCCTCACACTGTGCCTGGGCAGGGGGCACAGCAGCACACGGCTGCGCGGGCACTGTGGGGGCACACATCTGACATGATGTGACAGGGGCACACCCCCTGTGCCCGGCTGGACACCCCCTGTGCACAGCCACACACCCCCTGTGCACAGCCACACACCTCCTGTGCCCGGCTGGACACCCCTCACACTGTGCCTGGGCAGGGGGCACAGCAGCACACGGCTGTGCGGGCACTGTGGGGGCACACATCTGACATGATATGACAGGGGCACACCCCCTGTGCCCGGCTGCACACCTCTCACACCTTTGCCACACACCCCCTCTGCCCAGCTGTACACCCTGTGCCCAGCCTCACACCTCCTGTGCCTGGTTGTACACCCTTCATAGAGCCCCACACCTCCTGTGAACAGCCCGACACCCACTGTTCCTGCCTGTACATGCCATGCCCAGCCTCACACCCCCTGTGCCCAGCTGTACACCCCCTGTGCCCAGCCACACACCTCCTGTGCCTGGCTGGACACCCCCTGTGCACAGCCTCACATCCCCCGTGCCCAGCTGTACACCCCTCACACAGCTGTACACCCCTCACACAGCCTCACACCCCCTGTGCCCAGCTGTACACCCCTCACACAGCCTCACACCCCCTGTGCCCGGCTGTACACCCCTCACACAGCCACACACCCCCTGTGCACAGCCTCACACCCGCTATGCCCAGCTGTACACCTGCTATGCCCAGCAGTCCACTCCTGGTGCTTGGCCACTCTCCCGTGCCCAGGTAACAGTGCCACGAGCTGTGGCAGTGCCACCAGTGCCAGTGGTGGCCCTGTGGCCAGCAGAGCTCCAAGGCCATGGTACCCTGAGCACTGCCAGGGTCATGGGGCTCCCTCCGAGCCAGCAGCACCCTTGGGTTGGGGACAGGGAGCCGGGCACAGGAGACCCGACCCCGACGGCTGCAGGGCTGTGCTGCAGGGTCTCCCAGCCAGCTGTGGCCAGGTGCCTTCCTCCCTTGCGAGGAGCAAGACCTCAGCAGCCTCGGTGCAGACGTGGGCTGGTCCTGCCCGGCTCTGCACGGCCCGGGGCCAGGCGTTACCTGCAGGGCCGTGCCGGGCTCTGGCAGCGCCAGCAGCCGCTTCTCCACGGCGTCCAGCCAGTGCCGCAGGGCGAGCAGCTGCTCCTGCACCTCCAGCCTCTGCTCGGAGCGCAGGCAGGCTCTGGGGAGAGAGCACAGACACACCGGGCTGTGGGGGACACGGCCACTGTCCCCTGTCCCTGCACTGCCCCGAACTCCGGGCTCGCTGCCCACCTGCACCAGGTGTGCCACAGCCACACCTGCGCTCACGGCTGAGCTCGCTGCCCACCTGCACCAGGTGTGCCACAGCCACACCTGAGCTCGCTCCCACCCTGCTGGCCACAGACACACCGGGCTGTGGGGGACACGGCCACTGTCCCCTGTCCTTGCACTGCCCCGAACTCCGGGCTCGCTGCCCACCTGCACCAGGTGTGCCACAGCCACACCTGAGCTCGCTCCCACCCTGCTGCGCCCAGCACAGCCAGCCCACGCCCTCCCCGCCCCAGACGCCCGTGAAGGGTTCAGCAGTTCCCCCGTCAGGGTGTGGACACCCGGGCATGGCTGGCACGGCCCGTCTGGCAGCGCCCAGCGGTGCCCCTGGCAGTGCCCAGCGGTGCCCCTGGCAGTGCCCGGCAGTGCCCGTACCTCTCCACCTCCTCCCTGTCCCACGGCGAGCCCTCCACACCATCTCCGGGGTCCCCTGCAGCACGGTGCACCTGCGGGGAGAGCAGAGGGACGGTGGGCACAGCCCTGGCAGAGGGGCAGGGGATGAGGCTCCACAGTGAGGGGTTTGGAGCATTTCTGTGTCTCCCCAGGGACAGCCCATGAACGCCAGCTGGGTCAGAGCTCCCCTGGCCAGGCTCCCCCTGTCTGTCCTGTGCTCCAGCCACCACCAGTACTTGCAGGTTTTGGCTTGGCTCCAGCTCCCCTGCATTCCTGTGGTGCACCTCAATTCCCAAACTTTTCCAGCTGGGATCGCTCCCAGATCTCACCCTGCTCTCTCTGGGGGTACATCTGGTCCCTGGTGTCCCTTCGCCTGCTCTGTGCACTGCAGAGCTGCTGGCTGAGCCCAAACCAAGCCATGGCAAACTGACCCCCAGCAAACTGACCCTCGGCAAAAAATTACCAACTGACCATGGAGAACCGCCTGTACTGGCGTGGAGCAGTGGTGTCTCAGACCAGAGGCTCCTCAGGTGCTGCCAGTGCCACAACACACGGGAGAAGATGCCAGGCAAACACTGAAATGCCACAACACACGGGAGAAGATGCCAGGCAAACACTGAAATCCACAAACCAGCAACGCCCTGGTATGTACACGGGACACGAACAGGCAGCAATTCCTTTGTGCCCCAGTGGAGAGCGGGGCTGGCAGGAGGGATCACACCAAGCCTGCACCCTGAGGCTGAGGGTGATGCTGCCCCCACAGCCCTGTAATTAACTGGTCATTAACCCTGATTAAGTAAGCCAGGTCACCTGGCTGAGCACAAGGCGGGGGAGACACCACTGTGAGGGAAATGGGGCATGGCCACAGCGATGGTGATGGGCAAGCCTCAGCAAGGGCACAACCACATCTCCAAGAGACGGTACCAGGGGAAGCAGCCAGGGAGTGTGGGCTGGATAAATGGAGATAAAACGCCCTGCGGTGCAGGAGGGACATGGCACTGCTGCCATGGAGGACCTGGGGAAGGCGACACATGGCAGCTGAGCAGGAGCTGCAGCACTGGGCTGGGAGGGCCTGATGTGTTCTGCTGCAGGGGGAGCCTCAGCCAGGGTCTGGTCAGGAACGCCACCAGAATTCCCTGGATGAGGGAAGAGGCACCAGGCAGGCGCTGGGTGCTGGTGCCACAGCAGTTCCTCATGGCCAGAGTGCCAGCACGTCTCAGTGCCATCAGGGACGCTCTGGGGACGTGTGCTCACAGCTCACTGCTGTCATGATGCCACCAGCAGGGCCCCAACCACCCCTCACACCCACAGCATGGCACCTGCCCCAGCACGGGCACCAGTGCCACCCAGCAGCTGGAAAACCACAGCAGCGCCTTGTTTCCCCTGCCCAGGGCCAGGTCAGTGTGCAGGGAGGGAGCAGGATGGGCACAGCCAGGGCACCGTGCTCGGGGTGTTGTGGCAGCTCCAGCGCAGTCACAGGTGGCCCCACAGCCCTCCTGCCCCACTGTGGTGGTCCCTGATCCCGCGTGCCCCCATCCCAGGGCAGGGCTGCAGTGTGACAATGCCAGCCCCGCTGCCAGGGGCTGGGCACAGGGAGCCAGGCAGGTGCAGGGTGCTGCCCCAGGTGGGCAGATGATAACGGTGTGTGCACTGGGAAAAGCTCTTCCAGCCCAAACTCAGCCCGGGCTGCTGGGGCTGGGGCTGGGGCTGGGACTGGGGCTGGAGCTGGAGCTGGGGCTGGGGCTGGGACTGGAGCTGGGGCTGGGGCTGAGGCTGGGGCTGAGGCTGGGACTGGAGCTGGAGCTGGGGTGGGAATGGGGCTGGGAATGGGGCTGGGGCTGGGGCTGGGGATGGAGCTGGGGCTGGGGCTGGGGCTGGACTGGGGCTGGGAATGGGGCTGGGGCTGGAGCTGGGGATGGAGCTGGGGCTGGGAGAGAGGCTGGGACTGGGGCTGGGGATGGGGCTGGGGCTGGGGCTGGGGCTGGAGCTGGAGCTGGGGCTGGGGCTGGGAATGGGGCTGGGGCTGGGAGAGAGGCTGGGGATGGGGCTGAGACTGGGGATGGGGATGGGCTGGGGATGGGACTGGAGCTGGGGCTGGGGCTGGAGCTGGAGCTGGGGCTGGGGCTGGGAATGGGCTGGGGCTGGGGCTGGAGCTGGAGCTGGGGCTGGGGCTGGAGCTGGAGCTGGGGCTGGGGCTGGGAGAGAGGCTGGGACTGGGGCTGAGATTGGGGCTGGGGCTGGAGCTGAGACTGGGGCTGGAGCTGGAGCTGGGACTGGGGCTGGGGATGGGGCTGGGGATGGGGCTGGAGCTGGGGCTGGGGCTGGGGATGGGACTGGGGCTCCGATGATCGCTGCCAGCCTGCCCCAGACACGGTGCCAGCACAGCTGCACCGGCTGCTCCAGTCGGGACGTGCCAAGAGACGCGGGACTGCGAGGAGCAGTGGACCCCAAACTGGTGCTGGGACCCGCTGGGTGCCTTCATCCCCGTGAGGGTCCCAGAGCCGCCCCCTGCCCCGGCACGCTGCGGGGGCCGGCTCGGAGCAGCCCCCAGCCCCGGCTCGGACACCGGACACCGCGGGCTGCCCATGACAGCCGGAACAAACAGCTCTGGAGCTGCCTGGCAGCAGCTCCCGGTCCCGCACCGCGCTGCCCACACCGCACCACTGCCTCCGACCGGCCCTGGTGCCCGGGGGCGGCCCGGTGCCCGGCACGACGCGGCGGCTGCAACGCTGGGGCAGCGCTGTCCCCGCTTGCACCGGGCACGGGGGGATTCATCCCTCCAGCCAAGAGCGGCCCCGGCTCGGGGGCACGGAGAGCAGCGCTGGGGCAGCGCCATCCCCGCTCCAGCATGGACGGGGGCATTCACCGCTGCAGCCAAGAGCGGCCCTGGCTCGGGGGCACGGAGAGCAGCGCTGGGGCAGCGCCACCCCGCTCGCACGGGCGGGGCATCACCGCTCCAGCTAACAGCGGCCCCGCAAGGGCACGGAGCAGCGGGGGCGCCATCCCCGCTCGCACCGGATTCATCGCTCCAGCCAAGAGCGGCCCCGGCTCGGGGGCACGGAGAGCAGCGCTGGGGCAGCGCCATCCCCGCTCGCACCGGGCACGGGGGGATTCATCCCTCCAGCCAAGAGCGGCCCCGGCGCGGGGGCACGGAGAGCAGCGCTTCACACGGGGCACAAGCCGCCCTTGGCCGGCGCACCCGGGCTCCGAGCCTCAGCGGCACGGCCGGGGGGGTCCGGGGGTCCCTGGCCATGGGGAGGTTCAGCGCCCCGGCTCGGGGGGGGCGTGGGAGAGGCCGGCCGGTCTTTGTGGAGGAGCTGAACAGAGCGTTCCCGGCGCGGCGGGGGCCGAGCCAGCAGCGCCCGGGGCGGTGGGCACAGCGAGCTGGCAGCTGCTCCGTGCCAGCAGGGCCCAGCCGGTGGCCACGGCCACGCTTGGGACAGCGGCCACAGGTCCCACCCGGCGGAGCACAGCCAGGACGGGGCGGTGCTGCCATCACAGCCCGAAGGGCGGTGGGCGAACCCGGCGGGGGGCGAGGGACCCCAGCCCGGCCGGGGAGGCACTCGGCGCCTCCCGTGCCACCGCGGCGCTGAGGGATGGTTCGGCTCGGGGCGGCGGGGAGGGTTAGCTCCAGCCTCCGCAGCAGCAGGGCAGGGGGACATGCAGGGCATTAAAATGGGGAAAATCGTGGAGTTCTCCATGGCGACGAGTTTGGCTTCGGCCGGGTCACTGCCGGCGCACGGTGCTGGAGGGGCTGTGGGAGGGACAGGGGGCATGGGTGGGACAGGAGGGTGACACGGAGCAACACGAGGTGATGAAGAGTGTCCGTGGACAGGGGACAGTGCGCTGTGTGGGGAAGAGGCTGGCTCACCCCAGGAGCGCCAGCCTGGATCTCGGGGCATCGCCCCTCCTCACCCTCCTGTGCCAGCCACCGCGGGGGGATCCCACTGCCCCAGGCACACCAGGGACGGTCCCTGGCACTGGGACAAAGGGCTGTGGGGAACAGGGTCCCCCCCGGCACATGGATGTGAGCCCCAAGGCTGGGCCTGCGAGCAGGGGCATTTGTCACCAGGAAACAGAGCTGGACCCCACCAGTGTTGGGGGTGGGGGGCTGTCAGGGGCTTCCAGGCCATGACATGGGACTGGATCATGGGTCGGGGGGGCTTTTGGTGGTCTCATGAGCTTCAGAAGAGGTTACTCACCCTGGGGGAGGAGTCAGGAAGTTGAGGGGTAAGCAAGGAATATCTGGGGGAGCAGGGAACATCTGGGGGACACAAGGGAATATCTGGGGGGCCATTGAGGAGGGGCACGGCCCCGAGTAGCTTGTGGGAATGTTTTGCTGTTCTGGGGCCTTTCCTGAGGCCCCCCAATGGCTGCAGCAGCCTGCAGCCCCCCTGAGTCCCCCCGGCCCGGTTGTGCCTAACGGCCTCATCCCACTGCTGGGGGACAGACGGACGCTGCGGTTAATTGCTGATGGACAATGCAATTAACGTCCTGCCCAGCCACCGCCATCTGTCCCGGCCAGCCCCACCCGGGGCTGCTGACATGCTTGGCTGGTCCTGGCACAGTTGAGACCCCAGCAGCCCCTGGGCATTGCAGGGGTCCTGCAAGGTCCTGACAGCTCTGGCGCCCCTGGCACAGTGCCTGGGGCTCCTGGCGCTGCTGAGGGATCACCCTTGTGCTCGGGGAGTCCCAGCCTGGGCTGCACACTGGCACCTGCCTCACTGGGCTGGACAGACCCCTCGAGCCACCTGTGCCAATGGCTGCACTGACATCTCCAGGTTTGCCAGGCTTTCCCTTCTCAATGCTGCTGTCCTACCAGCGTTGCCAGGCCACCACATCCTGAACCCCCCAAAGCCCCTCAGCCTCACAGCCGACCGCTGCCATCCGCCCCAACAGCCCCCCTGCCCAAGGAGAGCGCCCACAGCACAGCCCACACCGGGCAGAGCCCACGGCACCG
>CM032354.1:155339208-155375028 GCA_019023105.1 Diglossa brunneiventris | reverse complement strand
ACACCCACCGACCAGGCAGACCCCACTCTCGCACCCCTGCTCGGGGTTGGGGGGAGTTCAGCGATGGGACCCCCACTCCTGCATCAGCCGTGACATGACACACACCTGTGGCAGCCCCGCACACGCGTGGGGAGCGAGCACACGCGCACGCACACGCACCCACCCTGGCCGTGCCCCTGCCGTGGGTACCGGGGTAACCTGAGCCCCCCCGCACGGCCCAACCCGCCGTGGGGCACGCCACGGGCGCGACCCCCGTGCGCGGTCACGGCGCACACACCCACGCCCACGGCACGGTCCCGGCGGGTGCAGCCCGCGCTTCCACCCCGCCGCACCCCCCGCCTGTCCGGGGCTGCGCGGGTGACCCGGGGAGACCCCGACCCGCGGGACCCGCGGGACCCGCGGGACACGCGGGACACGGACCCCGCCCGGCCCGCGCACGCCGCGGCCCCGAGCCCCCGCCCCGCACTCACCCCTCGGGCTTCGGGGTCCATGGCCGGCCCGGGGGCGCCGCCGCCGTCCGTTACCGCTCCGAGGGGGCCCGGCCCGTGCGGGGGAGCGGGGCGGAGGCGGCGGGGGCAGACTCGGTCCCGTTACCGCCGCCCCGGCCCCGCCGCCTTTGTGCGCCGCGCCCGCGGCGCGGGGGGAGCGCGGGGGGCACCGGGCGGAGACCCTGGCAACGGCACGGCCGGGCTCGGCGGGGCTGGTCTGACCCGGACACGCCGCCGCCCCCGTTAACCTCCGGGAGCCCGAGCCGCCCGCCGTTACCGGGGAAAACCCCGGGCCCCGCAGCCATCCCGCGGGGGAGGGGGCGGCGCCGGCCCACCGCCCGCCCCGCGCCGCCCGGGGGGGCGAGAGCCCGCGCCCCGCGCTGCCCCCGGCACCTGCACCGGCACCGGCACCGGCACCATGCACTAACACCGGCACCTGTACCGACACCGGCACCGGCACCTGCACCGGCACTAACACCGGCACCTTGCACTAACACCGGCACCTGCACCGGCACCGGCACCTGCTGCGGCACCGGCACCTGCTGCGGCACCATGCACGAACACCGGCACCTGCACCGACACCGGCACCGGCACCTGCTGCGGCACCGGCACCAACACTGGCACCATGTACTTACCGGCACCAGCACCGACACCAGCACTAACACCGGCACCTGTACTGACACCAGCACCGGCAGCAGCACTAACACCGGCTCCTGCTCCGGCACCTGTACTGACACCAGCACCACCACCAGCACCAGCGCTAACACCGGCACCAACACTGGCACCAGCAGCACCACCGGCACCAGCGCTAACACCAGCACCGGCACCTGTTCCAGCACCGTGCTCCCACCAGCACCTGCACCGACACCAGCACTGGCACCTGCTCTGGCACCGTGCTCCCACCGGCACCTGCTGCTGCCCCTGCACCTGCCTCAGCACCGGCACCAGCACCTGCTCCGGTACCGGCAACCACACCGACGCTGCACCTGCACCGGAACCGGCCCAGGCTGTGCTGCCTCCCTGTGAGCCCCAGGACAGCTCGGCCCCATGGTGTCACAACCCCATGGTGGCACGGCCCCATGGTGTTACAACCTCACGGCATCACGGCCCCAAGGCATCACAGCCCCACAGTGGCACGGCCCCACGGTGGCACAGACCCATGGTGGCACGGCCCCATGGTGGCACAGCCCCACGGTGTCACGGCCCCACGGTGGCACGGCCCCAGGACAGCACAGCCCCACGGTGTCACAGCCCCACGGTGTCACGGCCCCACGGTGTCACGGCCCACAGCATCACAGCCCCACGGTGTCACGGCCCCACGGTGTCACAGCCCCACGGTGGCACGGCCCCACAGCATCACAACCCCACGGTGTCACGGCCCCACAGTGTCACGGCCCCACAGTGTCACGGCCCCACGGTGGCACGGCCCCACAGTGTCACAACCCCACAGTGTCACGGCCCCACAGTGTCACAGCCCCATGGTGTCACGGCCCCAGGACAGCACAGCCCCATGGTGGCACAGCCCCACGGTGTCACAGCCCCACTGTGTCACGGCCCCAGAGTGTCACGGCCCACGGTGTCACAGCCCCACAGTGTCACGGCCCCACAGTGTCACGGCCCCACAGTGTCACGGCCCCACGGTGGCACAGCCCCACGGTGTCACGGCCCCACAGCCCCTCCCGCTCTGGGGCTGCAGCCCCACCCTGGCTCTGGCCCCCGGGCAGTGGCTGCTGCGGCCCCTGGGGTGCTTGGCCCCGCTCCCTGGGGCTCTTTGGGTGCAGGGACCCCTCGGCCAGGGGCCCGGGGGCTCAGTGGAGCAGGGCTGGGTTTCAGGGGGTCAGGCCGGGCTGCTGAGACGCTAAACTGAATCCCACCCTGAGAGCCATGGTTCTGAGGGCCTGGGTCTCCAGAACCCCCTCGCTGCCACCCTGGGTGCTGGAGGGACCAGGGGACAGCCGGAGGTGCCCAGCCGGGGGCTGCTCCTGCCCCTGGTGTGAGCCCCATCCCCATCCTGCCCTGGCTCGGCCTCCCAGCCCCTGGGAGCCCCCCAGGACTGGATCCTGCCCCCCAGAGCCGCACGGGTGCCCCTCGCTGGGCCCCGGGAGCCGGGGGGCCGCTGCAGGCGCGTCGGCCACGCTGATGGATGGGGCTCCCTGGGGTCTCCTGGGAGCGGCGGGCGGCGGGGCCGGGGGCTTTGTCTGCTGCCAGAGACGCTGCCGGGAATTAGCATCTGCCAGGGCCTCGATGGCTCCGCACCGTCCCGCAGCCGCTCGGCATCCTCCTCCCCGCACGGCTCTGGAGCCTTCCTGTGCTGGCACCGAGGGGCCGGGCACCCGCGGGGGTCTGAGCCCCACGGTACGCCGGGCACCCCGCAGCACCCACAGAGCCCGGCCGGGACCTGCCAGGGAGAAGCTGGGCCGGGGGTGAGGATGCAGCTCGGAGCCACTCGCCGCCCCCGGCCCCGCGGCCGCCGGGAGCTCGCCCGGCACGCTCCGCAGCCGCAGGTACCGGGCTCGGGGTGCACGGGCGCCCCGGGCAGGGGAGCCCGGCGCGGGGCACGGGCGGGAGCGGGCGGCTGGAATGCACAGCCTCAGATCCCGGGAGCCGGGTGGGTTTCTGCGCGGCCTCGGCTTTGTCTGCGCCGGGGCCGCGATGAATGGCCCTTTCAGTTTGTGCCGTCATGTGTGCCGAGGGAGCCCGTGTGCCGGCCAGGCCTCCAACAAAAGGAGCTGGCGAGGGGCGGCGAGGAGGGGGCGGCCGGCAGCCCCCACTGCGCTGCTCCCTCTGCGGCTCCGTGCCTGGGCAGGGGGCACAGCAGCACACGGCTGCGCGGGCACTGTGGGGGCACACATCTGACATGATATGACAGGGGCACACCCCCTGTGCCCAGCTGGACACCCCCTGTGCACAGCCTCACACCCCCTGTGCACAGCCACACACCCCCTGTGCACAGCCACACACCTCCTGTGCCCGGCTGGACACCCTGTGCACAGCCTCACACCCCCTGTGCCTGGCTGCACACCCCTCACACAGCTGTACACCCCCTGTGCCCGGCTGGACACCCTGTGCACAGCCTCACACCCCCTGTGCCCGGCTGGACACCCCTCACACAGCCACACACCTCCTGTGCCCGGCTGGACACCCCCTGTGCCCAGCCTCACACCCCCTGTGCACAGCCACACACCTCCTGTGCCCGGCTGGACCCCCCTCACACTGTGCCTGGGCAGGGGGCACAGCAGCACACGGCTGCGCGGGCACTGTGGGGGCACACATCTGACATGATGTGACAGGGGCACACCCCCTGTGCCCAGCTGGACACCCCCTGTGCACAGGCACACACCTCCTGTGCACAGCCCTACACCCACTGTTCCTGGCTGTACATGCCATGCCCAGCCTCACACCCCCTGTGCACAGCCACACACCTCCTGTGCCCGGCTGGACACCCCCTGTGCACAGCCACACACCCCCTGTGCCCGGCTGGACACCCCTCACACTGTGCCTGGGCAGGGGGCACAGCAGCACACGGCTGTGCGGGCAGTCTGGGCACACATCTGACCTGATATGACAGGGGCACACCCCCTGTGCCCGGCTGGACACCACTCACAAAGCCACACACCTCCTCTGCCTGGCTGTACGCTGCTCATACAGCCACTCATTCCCTGTGCCTGGCTGTACCCCCTGTTCCCAGCTGTACCTCCTGTGCCTGGCTGCACACCTCTCACACCTTTGCCACACACCCCCTCTGCCCAGCTGTACACCCTGTGCCCAGCCTCACCCCCCCCGTGCCCAGCTGTACACCCCTCACACAGCTGTACACCCCTCACAGAGCTGTACACCCCCTGTGCCCGGCTGTACACCCCTCACACAGCCTCACACCCCCTGTGCCTGGCTGCACACCCCTCACACAGCTGTACACCCCCTGTGCCCAGCTGTACACCCTGTGCACAGCCACACACCTCCTGTGCCCGGCTGCACACCCCTCACACAGCTGTACACCCCTCACACAACTGTACACCCCTCACAGAGCTGTACACCCCCTGTGCCTGGCTGTACACCCCTCACACAGCCACACACCCCCTGTGCACAGCCTCACACTCCTTGTGCCCAGCTGTACACCTGCTATGCCCAGCAGTCCACTCCTGGTGCTTGGCCACTCTCCCGTGCCCAGGTAACAGTGCCACGAGCTGTGGCAGTGCCACCAGTGCCAGTGGTGGCCCTGTGGCCAGCAGGGCTCCAAGGCCGTGGTACCCTGAGCACTGCCAGGGTCATGGGGCTCCCTCCGAGCCAGCAGCACCCTTGGGTTGGGGACAGGGAGCCGGGCACAGGAGACCCGACCCCGGACGGCTGCAGGGCTGTGCTGCAGGGTCTCCCAGCCAGCTGTGGCCAGGTGCCTTCCTCCCTTGCGAGGAGCAAGACCTCAGCAGCCTCGGTGCAGACGTGGGCTGGTCCTGCCCGGCTCTGCACGGCCCGGGGCCAGGCGTTACCTGCAGGGCCGTGCCGGGCTCTGGCAGCGCCAGCAGCCGCTTCTCCACGGCGTCCAGCCAGTGTCGCAGGGCGAGCAGCTGCTCCTGCACCTCCAGCCTCTGCTCGGAGCGCAGGCAGGCTCTGGGGAGAGAGCACAGACACAACGGGCTGTGGGGGACACGGCCACCGTCCCCTGTCCCTGCACTGCCCCGAACTCCGGGCTCGCTGCCCACCTGCACCAGGTGTGCCACAGCCACACCTGAGCTCGCTCCCACCCTGCTGGGCCCAGCACAGCCAGCCCATGCCCTCCCCACCCCAGACGCCCGTGAAGGGTTCAGCAGTTCCCCCGTCAGGGTGTGGACACCCGGGCATGGCTGGCACGGCCCGTCTGGCAGCGCCCAGCGGTGCCCCTGGCAGTGCCCGGCAGTGCCCATACCTCTCCACCTCCTCCCTGTCCCACGGCGAGCCCTCCACACCATCTCCGGGGTCCCCTGCAGCACGGTGCACCTGCGGGGAGAGCAGAGGGACGGTGGGCACAGCCCTGGCAGAGGGGCAGGGGATGAGGCTCCACAGTGAGGGGGTTTGGAGCATTTCTGTGTCTCCCCAGGGACAGCCCATGAACGCCAGCTGGGTCAGAGCTCCCCTGGCCAGGCTCCCCCTGTCTGTCCTGTGCTCCAGCCACCACCAGTACCTGCAGGTTTTGGCTTGGCTCCAGCTCCCCTGCATTCCTGTGGTGCACCTCAATTTCCAAACCTTTTCCAGCTGGGATCGCTCCCAGATCTCACCCTGCTCTCTCTGGGGGTACATCTGGTCCCTGGTGTCCCCTCGCCTGCTCTGTGCACTGCAGAGCTGCTGGCTGAGCCCAAACCAAGCCATGGCAAACTGACCCCCAGCAAACTGACCCTCGGCAAAAAATTACCAACCGACCACGGAAAACCCCCTGTACTGGTGTGGAGCAGTGGTGTCTCAGACCAGAGGCTCCTCAGGTGCTGCCAGTGCAGCCACTTTGCCACAACACACGGGAGAAGATGCCAGGCAAACACTGAAATGCCACAACACACGGGAGAAGATGCCAGGCAAACACTGAAATCCACAAACCAGCAACACCCTGGCACGGACATGGGACACAAACAGGCAGCAACTCCTTCGTGCCCCAGTGGAGAGCGGAGCTGGCAGGAGGGATCACACCAAGCCTGCACCCTGAGGGTGATGCTGCCCCCACAGCCCTGTAATTAACTGGTCATTAACCCTGATTAAGTAAGCCAGGTCACCTGGCTGAGCACAAGGCGGGGGAGACACCACTGTGAGGGAAATGGGGCACGGCCACAGCGATGGTGATGGGCCCAAGACCTCAGCAAGGGCACGACCACATCTCCAAGAGACGGTACCAGGGGAAGCAGCCAGGGAGTGTGGGCTGGATAAATGGAGATAAAACGCCCGCGGTGCAGGAGGGACGTGGCACTGCTGCCATGGATGGACCTGGGGAAGGCGACACATGGCAGCTGAGCAGGAGCTGCAGCACTGGGGCTGGGAGGGCCTGGGATGTGTCTGCTGCAGGGGGAGCCTCAGCCAGGGTCTGGTCAGGAACCCCACCAGAATTCCCTGGATGAGGGAAGAGGCACCAGGCAGGCGCTGGGTGCTGGTGCCACAGCAGTTCCTCATGGCCAGAGTGCCAGCAGGTCTCAGTGCCATCAGGGACACTCTGGGGACGTGTGCTCACAGCTCACTGCTGTCATGATGCCACCAGCAGGGCCCCAACCACCCCACACACCCACAGCGTGGCACCTGCCCCAGCACGGGCACCAGTGCCACCCAGCAGCTGGAAAGCCACAGCAGCGCCTTGTTTCCCCTGCCCAGGGCCAGGTCAGTGTGCAGGGAGGGAGCAGGATGGCACAGCCAGGGCCACCGTGCCTCGGGGGGTCGTGGCAGCTCCAGCGCAGTCACAGGTGGTCCCACAGCCCTCCTGCCCCACTCTGGTGGTCCCTGATCCTGCGTGCCCCCATCCCAGGGCAGGGCTGCAGTGTGACAATGCCAGCCCCGCTGCCAGGGGCTGGGCACAGGGAGCCAGGCAGGTGCAGGGTGCTGCCCCAGGTGGGCAGATGATAACGGTGTGTGCACTGGGAAAAGCTCTTCCAGCCCAAACTCAGCCCGGGCTGCTGGGGCTGGGGCTGGGGCTGGGGCTGGGGATGGGGCTGGGGCTGGGGATGGGGCTGGAGCTGGGACTGGAGCTGGGGCTGGGGCTGGGACTGGGGCTGGAGCTGGGACTGGAGCTGGAGCTGGGGCTGGGGCTGGGGATGGGATGGGGCTGGGACTGGGGCTGGGGCTGGGAATGGAGCTGGGGCTGGAGCTGGGGCTGGAGCTGGGGCTGGGGCTGGGGCTGGGGATGGGGATGGGGCTGGGACTGGGGCTGGGGCTGGGAATGGAGCTGGGGCTGGAGCTGGGGCTGGAGCTGGGGCTGGGACTGGAGCTGGGACTGGGGATGGGGCTGGAGCTGGGGCTGGGGCTGGGGATGGGGCTGGGACTGGGGCTGGGGCTGGGGATGGGGCTGGAGCTGGGACTGGAGCTGGGGCTGGAGCTGGGGCTGGGGCTGGGGCTGGAGCTGGGAATGGAGCTGGGGATGGGGCTGGGGCTGGGACTGGGGCTGGAGCTGGGAATGGAGCTGGGGATGGGGCTGGAGCTGGGGCTGGGGCTGGAGCTGGGGCTGGGGCTGGGGCTGGGGCTGGGGCTGGGGCTGGAGCTGGGGCTGGAGCTGGGGCTGGAGCTGGGGCTGGGGCTGGAGCTGGAGCTGGGGCTCCGATGATCGCTGCCAGCCTGCCCCAGACACGGTGCCAGCACAGCTGCACCGGCTGCTCCAATCGGGACGTGCCAAGAGACGCGGGACTGCGAGGAGCAGTGGACCCCAAACTGGTGCTGGGACCCGCTGGGTGCCTTCATCCCCGTGAGGGTCCCAGAGCCGCCCCCTGCCCCGGCACGCTGCGGGGGCCGGCTCGGAGCAGCCCCCAGCCCCGGCTCGGACACCGGACACCGCGGGCTGCCCGTGACAGCCGGAACAAACAGCTCTGGAGCTGCCTGGCAGCAGCTCCCGGTCCCGCACCGCGCTGCCCACACCGCACCACCGCCTCCGACCGGCCCTGGTGCCCGGGGGCGGCCCGGTGCCCGGCACGACGCGGCGGCTGCAACCCTGGGGCAGCGCTGTCCCCGCTTGCACCGGGCACGGGGGGATTCATCCCTCCAGCCAAGAGCGGCCCCGGCACAGGGGCACGGAGAGCAGCGCTGGGGCAGCGCCATCCCCGCTCGCACCGGATTCATCCCTCCAGCCAAGAGCGGCCCCGGCTCGGGGGCACGGAGAGCAGCGCTGGGGCAGCGCCATCCCCGCTCGCACCGGGCACGGGGGGATTCATCCCTCCAGCCAAGAGCGACCCCGGCTCGGGGGCACGGAGAGCAGCGCTGGGGCAGCGCCATCCCCGCTCGCACCGGGCACGGGGGGATTCATCCCTCCAGCCAAGAGCGGCCCCGGCTCGGGGGCACGGAGAGCAGCGCTTCACACGGGGCACAACCGCCCTTGGCCGGCGCACCCGGGCTCCGAGCCTCAGCGGCACGGCCGGGGGGGTCCGGGGGTCCCTGGCCATGGGGAGGTTCAGCGCCCCGGCTCGGGGGGGGCGTGGGAGAGGCCGGCCGGTCTTTGTGGAGGAGCTGAACAGAGCGTTCCCGGCGCGGCGGGGGCCGAGCCAGCAGCGCCCGGGGCGGTGGGCACAGCGAGCTGGCAGCTGCTCCGTGCCAGCAGGGCCCAGCCGGTGGCCACGGCCACGCTTGGGACAGCGGCCACAGGTCCCACCCGGCGGAGCACAGCCAGGACGGGGCGGTGCTGCCATCACAGCCCGAAGGGCGGTGGGCGAACGCCGGCGGGGGGCGAGGGACCCCAGCCCGGCCGGGGAGGCACTCGGCGCCTCCCGTGCCACCGCGGCGCTGAGGGATGGTTCGGCTCGGGGCGGCGGGGAGGGTTAGCTCCAGCCTCCGCAGCAGCAGGGCAGGGGGACATGCAGGGCATTAAAATGGGGAAAATCGTGGAGTTCTCCATGGCGACGAGTTTGGCTTCGGCCGGGTCACTGCCGGCGCACGGTGCTGGAGGGGCTGTGGGAGGGACAGGGGGCATGGGTGGGACAGGAGGGTGACACGGAGCAACACGAGGTGATGAAGAGTGTCCGTGGACAGGGGACAGTGCGCTGTGTGGGGGAAGAGGCTGGCTCACCCCAGGAGCAGCCAGCCTGGATCTCGGGGCATCGCCCCTCCTCACCCTCCTGTGCCAGCCACCGCGGGGGGATCCCACTGCCCCAGGCACACCAGGGACGGTCCCTGGCACTGGGACAAAGGGCTGTGGGGAACAGGGTCCCCCCCGGCACATGGATGTGAGCCCCAAGGCTGGGCCTGCGAGCAGGGGCATTTGTCACCAGGAAACAGAGCTGGACCCCACCAGTGTTGGGGGTGGGGGGCTGTCAGGGGCTTCCAGGCCATGACATGGGACTGGATCATGGGTCGGGGGGGGCTTTTGGTGGTCTCATGAGCTTTAGGAGAGGTTACTCACCCTGGGGGAGGAGTCAGGAAGTTGAGGGGTAAGCAAGGAATATCTGGGGGAGCAGGGAACATCTGGGGGACACAAGGAAATATCTGGGGGGCCAGTGAGGTGGGGCACGGCCCCAAGTAGCTTGTGGGAATGTTTTGCTGTTCTGGGGCCTTTCCTGAGGCCCCCCAATGGCTGCAGCAGCCTGAAGCCCCCCTGAGTCCCCCCGGCCCGGTTGTGCCTAACGGCCTCATCCCACTGCTGGTGGGGACAGACGGACGCTGCGGTTAATTGCTGATGGACAATGCAATTAACGTCCTGCCCAGCCACCGCCATCTGTCCCGGCCAGCCCCACCCGGGGCTGCTGACATGCTTGGCTGGTCCTGGCACAGTTGAGACCCCAGCAGCCCCTGGGCATTGCAGGGGTCCTGCAAGGTCCTGACAGCTCTGGCGCCCCTGGCACAGTGCCTGGGGCTCCTGGCGCTGCTGCGGGATCACCCTGTGCTCGGGGAGTCCCAGCCTGGGCTGCACACTGGCACCTGCCTCACTGGGCTGGACAGACCCCTCGAGCCACCTGTGCCAATGGCTGCACTGACGTCTCCAGGTTTGCCGGGCTTTCCCTTCTCAATGCTGCTGTCCTACCAGCGGCTGCCAGGCCACCACATCCTGAACCCCCCAAAGCCCCTCAGCCTCACAGCCGACCACTGCCATCCGCCCCCAACAGCCTCCCGTGCCCAAGGAGAGCGCCCACAGCACAGCCCACACCGGGCAGAGGCCACGGCACCGGCGGAGGCAGCAGCACACATGGGAACAGTGCCATGGAGGACAGCGTCCCTGCCCAGCCCAGAGCCCCACCGATCACGGGACAGGTCTGTCCTCATACAAGCAATGCTCAGAAGTCCCCACAGCGCCAGCAGCACCCACTCCCCAAAACCAGGGGTGTAATGCTGCACCCACATTGACCTCCCAGCAGTGCCAGCTGTGCCACCAGCTCTGGGGACGACCCCGTGGCCCTGCTCTGTGCCTGGCAGCACCATGGGTACACCCAGGCCCAGGAGCTGGTCAGACCCCTGGCACCCTGACACACTTCACCACTTCACGGCAGCCCACGCAGCCCGTGGCACGAAGCTGCAGGAGGCAATGGGAGCCCCCGGGGGCAGGGCCAGGGGGTGAACAGATCACGCAGAGCTGCTGGCTGGTTTCAGAGGATTCTCCTTTACTGCCCTTGCAGCGGAGCCCTGGGTCTGCACTGCTCCTTTTACAGACACTTCGTGGTATGTACAAGTTTAGTGTTTTGCCCCCCAAGAGAGATGTGTTTGGGTAATCCACGGACCCCCAGTGTCCCGATGAGTGGTGGCCGGGGTGTGGGGGGCCCCGGGAGTGGGGACTGTCCTGGAGCTGCGTGCAGGGGCACCTCATGCAAAGCCGAAGGGGATCATGAGAGCAATAATGACACCAGAGGCGGAGGGTAACATGACAGGATTTACAGGTGGCAGATGAGAGCAGGTGGGGAGGAGGAGATGTTTTGGAGATCCACAGTGAGCCCGACACCACACCAGGAGGCCATCCCCAGGGAGCAGGGAGTGTGTGGGGCGAGTGGGGGCCGGGCGACCCTGTGGGTGCTTCTTGGGCCATTGGCTGCTCGGGCACCGTGGCCCCAGTCTCTGGCAGGGGACTCTGGCAAGTGCAAAGGCTGAGGGAGAACGTCCCTGTGTCCTCAGGTGCGGTCCCACCAGCCTCAGGGCGGGGGACGGGCTCCATGGCGGCGATGAGGGGAAGTGGTATGGACATCCAGCCACGCTACAACAAAGCGAACAGAAAAGATGGGATGAGACAGGGAGAACAATCCATGAAATGAAGGCACCAAGGCCGGCCGTCAGCGCCGCGCACCTGCTGTGGGACCGGGACAGACCGGGGAGGTCGGCGTTACCTGTGCAGGTGGGCACGGCCGAGCAGCTGCCGCCTCCGGGGCTCCCCTCGAGCCCATCCACGACCTGCTGATGCCGGAGACCCAGCTCAGGAGCTCGCCCAGCGGCACTGGGAGGTCTTTGTTGGGACTGGAAAAAGACGTCTGCCAGAGAGAGAGCGCGTTAGCGCCGGCACGGGGATGAACCGGGGGGATGGAATTACCGCGAAGAAGGAAAAGGAGGCTGTTTTTACAGAAATCTGCCTATTTCTAACATGAGCGTGTGCCAGGCTGCTACAGCATCCCACGGCCCACCCTGTGCTGCAGGGGTCCCATGGCCCTCATACCCTTAGTGAGGGTCAGGAGAACCCCCACGGCTCCGGGGGGTTCTGGGGGCAGGAGCTGCGCAGACGCAGGCTGGGGCGCGGGCTCTGGCAGGCACCTGCCAATGGGTCAGGGAGCCACATGAGCGTGAGGAAATCAACCTCGAGCAGAAGCACTTCCCAGATACACGGAGAGACTGACAGACAGACCGGCCGACCGCGGCGGGCGCGTCCCGGAGGACGGGTGAGCGGGTGGGCTGGCGGAGGCGGGCACGCAGCGAAGCCCCTCGGCGGGCGAAGTGGCGAGCGGAGGCAGGTCCCCCCGCAGGGCGCGGAAGCACCGGGCAGCGCCAGCGCGGCACTTACGGTCAGGGCACCGGCTCTGCGGCGTGGTGGTGGGGACGTGCCGGGAGGCCGAGGCAGGGAGATGGGGCAGCTCGGGGGGCTGGGGTGCAGAGCCCCCTCCTCGCTGCACTGAGGGCGCGTGGAAGGGGTCCAGGCAGCAGCTTCAGGGCTGGTGTGGTGTGTCTGGCTGTCCAGTGCTGAGGAGCTGGTGATGTCCTCCTCTGGCACATTGGTTGCAGTGGGGTGCACCACAGGGCCAAGGCAGTCTCCTCCTTTGGGGTGTGGGGGCTGAAGCCGGCAGGTTAATTACAAAAGAGTGCTAAGTGGTTAGATCCAAACGGGGAACTGTTTTCTTGGTGTCCGGCTCGGCCGCGCCGTGTGCGAGCAGCGGCGGGATTGGCGCAGCCAGGAGCAGGAACGGTGTCCAGCTCCTGGGGCGCAGGGTGGGGAGGGTAGTGTGTATTCTCTCTTGTCTCTTAATATACAAACACTGTCAGCACATTCGCATATATTAATTTATTAGTCTTGTCTTTTTGGTTAAACTTGAGGCACTGCTTTGGGAGAAGAGTGGAGGTTCAAAATTAAAAAAAATACTAGTGATTAGCCAGCAGCGTTGCCACATGCGGAGCGGGTGAGGCGGCGCCTCGGGGGGCTGGCAGGTCTCAGGCCACGTGGAGCAGGGGCCCAGACACCCCGGGGCACTCCCTGCTCGCCTCCCACCCGCAGCTTCTGGACGCAGCCAGGGCGAGGGCAAGGGCAGCCTCCTCCGCGGTGCCCTGGCTACCCCCTGTGTATCTGCGCCCGAAACTCGAGGAGGAGTAGGAGGAGGAAGAGAAGGTCATGGAGAAGCTGGAGCCGGTGGCATCGAAACTGCCGCGCCGGGAGCCTGAGCGGGAGCCGGTGCGAGAGCCCGAGCGTGATCCGGAGGTGGAGCCAGCACTGCTGATGTTGTAGGGGCTGTAGTAGCCCTTGCTGGATTGGGAGGAGGCCTCCAGCAGCCGCAGGCCGGTCCCATCCTCGATCATGCTCCGGTCCATGGCGTCCTTGTAGGAGATCTTGAGCTTGGTCTTGGGGCAGGTGAGGTACTTGGAATAGGTGTTGACATCCCGCAGCTTCTGGGCAGTCCGCGCGTCAATGGTGCCCTTCTGCAGCGCGTCATCCAAGGAGACGCGGCCTGGGGCATCGGGCTCGATCAGGCCCCCTGTCAAGTACTGCACCTCCAGGAACCGCTGCCCGGCCTCGTAGTACAGCCAGCCCTTCTTCAGGGCCTGCGCCGCCGACATCTTCGTCTTGGTCCGCGGGTCCTCAAAGCCGTAGAAGGCCTTCTGCGCCAGGTTGATGCGGTCCACCATGATCTTGTCAACCAGGCCCTTGGTGACCGCGTCGGCGACGGTGCATTTGTCGCCAGTGTTGGGGTCGATGATGCCCCCAGTGCAGGCCTGGGCTTCCAGCAGCCGCTGCCCTGTGATGTTGTCCACCAAGTTGCGGCGCATCGCCTCCGTGATGGACACCTTCTCCAGAGTGTCCGTGTCCAGGATGCCTGCCACTGGCCCAGTCTCTTCGGTTGGGTCAGTCCACATGGAGATCTGGGTCCGTGACAGGGCTGGGCTGACAGTGTAGGAGGAGGAGGATCCAACCGAGGATGACCGCGACCGGAAGCCACCCATGTTGCCAGAGAGCATGTCAGCAAACTCGGTGATGGAGAGGGTGCCCGAGCGGTACTGGTCCAGGGCTGACTGGTCAATCAGACCCTTGCCAATGGCATCGTCGATGTCATACTGGCGCCCCGAGCGCCTGTCGATGATCATTGACTTCACCACGCCATCGGAGGAGGAGGTGGTGATCTCCTCCCACTCGCACTCCTGCTCTGACAGCTCCAGGTAAGTCTGGTGGTCAATGAGGCCCTTGCGATAGGCTTCGTACACGGACATCTCCTTGCCTGTCTCTGGGTCAACGATCACCACCCGGCGCTTGCGGACGGAGGACTTGGAGGACGTCTTCCTCTCCCGCTTCTTCTCCTTCAGAGGCAGGAGGCAGAGGCCGGTCTCTGGGTCCGTGATGCACCGCTCCATGAGCTGCAGGTAGGTGAGGTTCTCCTCTGTGTTGGGGTCGAAGAAGCCCTTGGTGTCATCACTAGGGTCCAGCAGGATCTCGTTCATCTCCTCGTCAAAGAGGCCCCTCTTGTAGGCCACCTCCACAGGCAGGCGGTGGCTCTCCTCGGGGTCAATGATGCCTCCCGTGGCGATCTGTGCCTCCAGCAGGCGGATCCCGTGGTCCTTCAGGATCAGACCCTTCTTCATGGCCTGGAAGAGGGAGATGAGCTTTCCGGTGTAGGGGTCCCGGTAGCCAGTGACGGCCCTCTCGGCAGAGAGCAGCTTGTCCTTGAACTCGGGGCCCACAATGCCCATGCGCACAGCTTCCTCCACTGTCAGCTTGAGGCCCTTGATGGGGTCAATCACGTAGCCCGTGGCCGCCTGTGCCTCCAGGAGCTCGAAGGCAGTGCCAGGCCGGATGATCCCCTTCTTCATGGCCTGGTAGATGGACAGACGCTCCTTTGTGGAGTCCACAAAGACGCCAGCGATGCAGCTGGTGCCCTCCAGGAACTTCTTCAGGTTCTTAGAGACCTCCTCGACAGAGGTGAGACCCTCCTGGAGGCGCTGGGCTGTGGCTTCATCCATCACCTTCGAAAGAACCAGCTCCTCCACGGTGATCTGTTTCCTCAGGCCCCGGAAGGTGAGCTTCCGTGTGTCGCAGAGCGGGAGCAGGAGGAGCCGGGAGTTCTCGTCCTTGCGGCACCGCCTCAGCAGCTGCGTGTAGCTGAGCTTCTCATCTGTGGAGGGGTCCACGTAGCTGCGCACCTCGCTGGGCTCCGACAGCATGTCGTACGTCTCCTTGTTGATGAAGCCCCGCT
The DNA here is from genome assembly GCA_019023105.1 of Diglossa brunneiventris. NCBI lineage: Eukaryota > Metazoa > Chordata > Aves > Passeriformes > Thraupidae > Diglossa > Diglossa brunneiventris. Next base: position 155,360,033 of record CM032354.1, on the reverse strand, counting down.
GGAGAGCCACCTCCAGGGGCAGGTGGAAGCCCAAGTGCGGGTCAATTATGCCGCCGGTGGCGATCTGGGCGTCCAGGAGCTTGAGGGCCTCTTCGCTGGGAATGAGATCCTTCTTCATGGCCTGGAAGAGGGAAATCTTCTGTTCACTGTAGGGGTCTCTGTAGCCGGTCACAGCCCTCTCTGCCGACAGCAGCCGGTCGTGGATCTCTGGCCCCACCACGCCCTTCCTGACCGCCTCATCAACAGTCAGCATTTCGTTCTTCGTGGGGTCGATCATGAAGCCGGTGGCTGCCTGGGCCTCCAGGAGGGAGCGGGCCACTTCGGAACTGATCAGCCCCTTCTTCAGAGCCTGGTAGACACTGAGTGTCTGCTTGGAGGAGGGGATGTAGATGCCAGCCACGCAGCCCGACCCGTAAAGGTACTTCCAGACAGTCTCCACATCCAGGAGCTCCCGGAAGGTTTTGGAGCCCTGTTTCAGCAGGTTGTAGATGTCCTGTGTGATGATCTTGGCCTCGTAGAGGTCCTCGGCTGTGATGCGGCGCCGGACGTAGTCATAGGACGTGAGATTCTGCTGCCGAATGATCTCAGTTTTCTCGATGATCTCGATGATGATGATGATCATGCGCTCCTTGGACACGCGGCCCGACTGGAACTCCTCCATGAGATGTTTACGCTGCTCCTCGGGCAGCAGGTCTGAGTGCATGACATCCCACAGTGACATGGAGGAGCCTGCCCGGCTGCCCACAGGGATGTCCACCTGTGTCTCCTCAAACACCTTCCGTGTCTCTGCTTCTGTGTACACGTGAGTGGTTTCCACCACTTTCGGCTTCTCCGGCTCCCGCAGAGGCAGCAGGTACAGGCCCGTCTCGGGATCCTCGATGCACCTCTCCTTCAGCTGCACATAGGTGAGGTTCTCCTGAGTGTTGGGGTCGAAGAAGCCCTTGGTGTCATCACTGGGGTCGGAGAGGATCCGGTTCATCTCCTCGTCAAAGTAGCCACGCTTGTAGGCCACCTCCACGGGCAGGCGGTGGCTGTGCACGGGGTCGATGATGCCGCCGGTGGCGATCTGGGCCTCCAGCAGACGGATGCCGTGCTCCTTGACGATCAGCCCTTTCTTCATGGCCTGGAACAGGGAGATGGTATCGCCCGAGTAGGGATCCTTGTACCCCGTGACAGCCTTCTCGGCCGACAGCAGCTTCTCGTGCAGCTCAGGCCCGACAATGCCAGCCTTCACCGCCTCGTTGACGTACAGTTTACGGTTCTTCACGGGGTCGATCAAGAACCCCGTGGCTGCCTGGGCCTCCAGGAGGACCACGGCAGTGCTGGGTCTCAGCAGGTTCCTCCTCATGGCCTCATAGATGTTCAGCTTCTCCTTGGTGGCCTCCACATAGACACCGGCAATGCAGTCGCTGCCATGCAGGAATCTCCTCACCGCGTCTGTCTCCGAGAGGTCCTTCACTGATTTCTTGCCTTCCTTCAGCTGCTCGTACTGGGTTTTGCTGATGATGCAGGAGTCCAGCAGCTCGCTGGCTGGCACCGGAGCCCGCAGACCACTGAATGTCAGTTTCTCCTGCTTTTTGGTCTCTGCCTCCTCGATAATGGTGATCACAATCTTGATGATCTTCTCGATTGTCACTTTGCCGGTCTTGTACTGTCGGAGCAGCTCCCGCCTGTGCTCCTCTGTGAAGTATTCAGAGTGGATCAGTTCCCAGATGGTCATTGTCTGGCCCTTCATGCTGCCCACCGGGACCTCTATGGTTGCTTTGTCAAAGCACTCCTTGGCCTGGCTGTCGGTGTAGACCTCCTCCTGCTGTGACTGGATTGCCTTGTCGGACAGGGGAAGCAGGCACAGGCCAGTCTGCTTGTCGCGGTGGCAGCTCTTCTGCAGCTGGGCATAGGTGAGGTGTTCCTGGGTGTTGGGACAGTAGAAAGCCCTGGCTTCATCTTGGAACTCAGTCAGAGCCTTGTTTATCTCTGGGTCGAAGTAGCCGCGCTTGTAGGCGACCTCAAGCGGGAGCCGGTGGCTGTTGACGGGGTCGATGATGCCACCAGTGGCAAGCTGGACATCCAGCAGCCGGAGCCCAGTGTCGCTGGGGATGAGGCCCTTCTGGAGTGCTTGGTAGAGGGAAACCGTCTGACCCGTGTAGGGATCCTTGTAGCCAGTCACTGCCTTCTCTGCCGACAGCAGCTTCTCGTGGAACTCCGGCCCCACCACCTCGGCCTTCACTGCCTCGTCCACGGAGAAGAGCTTGTTACCCACAGGGTCAATGATGTAGCCGGTGGCAGCTTGTGCCTCCAGCAGGGACAGGGCAACCTCTGGCTTCAGCAGGTTTCTCTTCAGGGCCTCGTAGAAGGTGAGCTTCTGGCCCGTAGACTCCACCAGGACGCCAGCGACGGCATCCGTGCCCCTCAGGTACTGCCGTACGGACTCCATCTCGGCCACATCCTTCACAGACTTCTTGCCCTGGTGCAGTTGGTTGTAGAGGTCCTTGTTGATGATCTTGCTCTCCAGCAGCTCGGCAGCAGGCACGGGGCCCCGCAGGCCCTCAAAGCACATCTGGCTCTTCTTCTCACTTTCCTCCACAACCGTGATGACGATCTTGATGATCTTCTCCACTGTGATCTTGCCAGTCCTGTACTGCTGGATCAGGTCTCGCCTTTGGTCCTCAGTGAAGTATTCAGAGTTGATGAGCTCCCAGATGGTCATCGTTTTCCCTTGGAACTTGCCGAACGGTGCTGTCACTGTGGCCTTCTTGAAGACATCCTTGGCTTCCTTGTCGGTGTAGACCAGCTCTCTGGCTTTGGCTGCTTGGTCAGTGAGCGGCAGGAGGCACAGCTCTGTGTCCGGGTCAGTCACACACCGCTCCATGAGCTGCAGGTAGGTGAGGTTCTCCTGAGTGTTGGGGTCGAAGAAGCCCTTGGTGTCATCAGTGGGGTCAGACAGGACCTGATTCATCTCCTCATCGAAGTAGCCACGCTTGTAGGCGGCTTCCACGGGCAGGCGGTGGCTGTTGACAGGGTCGATGATGCCGCCGGTGGCGATCTGGGCCTCGAGCAGGCGGATGCCGTGGTCCCTGACGATGAGATCCTTCTGCATGGCCTGGAACAGGGAGATCTTGTCACCTGTGTATGGATCCTTATAGCCGGTGACAGCCCGCTCGGCCGACAGCATCTTGTTGTGCAGCTCTGGCCCGATCACCCCTCTCGCACGGCCTCGTTCACCGAGAGCCTTGCGTTACGCACAGGGTCGATGATGAAGCCAGAAGCAGCCTGTGCCTCCAGGAGCACCAGTGCTGTGCCTGGGCTGAGCAGCTTCTTCTTCATGGCTTCGTAGATGCTCATCTTCTGGTTGGAGGGTTTGATCAGCAAACCGGCAATACTGCTCTTGCCCTGCAGGTACTTCTTGACATCCTCCCTCTGAGAGAGCTCGCCCACACTCACAACACCCTTCGCCAACTTGTCCAAGTTCTCCCTGCTCAGAATGCCGGCATCAGCCAGCTTCTCTGCTGACACCTTCTGCCGGATGCCGTCAAAGGCGAACTCCGGCTCCCCATTCTGGGCTAAGCCGTCCATTGCATCCCGGCCATTGGGCACAGCCTTGACGTCCAGCAGCTGCGTTGTCGTAACCGCCTCCCCAGGCAGGTCATCTGTCTGGATCATGATCTCCCGTCTCTGGGCCAGGGCAGCCTTGTACTCCTCCTGCATCTGCTCGAGCCTCTCCCTCAGCTTCTGGTTCTCTTCTTCCAGAAGTTTCTCCTGCTGCTGTCGCTGCCTCTCCAGCTGCTGTAGCTCCTCCTGCTTGTGCCGGACGTTCTCCTCAGCTTCCTTCTGATGCTTCTTGGCTTCGTCTAACATAGCTTTCAACTGCTGCTTCTCCTGCTCCATCTCCCGCTGCTGCCGTTCCTGCTCTGCTTTCAGGTTCTGGGCTTTGTTCACCTCATCCTTAAAGAGCTTCTCCAGCTTCGATTTCTCCTCCTCAATGAACTTCTCCTTCTGCAGCAGGGCATCCTTCTCCGTCAGGAAGCTCTGCTGCAGGAGCTGCGTCTCCTCACGGAGCTGAGCCTGCTGGGCCACCTGCATCTGGGGTGGGGGAGAGAACAGTGCAGTCAGACACCCGGGAGGGCAGTAGGGGACTGAGGGTGGGCTGAGGCAGGGGTACGGGCAGCAGGGGTGGCACGGAGGCACAGAGTCACCCACACAATCTCTACATCAGGTAAGAGCTAAGGAGCAGAGCCTGGGTTAGGGAGCCACACACAACATGAGGCAGGATGACCAGGGGAAGGACACAAGGGAACCCCCAGCACCAAGGCTGGGAGCTGGGCACAGAGAGGAACACGGCAGGACATGCCACAGGTGGTGGAAGAGCCAGCCCAGGAGGTGGAGATCCCACCTCCATGGCTCCTGGGGTTTGGGGTCCTGCTCCGACGCTGCCTGAGGGGTTTGCTCCACCGCCTACAACTCTACACACATCCCCGACCTGCACAGGGGGTCCAGCCCCACCATTCCCAGTGGTGGTCCCTGGGGACCGGCCCAGGGATGGTGTGGGCTGGCTGGGAAGAGGGACAGCCTCCCTGTGTACCACCACCACTAAGGGGGACCCGCAGCCCAGTACCTCCTCTGCCTTCTGCTGCAGCAGCACTGCCTCCTGTTTCAGCTTCTCCTTCTCCTTCTCCAGGTCAGCGATGGCCTTCCGCAGCTTTTCCGCATCCTCGTCGCTCTGGTGCCGCTGGATCTCCAGGGTGTGCACCATTGTCATCTTCTCCTGTGTGGCCAGCTCAGTCTCATGCAGCCTCTCACTGATCTCCTCCGCCTGCTTTTTGAACCGCTTGGCTTCCTCCTCAGCCTTGGCCTGGGCCATGCTCATCTCCGCCACCTGCAGCTTGAGGCGCTCGGCCTCAGCCGTGATGTCCAGCTGCCGCCGGCGCTCAGCCTCCAGCGTCTTCTGGAAGCCCTCGGTCTCCTCGGCCAGGCGCTGCTGCATCTGCTCCTTGTCCTCCTGCAGCTTCTTGGCGTGTTCCTGCGCCAGATCCTTCTGCTTCTGCAGCATTTCAGCCTCGGCCCGCAGCCGCGTGGCCTCCTGCACCGCCTGCATCTTCTCCTTCAGCATCTTCTCTGCCAGCGCCCGCTGCTGCGCCAGGTCGTCCTCAGCCAGCTGCCGCATGCGGGCGGCCTCCTGCGCCTCCACGCTCAGCCGGGCCACCTCCTCTGCCACCTGCTTCATCTTCTCGGCCTCCTCCGCCAGGAACTTCTGCGTGTTGTCCTTGTCCTTGAGGATCAGCGCCTTGTTCTCCTCCTCGATGCGGCTCTTCAGCTTGGCCAGCTCCTCCATCTGCACCCGGACCTTGAAGAGCTCCTCCTCCACCTGGGCCTTCTGCCGGACGGCGTCTGTCACCTCCTCCTTCAGCCGCTGCAGCTCCTCATCCAGGATGCCCTTCTGGTGGTCTGTCTCATCCAGCTGCAACTTCACCTTGGTCAGCTCCTGCTCCACCTGCGCCTTCTGCCGCAGCGTCTGCTCGGCAAACTTCTTGTGCTTCTCCATCTCGGCGTCGGCCAGCTGCTTCTGCCTCAGGGCCGCCTGCTCTGCCTGCGCCCGTTTTGCTGCCTCCAGCTCGGCCTCCTTCCGCAGCTTCTCTGCGTCCGCCTGCGCCTGTGCCTTGGCCTGCGCCTCCTCCTCTGCCCGCTGCTTCAGCCGCTCAGCCTCCTCCACGCGCTGCCGGGACAAGCTGGCGTCCTGCTCGGCCTTGCCGCGGGCAAACTCAGCCTCCTCAGCCGTCCTCCGGGCCTGCTCAGCCTCCTCGCGCAGCCGGTCCAGGAGGCTCTGCTCCTGCTGGCGGGTCTGCAGCAGCTCCTGCTCCTTCTGCTGCACGGCAGCCAGGTGCGCCTTCTCCTCGGCTGCAATCCGCTTCTGCGCCGCCTCCCGTGCCAGCTGGATCTGCCGCTCCGACTCCTTCTCCGCCAGTTCCTTCTGCCGCCGCGCCTCCTCCACCATGGCCCGCAGCCGCTCCACCTCCTCCAGGGCCAGCCGCCGCTGCCGCCCGGCCTCCTCCTCGGCCGCCAGGATGGCCTGCACCTTCTCCTCGGCCTCGCGCCGGCGGCCCTCCTCCTCCAGCGCCAGCGCCCGCTGCCGCTCGGCCTCCCGCTCCGCCTGCTCCCGGCTGCGCTGCACCTCCTCCGCCTCCCCACGGATGCGGTTCAGCTCCCGCTCCAGCTCGCTCTTTCCAGCTGAGGCCCTCTCGAAGCTGGCCTTGAGGGCGCGGATCTCCTCCTCCACCTGCCGCCGCTGCCGCAGCGTGTCCTCCACGAGCCCCTTCTGCCTCTCCAGCTCGCTCTCTGAGGAGCGCTTCAGCAGGGCAATTTTCTCCTCGATGTCCTGCTTGTGTTGGGCCGCCTGCTCCTCCAGCAGCTTGCGCTGGTAGGCCTCATCCTCCGCCAGCCGCCGCAGCCGCTCGTTCTCTGCCTCCTTCTCTTTCAGCGCGATCTCCGCCTCCGCCTTCAGCCGTGAGGCCTCGTTGATGGCCGCCAGCTTCTCCTTCAGGATGCGCTCGGCCTCAGCCCGCTGCCGGGTGGCCTCGTCCTCTGCCAGCTGCCGCTGCCGCTTGGCCTCCTCGGAGAGGGCACGCAGACGGGCGGCCTCCTCGGCCAGCTCCCGCAGCTTGCTGGCCTCCGCCTCCAGCCGCTGCTTGGACTTCTCGCTGCTGGAGCGCGACTCCTCCTCTGTCTTGGCCTTGCTCTCCAGCAGGACCTCCATCTCTGCCCGCAGCTTGGCCAGCTCCTCCTCCAGCTCTTTCCTCCTCTGGATGGCCTCGTTTACCTCGCCCTTCAGCCGCGAGAGCTCTTCCTCCAGGAGCAGGCGCTGCTGCTCCCCGTTCTCCATCTCCGCCTTCAGCCGGATCAGCTCCTGCTCCGCCGCCAGCTTCTGCTGGGCTGTGCCCTCTGCCAGCTCCCGCTGCTTTTCCAGCTCTTCCTCCGCCAGCTCCTTCTGCCGCACGGCCACCTCCTCTGCCTTGGCGCGCTTGCGGGCCTCGCGCTCTGCATCCTCCTTCTGCTTCTCGGCCTCCTCCTGTGCCAGCGACTTCTTGTGGGCCACCTCTTCGGCCTGCAGCCGCAGGCGCAGCGCCTCGTTTGCCTTCTGCCTCCAGTGCTCCAGCTCTCTCTCAGCCTCCTCCCGTGAGTGCTCGGCCTCCAGCTGCTGCCTCTTCAGCCGCTCGGCCTCCTCCTGCAGCTGGGCCACCACATCGTGCTCCTGCTGCAGTGACAGCTCCAGCTGCGCTGTCTTCTCGGCGAAAGAGAGCCTCTTGCTCTGCAGCTCGGCCTCAGCGCTGCGCTGGGCCACCTCCTGGGCCACCTGGATCTGCCGGTCCTTCTCAACCTCTGCCTGCCGCATGCGTCGCTCAGCCTCCTCCGCCTGCAGCCGCAGCTGCTCCAGGTCTGCCACTGCCTTCTGCTTCTCCCGAGCCGCTTCGCGCTCAGCCTGCACCTTGCGCTTCAGCTCCTCCTCCGCCTCGCGCTTCTTCTGGCTCTCCTCCTTCACCTGCCGGCGCAGGCGCTCGGCCTCCTCCTGCGCCTGCCGCTTCTGCCGCTCGGCATCTTCGGCACGCGCCCGCAGCTCCTGCAGCTCGGTCTCTGCGCTCTCCCGCTGCTTCTCGGTGCTCTCCAGCTGCAGGCGGATGAGGCGGATCTCCTCCTCCACTTTCTTACGGTTGTATTCAGCCTCCTCGATCAGCTTCACCTTGGACTTGATCTGGTGGTCCGAGTTCTGCCGCAGCTGCATCAGCTCCTGCTGGATGTTCTGCTTCTGCTGCTCGGCATCCACGGCCACCACCTCCCGCCGGGTGACCTCCTCCTGCATGCGGAGCTGCAGCTCCCGCGCCTCCGCCTCCGCCTGTGCCTTGGCTTTGGCGTGGGCCTCGGCCAGCTGCCGCTGCTTCTCCAGCTGCGCCTCCACCTCCGCCAGCCGCTTCCTCTCCTCCTCTTTCAGCTTCTCGGCGGCTTTCTGGAGGGGAAAGAGGGTGCAGGGGACAGAGAGGGGAGAGAGAGACAAATCACAAGGGATGCGATCGCGCCGTGGAATCCTGGCCCAGCCGCACGCTGCCGAGACAGCAGAGAGGTGGCAGATGTGCGTGGAATGGCTTCGGCCCCTGGGCCACCGCACGAGCCGGTGACGCCAGCTTCCAGAAGATGTGTGGCACGACAGGGGACACACGACAGCACAGGCAGACAGGCAACAGGAGCCAGACAGCAGCGCAGGAAGCCACGCTCCAGAGAGAAGGGACAGAGAGCGAGCGGAGCCCAAGCGATGAAGACGATGCGAGCAGCGTGCACATCACCACCCTGGCTCCCCCTGCGAGGGGGCTGGCACAGACAGCCCCTGCCGTGGGGACAGGAGAGAGACGGCCGGAGCACTGGGAGCAGAAGAGAGGGGAGTGGTGCCAGCAGAGCCTTCCCTGCCAGGAAAGCCTCAACAGGAGAGAGCGGTTCAGCTGGTTCAAACCCCTCCCAGCCCTCTCCGGTCAGCTGGGAGCAGGGTCTGCCAAAGGGCCAACGCAGCTGGCGCCCGGCTTGGGGCCGCACCGCAGCTGGCACACCACATGCACCGTGAGCGAGGCAGCCGCACGCTCCGCAGGGCCCGGGCACAGGCAGCGCATGCAGGGGAGCCAGACCCCACACCGGACCCCTGGTCCCGGAGCAGCACAGACGTAGTGGAGGGCGAGGAGGAGAGGGTGAGCCGTGGGGCAGGGGGAGGGTGCCGCGGGGAGAGGGCATGCGCAGAGTGAGTACCTGGTGCACGGCTGCCAGAGTCATCCTGGTTTTTTACCCTCCATTAGATCCCCACCAACACAAATATTCCCCAAGAAAAAGCACTGGCAAAGCGGCTCCAAGGGCAGAAACCAAGAGTTAGAGAGGTTACCCCGCGCCAGACCCCGCGGGCCAGCGCCCAGCACAGCAGCATGCGCAGGCAGGTGCTGACTGCACTACGTGTATCTGGGAAGTGCCTCCTACCACCAGTCACACCAGAGCCCCCAGTGCCCAGAGCCAGCTTGGCTCGGAGACCCCCAGCACGCAGAGCCAGCAGCCTTGCTCCCAGGAGCCCAGCAGGGAGCAGGAGTTAGAGGCCGTGGGCCAGTATTAGTGAGAGGGCTGGAGTCACAGCCATGGGCCAGTGTTAGTGATGGGTCTGGAGCCACAACCAGTGGCTCACAGCCCCCCAGTGATGGGGCCAGGGCTCGAATCACAGCCATGGGCTGCTGTTAGTGTTGAGGCCAGGGCTGGAATCACAGCCATGGGGCCAGTGTTAGTGATGGGGCCGGGGCTGGAATCACAGCCATGGGGCCAGTGTTAGTGATGGGGCCGGGGCTGGAGTCACAGCCATGGGCTGCTGTTAGTGATGGGGCCAGGGCTGGAATCACAGCCATGGGGCAGCGTTAGTGATGGGGCTGGGGCTGGAGTCACAGCCATGGACTGCTCTTAGTGATGGGGCCGGGGCTGGAATCACAGCCATGGGGCCAGTGTTGGTTATGGGGCTGGAGTCACAGCCATGGGGCAGCGTTAGTGATGGGGCCGGGGCTGGAGTCACAACTGTGGGCCAAAGTTAGTGATGGGGCTGGAGTCACAGCCATGGGCTGCTGTTAGTGATGGGGCTGGGGCTGGAGTCACAGCCGTGGGCTGCTGTTAGTGATGGGGCCAGGGCTGGAATCACAGAAATGGGCTGCTGTTAGTGATGGGGCTGGGGCTGGAGTCACAGCCATGGGACAGCGTTAGTGATGGGGCCGGGGCTGGAATCACAGCCATGGGACAGCGTTAGTGATGGGGCTGGAGTCACAGCCATGGGCTGGCGTTAGTGATGGGGCCAGGGCTGGAATCACAGCCATGGGGCAGCGTTAGTGATGGGGCTGGGGCTGGAATCACAACCATGGGCTGCTGTTAGTGATGGGGCCAGGGCTGGAATCACAGCCATGGGCTGCTGTTAGTGATGGGGCTGGGGCTGGAGTCACAGCCATGGGCTGCTGTTAGTGATGGGCCAGGGCTGGAGTCACAGCCATGGGCCAAAGTTAGTGATGGGGCTGGAGTCATGGCCACAGGCTGGCGTTAGTGGTGGGGCCAGAGCCATGGACGTGAGCTACCACCAGTGAAAGGGCTGGAGTCACGGCCACGGGCTGGTGCTAGTGATGGGACCAGGGACCCCGTGAACTGCGCTCCTTCTGGTCACACAGCTGGCCGTGCCGCCCTGCACTGCTCCCTACCTCCTCGTCCTCCAGCCGCCGCAGTGTCTCGGTGATGAACTTGATGTACTGGGTGGTGAGCGTGGTCAGCTCACTGTACTGCGTCCGCAGGTCCACGTACTGTGGAGACAGGGGGTCAGCACGAGAGAGGGGAGCTTGCCCACCGCCCACCGGTACCCCAGCAATGACGGGGCTGCGTGACCACGTGCCACAGCCCCAAATCCACCCCTTCAGTGAGCAGCCACACCCCAGGAGCTGCAGGGCACCCCTGGCCAGGGGCAGTGAGACCCCTCCTCACCTCCTGGATGATGCTGTCAGATGCTGACTGCACTTTGGGCTTCTTGGCTGGTGATGCCACTGGCTCCACCTGTGCCTTGAAGCTCACCAGCTGCAGCTCGTAGTCCTGATGAGGAGAGAGTGATCAAACCTCTGCTACCCCCAGCCACGGCGCTGTGAGCCCACCCCCTGCAGGACACGGTGCCGCCTCCCCAGCCCCCCAGGCCCACCTTGATGGCGTCGATGTACTGCTTGGCATAGCGCTGGCACTCCTCCACCTTCTCCTTGTGCTGCTCACACTCCTCCAGCAGTTTCTGGGGAGACACGTGGGGGTGGGCCCGGGCACCCCACGGCCACCCAAGAGCCCACCTCACCCCGCCATGGCCACCCAAGAGCCCACCTCACCCCGCCATGGCCAGGAATGGCCAAAAGCACCACTTGCCCTGCATGGCTGGGAATGGCCGGGAGCACCCCTCAGCCTGCTGCAGCCAAAAATGGTCAGGAGCACCCCGCATCCCACTGGGAATGGCTGAGAGCACCCACCAGGTGCCATGGCCAGGGATGGTCCCCCTCCTGCTGCAGCCACCCAAGAGCAAAACTCAACGTGCCATGGCTGGAGACAGCCAGGCACTCCCCTCACTCTGCCACAGACAGAGATGGGCAGATCTGCACTCTGCTGGGGATGGCCAGGTGAATCCCTTGCAACACTAGGGATAGCTGAGATCACCCCTCGTCCTGCTGTGGAATGCCCAGGAACAGCCCTCGCCCCATTGGGGATGGCCAGGCACACCCCTCACCCTGCTGGGGATGGCCGAGAGCACCCCTTGCTCCATTGGGGATGGCCAGGAGCGCTCCTCACCCTGCTGGGGATGCCCAGGAACACCCCTTGCCCTGTTGGGGATGGCGAGGCACACCCCAGACCCTGCTGGGGATGGCCAGGCACACCCCAGACCCTGCTGGGGATGCTCAGGAGCACACCTTGCCCCATTGGGGATGCCCAGGAGCACCCCTTGCTCCATCGGGGATGGCCGGGAGCACTCCTCACCCTGCTGGGGATGGCCAGGAACACCCCTTGCCCCATTGGGTATGGCCAGGCACACTCCTCACCCTGCTGGGGATGCCCAGGAGCACCCCTTGCCCCACTGGGGATGGCCAGGAGCACCCCTTGCTCCATTTGGGATGGCCAGGAGCACCCCTTGCCCCATTGGGGATGCCCAGGAGCACCCCTTGCTCCATCGGGGATGGCCGGGAGCACTCCTCACCCTGCTGGGGATGGCCAGGAACACCCCTTGCCCCATTGGGTATGGCCAGGCACACTCCTCACCCTGCTGGGGATGGCCAGGAGCACCCCTTGCCCGACTGGGGATGGCCAGGAGCACCCCTTGCTCCATTTGGGATGGCCAGGAGCACCCCTTGCCCCATTGGGGATGCCTGGGAGCACCCCTTGCCCCATGGCCAGCCCTACCGTGCCCCACGGCCAGCCCTACCGTGCCCCCATGGCCAGCCCTACCGTGCCCCACGGCCAGCCCTACCGTGCCCCACAACCAGCCCTACTGTGCCCCCACAGCCAGCCCTACCGTGCCCCACCACCAGCCCTACCGTGCCCCATGGCCAGCCCTACCGTGCCCCACAACCAGCCCTACTGTGCCCCCACAGCCAGCCCTACCGTGCCCCACAACCAGCCCTACCGTGCCCCACCACCAGCCCTACTGTGCCCCCACGGCCAGCCCTACCTTCTCCTGCAGCAGCTGCTCGCGCACGGCCTGGCTGTCGGTGATGGGCACGGCCTGGATGGCCTCCTGGCGCTGCCGGGCGTCGCGGATCCACTGGCGCAGCGCGTCGCAGCTCTGCCGGTAGTAGCCCAGCTGGCGGCCCAGCTGGTCCAGCTCGCGCTGCCGCAGGTCGGCCTGGCCCAGCACGGCCTGCCAGCGCTCCAGCAGCTGCTGCACCCGCTCCCGGTACCGCTCCAGGTCCACGTCCCGCTCGCTGTGCCCGCGCACCATCCGCTCGTTGACCTCCTTGGCCTTGCCCAGGTCGGTCTCCAGCGTGCTGAAGAAGGGCTGGTGCCCCTCGGCCTGTGCCCGCAGCCGCTGTGGCAGACGGGCGCTGGTCAGGGCCAGCCGCGGTGCCCCCAAGCCACCCCCCGGGTCCCCTTGGCACCCCCAGAGCCCCCGGTACCTTCAGCTCAGCCTTGCTGGCCTCCAGCTCAGCCAGGTCGGCCGGCACTGCCTGCACGTCCTTCAGCTGCTCCTCGTACTTGCGGAGCAGCTCCTCAGCCCCCTGCGTGCTCCGGATCACCAGCCCGATGGTCTTCAGCCTGCGGCACAGGGGCGGCATCAGCCGGGAGCGGGATGGGAGCGGGATCGGGATCAGCCGGGAGCGGGATCAGCCGGGATCAGCCGGGAGCGGGATCGGGATCAGCCGGGAGCGGATGGGAGCGGGATCGGGATCAGCCGGGAGCGGGATCGGGATCAGCCGGGATCAGCCGGGATCAGCCAGGAGCGGGATCAACCGGGATCAGCCGGGAGCGGGATCAACCGGGGGGGAGCGGGATCGGGATCAGCCGGGATCAGCCGGGATCAGCCGGGAGCGGGATGGGGATCAGCCGAGATCAGCCGGGATCAGCCGGGAGCGGGATCAACCGGGATCAGCCGGGAGCGGGATCGGGATCAGCCGGGATCAGCCGGGATCAGCCGGGAGCGGGATGGGAGCGGGATCGGGATCAGCCGGGCGGGAGCGGGATCGGGATCAGCCGGGAGCGGGATGGGAGCGGGATCGGGATCAGCTGGGATCAGCCGGGATCAGCCGGGAGCGGGATCAGCCGGGGGGGAGCGGGATCGGGATCAGCCGGGAGCGGGATGGGAGTGGGATCGGGATCAGCCGGGATCGGGATCGGGATCAGCCGGGATCAGCCGGGATCAGCCGGGAGCGGGATCGGGATCAGCCGGGGGGGAGCGGGATGGGGATCAACCGGGAGCGGGATGGGGATCAACCGGGAGCGGGATGGAAGCGGGATGGGGATCAACCGGGATCAGCCGGGAGCGGGATCGGGATCAGCCGGGGGGGAGCGGGATCGGGATCAGCTGGGATCAGCCGGGAGCGGGATTGGGATCAACCGGGATCAGCCGGGAGCAGGATCAGGATCAGCCGGGGGGGAGCGGGATCGGGACCAGCTGGGATCAGCCGGGAGCGGGATGGGAGCGGGATCAACTGGGATCAGCCGGGAGCGGGATCGGGATCAGCCGGGGGGGAGCGGGATTGGGATCAGCTGGGATCAGCCGGGATCAGCCGGGAGCGGGATCGGGATCAACAAGGGGGAGCGGGATCGGGATCAGCTGGGATCAGCTGGGAGCGGGATTGGGATCAGCCGGGATCAAGCGGGAGCGGGGTGGGAGCGGGATCAGCTGGGATCAGCCGGGAGCGGGATCAGCTGGGATCAACCGGGATCAGTCGGGAGCGGGATGGGGATCAGCTGGGATCAGCTGGAAGCAGGACTGGGATCAACCAGGATCAGCCGGGAGCGGGATCGGGATCAGCCGGGATCAAGCGGGAGCGGTGTGGGAGCAGGATGGATCAGCCGGGATCAGGATGGGAGCGGGCAGCTCAGCAAGGGCAGCACCACAGACCCAGGAGGGAAGGAAAAGGGAAAAAGGATAAAAGGGGGAAAGGAGAAAAAGGGGAAAAGGAAGAAAAAGAGGAAAAGGGAAAAAGGTAAAAAAAGGAAAAGGGAAAAAGGGAAAAAAAGGAAAACGGGGAAAAAGGAAAAAAAATAAAAAAGGAAAAAAAGGGAAAAGGAAAAAAAAAAGGGGGAAAGGGAGAAAGGAAAAAAATGAAAAAGGAAAAAAAGGGAGAAGGGAAGCAAAGGGAAAAAGGAAATAAAGGAGGACAGGAAGAAAAGGGAAAAGAAAAAAAAGGAAAAAGGGAGAAAAGGGAAAATAGGGAAAAAGGAAAAACAGAGGAAAGAAAAAAAGGAAAAAAGGAAAAAAGGAAAAGGGAAAAATATGGAAAAGGGAAAAAAGGAAAGAGGAAAAAAGAAAAAAGGAAAAAAGGGAAAAGGAAAATGGGGAAAAAAGGGGAAAAGGGAAAAAAGGGGGAAAAGAAAAAAAAAAAGGGAAAAAGGAAAAAAACGGGCAAAGAGAAACAAAAGGAAGAAGAGAAGAGGGAAGGAAAAGAAAGGGAAAGGCATGCTGGCGCTCCCCAGACTCCCCACGGCCCCCCAGCTGCCCAGGCTCGTTTCCAGGTGCCAGGGCCCACTCACTTCTCCAGGTAGATGCTGGACAGGCTGTACACCTGCTCCATCTTGCGCAGGGTGACCTCCAGCTCGGAGCGCAGCACGGGCGCCGAGCCCGCCTGCTCCGGCTGCGCCAGCACCTGCTCCGTCTTCTCGCTGACCTTGGCCAGGTTCTTCTGGATGCCCTCCAGCTCCAGGTGTGTTTGCTGCAGGGAAGGAGTCCCTCAGTCCCAAACCCCAGCGGAATGCTCCCCTCCTCCTGGACCCCAGGAGGAGAGGAGCAGGGGAAGGCTCTGCAGCCCATCGGTGCAGGTGAAAAGGAATGTTGAGGAGGGATATTGGGAAAACTCCTCCTGGAGGGGCTGTCCAGCCATGGCACAGCTGCCCAGGGCAGGGCTGGAGTGCCACTCCTGGGGAGACTTTACAGCCATGTGGATCACTTGGGGACATGCTCAGGGGTGGCCTTGGCTGGGCTCAGTGGGCTCTGAGGGCTTTTCCAACCCAAAGCATTCCCCCAGGCCCATCTTGGTACTGAGCTTCTCCAACCCAAACCATTCCCCCAGGCCCATCTTGGTACGTGTGGATCACTTGGGGACACGCTCAGGGGTGGCCTTGGCTGGGCTCAGTGGGCTCTGAGGGCTTTTCAACCCCAAACCATTCCCCCAGGTCCATCTTGGCACTGAGGTCCCCATCTGTGCACACTACACGTGTCACACGCGTGTCACAGGGCCGGGGTCACCCTGCGGTCACCCTGGAGGTGTCACCCAGAGGATCTTGGGGGGATGCACTGGGGCAGTTCCCCTGGGCTCCCACACATCAGGGATGCACTGGGGCAGTTCCCTGGGCTCCCACACATCGGGGATGCACTGGGGCAGTTCCCTGGGCTCTCACATGTGGGGGATGCACTGGGGCAGTTCCCTGGGCTCCCACACATCGGGGATGCACTGGGGCAGTTCCCCTGGGCTCCCACACCTGGGGGATGCACTGGGGCAGTTCCCTGGGCTCCCACATGTGGGGGATGCACTGGGGCAGTTCCCTGGGCTCCCACATGTGGGGGATGCACTGGGGCAGTTCCCTGGGCTCCCACACATCGGGGGGATGCACTGGGGCAGTTCCCTGGGCTCCCACATGTGGGGATGCACTGGGGCAGTTCCCTGGGCTCCCACACGTGGGGGATGCACTGGGGCAGTTCCCTGGGCTCTCACACCTAGGGGAACCCCTGGGGCAGTTCCCTGGGCTCCCACACCTGGGGGATGCACTGGGGCAGTTCCCTGGGCTCCCACACATCGGGGATGCACTGGGGCAGTTCCCTGGGCTCCCACACCTGGGGGATGCACTGGGGCAGTTCCCTGGGCTCCCACACCTGGGGGATGCACTGGGGCAGTTCCCCTGAGCTCCCACATGTGGGGGATGCACTGGGGCAGTTCCCTGGGCTCCCACACATCGGGGGGATGCATTGGGGCAGTTCCCTGGGCTCCCACACCTGGGGGATGCACTGGGGCAGTTCCCTGGGCTCCCACACATCGGGGATGCACTGGGGCAGTTCCCTGGCTCCCACATGTGGGGGATGCACTGGGGCAGTTCCCTGGGCTCCCACATGTGGGGGATGCACTGGGGCAGTTCCCTGGGCTCCCACACCTGGGGGATGCACTGGGGCAGTTCCCTGGGCTCCCACACATCAGGGATGCACTGGGGCAGTTCCCTGGGCTCCCACATGTGGGGGATGCACTGGGGCAGTTCCCTGGGCTCCCACACCTGGGGGATGCACTGGGGCAGTTCTCTGGGCTCCCACATGTGGGGGATGCACTGGGGCAGTTCCCTGGGCTCCCACATGTCGGGGGGATGCACTGGGGCAGTTCCCTGGGTTCTCACACATCAGGGATGCACTGGGGCAGTTCCCTGGGCTCTCACACATCAGGGATGCACTGGGGCAGTTCCCTGGGCTCCCACACCTGGGGGATGCACTGGGGCAGTTCCCTGGGCTCCCACACATCGGGGGGATGCACTGGGGCAGTTCCCTGGGCTCTCACACATCAGGGATGCACTGGGGCAGTTCCCTGGGCTCCCACACCTGGGGGATGCACTGGGGCAGTTCCCTGGGCTCTCACATGTGAGGGATGCACTGGGGCAGTTCCCTGGGCTCCCACACATCGGGGATGCACTGGGGCAGTTCCCTGGGCTCCCACATGTGGGGGATGCACTGGGGCAGTTCCCTGGGCTCCCACATGTCGGGGAACCCCTGGGGCAGTTCCCTGGGCTCCCACATGTCAGGGATGCACTGGGACAGTTCCCTGGGCTCCCACACATCGGGGGGATGCACTGGGGCAGTTCCCTGGGCTCCCACATGTTGGGGATTCACTGGGGCAGTTCCCTGGGCTCCCACATGTTGGGGGATGCACTGGGGCAGTTCCCTGGGCTCCCACACCTGGGGGATGCACTGGGGCAGTTCCCCTGGGCTCCCACACATCGGGGGGATGCACTGGGGCAGTTCCCCTGGGCTCCCACACATCGGGGGGATGCACTGGGGCAGTTCCCTGGGCTCCCACATGTGGGGGATGCACTGGGGCAGTTCCCTGGGCTCCCACATGTCGGGGATGCACTGGGGCAGTTCCCTGGGCTCTCACACATCGGGGGGATGCACTGGGGCAGTTCCCTGGGCTCCCACACCTGGGGGATGCACTGGGGCAGTTCCCTGGGCTCCCACATGTGGGGGATGCACTGGGGCAGTTCCCTCGGCTCCCACACCTGGGGGATGCACTGGGGCAGTTCCCTGAGCTCTCACACATGGGGGGGATGCACTGGGGCAGTTCCCTGGGCTCCCACACCTGGGGGATGCACTGGGGCAGTTCCCTGGGCTCCCACACCTGGGGGATGCACTGGGGCAGTTCCCTGGGCTCTCACACATCGGGGGGATGCACTGGGGCAGTTCCCTGGGCTCCCACACATCGGGGGGATGCACTGGGGCAGTTCCCTGGGCTCCCACATGTGGGGGATGCACTGGGGCAGTTCCCCTGGGCTCCCACATGTGGGGGATTCACTGGGGCAGTTCCCTGGGCTCCCACATGTGGGGGATGCACTGGGGCAGTTCCCTGGGCTCCCACACATCAGGGATGCACTGGGGCAGTTCCCGGGGTCCCACACATCGGGGGGATGCACTGGGGCAGCTCCCTGGGTTCTCACACATCAGGGATGCACTGGGGCATTTCCCTGGGCTCTCACACATCAGGGATGCACTGGGGCAGTTCCCTGGGCTCCCACACCTGGGGGATGCACTGGGGCAGTTCCCCTGGGCTCTCACATGTGAGGGATGCACTGGGGCAGTTCCCTGGGCTCCCACACATCGGGGATGCACTGGGGCAGTTCCCTGGGCTCCCACATGTGGGGGATGCACTGGGGCAGTTCCCTGGGCTCCCACATGTCGGGGAACCCCTGGGGCAGTACCCTGGGCTCCCACATGTCGGGGAACCCCTGGGGCAGTTCCCTGGGCTCCCACATGTCAGGGATGCACTGGGACAGTTCCCTGGGCTCCCACACATCGGGGGGATGCACTGGGGCAGTTCCCTGGGCTCCCACATGTTGGGGATTCACTGGGGCAGTTCCCTGGGCTCCCACACATCGGGGGGATGCACTGGGGCAGTTCCCTGGGCTCCCACACCTGGGGGATGCACTGGGGCAGTTCCCTGGGCTCCCACACATCGGGGATGCACTGGGGCAGTTCCCTGGGCTCCCACATGTGGGGGATGCACTGGGGCAGTTCCCTGGGCTCTCACACATGTGGGGGATGCACTGGGGCAGTTCCTTGGGCTCTCACACTTCGGGGATGCACTGGGGCAGTTCCCTGGGCTCTCACACATCGGGGGGATGCACTGGGCAGTTCCATGGGCTCCCACACATCGGGGGGATGCACTGGGGCAGTTCCCTGGGCTCTCACACATCGGGGATGCACTGGGGCAGTTCCCTGGGCTCCCACATGTGGGGGATGCACTGGGGCAGTTCCCTGGGCTCTCACACATCGGGGATGCACTGGGGCAGTTCCTTGGGCTCTCACACTTCGGGGATGCACTGGGGCAGTTCCCTGGGCTCCCACACATCGGGGATGCACTGGGGCAGTTCCCTGGGCTCTCACACATCGGGGATGCACTGGGGCAGTTCCCTGGGCTCCCACACCTGGGGGATGCACTGGGGCAGTTCCCTGGGCTCTCACACCTGGGGGATGCACTGGGGCAGTTCCCTGGGCTCCCACATGTGGGGGATGCACTGGGGCAGTTCCCTGGGCTCCCACATGTGGGGGATGCACTGGGGCAGTTCCCTGGGCTCCCACACATCGGGGATGCACTGGGGCAGTTCCCTGGGCTCCCACACATCGGGGATGCACTGGGGCAGTTCCCTGGGCTCTCACACATCAGGGATGCACTGGGGCAGTTCCCTGGGCTCCCACACATGTGGGGGATGCACTGGGGCAGTTCCCTGAGCTCCCACACATGTGGGGGATGCACTGGGGCAGTTCCCTGGGCTCCCACACATCGGGGACCCCCTGGGGCAGTTCCCGGGGTCCCACACGTTGGGGAACCCCTGGGGCAGTTCCCGGGGTCCCACACGTGTCCCCCACCTGCTGCTCGGCCTGGCGCTGGGCGCACTCGCGCAGCGGGTCGGCCTTGAGGGGCAGGCGCAGGCGGTGCACGGTGCGGCTCTCGCAGCTCTCCAGCTGCAGCCGGATGTCCTTCAGCTGCGAGATGTAGCTCCTGCACAGAGACTCGTCCTGCTCTCCTGCGGGGACAGCGGGGACGGCTCAGTGCCCTGCGACACCACGGGGACACCGCGGGGACCCACAGTGACACCGGGATGGCTCAGTGCCCTGCGACACCACGGGGACACCGCGGGGACCCGCAGTGACACGGGGATGGCTCAGTGCCCTGGGACACCGCGGGGACACCACGGGGACCCGCAGTGACACCGGGACGGCTCAGTGCCCTGGGACACCACGGGGACACCGTGGGGACCCGCAGTGACACCGGGATGGCTCAGTGCCCTGGGACACCATGGGGACACCGCGGGGACCCGCAGTGACACCGGGATGGCTCAGTGCCCTGGGACACCACGGGGACACCGCGGGGACCCGCAGTGACACGGGGATGGCTCAGCACCATGGGGACACCGCGGGGACCTGCAGTGACACCGGGATGGCTCAGTGCCCTGGGACACCACGGGGACACCGTGGGGACCCGCAGTGACACCGGGATGGCTCAGTGCCATGGGACACCACAGTAGGGAGAGGGGACACGGGGAGGGCTCAGCACCATGGGGACACCCTGGAGACCCATGGTAGGGAGAGGGGACATGGGGCCATGGTAGGGAGAGGGGACACAGGGATGGCTCAGCACCATGGGGACGTCACAGGGACCCACAGTGACACCGGGATGGCTCAGTGTCATGGGGACACCACGGGGACCCACAGCAGGGAGAGGGGACATGGGGCCATGGTAGGGAGAGGAGACTTGGGGATGGCTCAGCACCATGGGGACCCACAGTAAGGAGAGGGGACACAGGGATGGCTCAGCACCCTAGGACACAACGGGGACACTGCAGGGACCCACAGTGACACTGGGATGGCCCAGCACCATGGGGACACTCTGGGGACCCATGGTAGGGAGAGGGGACATGGGGATGGCTCACACTGAGGGGACAACACAGGGACCCATGGTGGGAAAGGGGGATGCAGGGATGGCTCAGCACCCTGGGGACACTCTGGGGACTCACAGCAGGGAGAGGGGACCACAGGGATGGCTCAGCACCCTGGGGACACTCTGGGGACTCACAGCAGGGAGAGGGGACCACAGGGATGGCTCAGCACCATGGGGACACCCTGGGGACCCATGGCAGGGAGAGGGGACATGGGGATGGCTCAGACTGAGGGGACAACACGGGGACCCATGGCAGGAAAAGGGGGATGCAGGGATGGCTCAGCACCATGGGGACACCCCAGGGGCCAACATGAGGAAGGGGGAGACTGTAGCAGCTCAGCACCATGGCGATACCCCAGGCACACCCCAAGGACCTGCAGATCACCCACCCCGAGGACCTGGGAAACCCTGGGCACC